>CM049188.1:29062286-29499786 GCA_026770425.1 Boechera divaricarpa
AATATCACGATGACTCGTTATAAAGATAATGTAACTTTGATTAATGTTAACGGAGTTTTCGCGCGTAATATATATATTTTATTTTAAAATTGTAAATGTTGAGTTGAAAAAAATAATTAATTTTTAACGGATTAACGGTTTTTGGCATATTTACTTCGAGTTATAGAAAAATGAAGTATCACAACTTTTTTTTTTTTAATTAGTCAATATTATTTGTCTATCATTAATTTCAAATGCATATACTTTTGAATCTATGTTTTTGGTAAATAACTAAATACATAACTAATATAAGTTTATTTTATAATTAATTAATAGGTTTTCTGATATATGGTAACTAATTTTAGACTAACTCATATTTCAAGTACTAATAACGCATATCATAAACACATGGTGACATGTGTCTTAAGCATTTAATAGTGAAGATTATTTTAAAATTAATTAATGGCTTTTATGATATTTGTTAAATAATTTAAGACTAATTTGTTTTTAGTAGAAATAGCAAATATCATAAACCATGAATGACATGTGTTTTATGCCAAAGAGGGATGTTTTTCTTTAATAGTTAGGATTTGATTCAAAATTTAAACTCGTACCAAAACCGCAATCATACCAAATCATTTAAATTTTAAAATCCTATTACTTTCTTTTTTCACTCACGTTACTTACGAGTAAGATAAATTAAAAATCGAAAAAGCTGAAACAATACTTTTTAGCCTTCTTTAAAAAATCGAAGACCAAAATAAAAACCGAGTGCAACAGTCGTTTAGAGTAATATTTGCATATTTTAGATAAAGACAAAAAGTTGACCAAAAAAAAAAGAAGGTAAAAGCCAAATAAAAGAGAAAACGGCACATTAACTATTGCTATTTGCTATTAATAAACAGTCTTTTTTTTGTAACTAGAACTTTATATTAGGGATAAAGAATTTAAAGTCTTCAATCTTCGATATCACAACTATTTTGGCTCCATGCGATCAAATTTCGTCAATCACATTAGCAAAACTTTTCCAGATATGCAACAATGAGCTTAAAAGTAAACAATAATGTCCCATCAAATTTTTCATCTAATGTTTGCAGGTTCTGGAGATAAAAAATTATAATAAAACTCTGCTATATAAACTTTAGTAGAGATCAGAAAAATGATGTGAAGCTACACAACCATGACAGCTTCTCTTCAGCGCTTTCTATCGGCCCGCCATTTGTATACCGATTTACCATTTGGATTGAGTATCTCGTCTTCACGCAGCTTCCGTTTGCGACCCTTTTTCTGTCCAGTAAAAGCGTTTAATCAGAGATGTTCTAGTTGCGTTAAACATTATCAAGAAACACTTATTTCTTTGGAGACTGATGATATTACCTGTAATTCCTTCTGCATTGACATATCCATGTATAACTTTTCCAAATCTTTAGCCCTGCTCTTCCGTGCCTCGAGGTCTCTATATGACCTATCCATTTTCCTGTTTCAAGAAATAGAAGATGATGACTATTGCTTGTCCGTATAATACCCTTGAAAACATCTAATGCATTTCAGATACATACTTTTTAATATCTTTCGGGATCTCTATTGCAGAGATATCACTTTTGCTTCTACTTTGTAACTCCAGTTCTCTAGCCTCCTCCCTGATAAAGAAGCATCAGCGTTACAGATCATAGGCCAACACAAATAATGTGGTACCACTAATGTCTTTTGAATCTTAAGGTAACGAGAATCAAATACTCCAGTGTCCATATGAACAGTCATATTGAAAGAGAAAAGATGAAAGCTGCACCAAGTAAGAAAGGACTAAAATGTTGGGATTAACCTGTCTTCTGCATAGTAAACATGTCTACGGTTTGACTGACCATCAGTACATTGCAGTGATGCAGTAAGCTTGTCAATTTTCTACAAATGATAAGAAGGAACAAAGAGAAAAATGGATAAATATGATTGTAACCAGAAAGCTCTCAGGCTGTGAATGAGGAAAGACTACTTACGTTTTTCTCACTCTGCCATTTTTGGAACACATATCCTATATCTTGGGTCTTCATTATCATGAGCTCTTCCGCAGAGTATTTATTTACCTCATCCCTGAAAACAATAACTTTGTCAAAATTTACAGACCAAGAAGAAAAGAGAAGCCATGAGAGTAGCAAAAGAAATAGTGAATATCAAAAAGAAAAAACGACGAATTTCGATATGCTTACTTTGGTCTATGATATCCATCAACTGTTTTACTATTGATCATCTTAAAGTTGAATTCATCTGGATTCTTGAATGCCGCCTTCTGCCTAAGTATCTACAGTAAATTAAGAATTAAAAAGGCGTAAGAGAAGCCGAACTCTGCAACGTGCTAGCTAAGAATGCCTTCAATGGTTTTGAGTTTCTTTAGCTATCTCACAGATATCAATCAATCAATCCCTTAAACCAACAAATGTCTTCTTGAAAGACTCCATAAACATATTCTGCTAAAGCCCTGAGATCTCTCAACAGCAGAGATACAATTGTAAACAGAGAGTGTAGTACCTTTAAAGTTTCCTGCTTTTTGTGATAAGCTTTAGCTCGGATAACATAATCCTTATGCTTCTCGAGGAGACCAAACCTCTTCCTGGCTTGCCTGATACGTTTACAAATCCAAACTTCAAGAAGAAAAATTTGGCAAATAAACGAAGAAAGAACAAAGGACAAGAGCAATAATAGCTTACGGTTGAGATCGCTCCTTATGAGCAGGCCGTGGAACACAATTACGCAGCGACGACATGTTTGATGGCTCTTAACGCTGCAAATACAGTCACGAAACTGTAGGATTAAGAGAGCTTAAACATCATCTTAAACGTCTAAACCTACTCGAGTTCATGAACTTAATGAATTGAAACTAAAACCCAATCAGAAGTCTGACTCTGATTCAACACTGCAACATCCTGAAGTCTAAACCTAACTATGAACTGAAGCTCAATTGAGAAAAAAAAAATTAAAGGAAAAGGGAAAAAGCCAAAGTATCTGACATGAAATACAGGGAACCTTAGAAATTAGATGACGTCCAGGATAAAGATGAAAGTAGCAGAAGAAATCGCCGGGGAACACAACAATTTTACCGATGACCTGAAACTCGATTTCTGGAGAGGAGTAGAGAAGTCGGCGGAGACGAAGAGTTTAGGGTATTTTTGGGGGTAAAGAAAACTGAAACCGAACCCTCTGGCTAAGGCTAAAGGGTTTAATTTTAATGGCGAAGTTGTGACAGTTACCCATTTACCCTTTCAATAGATTTGGTTGCTTCACTTGCAAATTATAGTTTCCACTTTACACAAAGGCACAAACAATGATGTTTTTTCTTTTTCTTTTTTGATAAATTTGTTGCATTAAATAGAAAAGTTATTATACAAACGTAAATAATTATGTTTAACTGATCTTTAGATGAAATTTTTGTAACTAATAAATTTCCAAATGTGAGGAGCATTGGGCATCTACTGTTCCAAATTTCAATGTATCTTTGGACAATTTATCTTAATTGTTTGGGGTGTTTCCTAAAGAGTGCCAAAGTTGGGTAGAAAATATAAAATAACGAAATAAAGAAGGGAAAGGAGAGAAAATTTTTGGGATGCATTGCTTTTAACCTTGACGAACGCACAGATTTGGAAACGAAACAGAGAGATACGGAATAAAACGAAAAGCTCTAAACGCTTGATCAACCCAAGTATCAAAAGTGAACTATGATTATGACAAAGGTCGAAACTTTACAAGACATGTTCTTTACCTCTCTATGTAATTTCCACCTCTCCAAGATAATTTCCACCTCTCCAAGAAACCTTCCCATGAGATAATAATGCCTAAGCAAAGAATATTCGGTTTTTTTTCTTGTTTCTTTGCAGATTCAATGAAAGCTTAGTGATGTAGATCAGTTGGAAGTTAACTGCATGTGACATCTGAGTAGAACCCTATTATTGTCCTCCTCTCACAATTCTGGATACTGAGCAACTCCACGTCGAAAACTTCAAATTGCTTTGAGCTGAAGAAGGTCGAAGGTCCCACCTGGTTAGAGAGCCCAATCATCAAGAAAGGAGCATAATTTTGTCAAAAATATGATCAACCAAGGTGAAGACAGTTTTTACACAGTACAAGACTAATCTACATCGGTTTGCATATGTCCCTAAACGAGCTTTGAATGTCCTAAACGAGCAGGCTCAAGCTAGTAATTCCATTTGAAACATTGTTGATAGAGGTGATGGAATATTCAATAGAATGTCTCCGCAAAAGTTTACTACTAATCAAGTTTACAGTTCAGACACATGTACACTTAAGAACTGCGTTTTAAGGATAGAGTAGGAACTAACCGGAGGTCCCAATTCTGGAGGGATGATAATCCTTCTTCGCCCACCGGGCTTCATGTCCCGAATTCCCATTTCAAATCCTGCATCATCATTATCCGTATAAAACAATCTTCAATCTCTTTCCTTTCAGAGAAGATTCATCATTAACATCATACTATTAAAGGGCAGGTTAATGTCTTTTAACTTGCCAGGAACAAGTGCATTGGTTCCCATGCGGATTCTAGCAGGAGAGCCTTGTATGTAAGTACTATCTATTCGCCTTCCGGACTCATTGTAGCCAATGTAGTGGAAAGTCACCTGTCAAAATACCATAAAACTCAATGATGTCTTCAATTCTATCCAAATAATTCCATAAATGATCTAACTTCAGATAAGTTAACTAATGGAATATAGAGAAAGTAGTACCTGCTGACCGTCTTTTGGGCTATCACCTTGACCAACATCGAAATCTCGATATATGAGGCCTGAATCAGCCTTTACGTAATTATCTGAAGCTACAACCTTAACCTCAAAACCTGCACTATATCAGCAAAAACATAAACACAAACAAAAGGACAATAAGTTCCCATATTCATTCAGTAAGAATCAAAACTCAAAAAAACAAGAAACAGAGTAATAAAAGCTTAAACCTTCTCTAACAAAATTAGGAAATTCGTCAGGAGCATTGTTCTCTCTCTGTATCCTCTTGTTCTGTTCTAGTAACCGTCTCTCATCATAAGGGCTCTTAGATTTAGTCTTCGCAGATGAAGATATCGCCGGAAACAACAAACACGGCGAAGTAACCAATACATAAACAACACTTCTCCGAGTCAAGCTGCAATTTAAAAAAAAAAAAACCTCGCTTTTATCTCCAGAATCAAACCAAAAGGGAAGAAAATCATCTCTCAAAATTGCAAATTTACCTTTGGTCTTTTGGTTCTTCACTCAGTGAACAACATACCGAGCGTTTGCTACGAGATAACGACAGTTTTGTTTCACCTACAAGATTTTATAAGCTTAATCCTATTTTGCCCAAGATGCCAGCTTACTAAATCGGAAGATCAATGAAAGTTTTGAGAGAGAGAGAGAAGAACTCACTTAGAACTGTAAGTCTTGGATACATAGGAGTTGATAAAATCATCACCATAGCTTCTCCCTCCGGCGATTCCTGCAAAATCCAATTTTATCCTAAGTTCTTCTGCGTTTAATTTCATGGATAATTATGTTTTGCCCCCTCTATTTTCAGTTTATTATAATTTAGTCCCGGAATTTCCATTTTATAACCAATTCGTCCCCGTATTGATAAATTTGACTTCGAACATTTTGATAAGTTAAAATTTCATTTTATTCAACAATATAAAACTTCAAACAAAAGAGAGTGACAACTCAAGATTCTCATCAACAATGCCGATAGATAAAAGTTACAATAATAATACAAGTAATGAAGCAATAAATGGTGGTGAGTGTCATCTGAAATGGCTGTTTCTGATTATACCAGTGCCTCTTCCTCTAGGTTGCTCACCGGATATCAGTTTCTGCATCCGGATTTGTTCTCGGAATTTGGCTATGAACTCGCCGGCTTTTCTATCAACCTCATTATGGTCATGGCTAGCATTGCTTTGGCTTTCCCAAGCAGCTTCTTCTTCTTCCTCCTCTAAAGTTACTTGAGGTTGTTGCTCGGCCTCCATCTCTTCCATAGCATCCTCTTCTGGCTCGGATTTAGCACGATTTTCTGAACTTTTCTCCTGGTGTAGTACAATTGATAGTTCTTCTTGTCGTTGTCTTCTCGATTTCGTTCTTCCTCGGCTTTCTACTTTAGCTTCTGCACGATCATCAGATGAGTCTCCATCTGTCTTTAGATCTTTCCCATGGCGATCAGATCTTATGGTCCTCACAGATTTTCCTCTCAATGATACATTACTCGAAGCTCTCCAAGAACGTGGTTCAAGTCTCGGACTGTTTGATTTCACTTCCTTATCATTACCAGGAAGGTCCTTTTTTCTGGACTTATCGTAATCCACAATGTTGTCATCCTCTAAGTTTCTTGTGACATCTTTCTCCGGCAAAGTGTCACGTCCTCCTCGTGAAGAATGCATTGCACGCCTTGAAGCTTTAGCAGTCGTTGATTCACTGAATTTATCATCTTTTGCAGAGTCTTCTGCTGACAGCTCCAAAGAGTCATGACTACGTCCCTTCTTGACCCTCAGATTCTTAAGGTCGGCCTCCAATCTTTTCCCCATATTGTCTTCAAGCAAATGGTCATCACTCTTTTGCTGAAGATTCCGTCTTCTAGTTGTGGAATCATCAGCACCACCAATGGGAGATGAGATGGACTCAGGAGGATAGGATCTGCGAGACTTGCTCCCTCTCCGGGAACTTTCAGCAGTCAAATTAAGTGATTTAGATCCCCGTTCCTTCTTACTGAAGAATTCTGTTCTTCTGTCTCTGACTTTGCTCCCCTCCAGTTCATCTTCAAAGCCCTTCCTTACATTCTCCTCTAAAAATGAACCATCACTGTAATGCCGAGAATGTGAGGCGCGCCGGTGAGTATCATTGGTTACTAATTCTGGTAAACGCCTGTTAGTATCATCGATCACTAATTGTGGCGATGGTGGAGATGGAGGCAATGACGGTGATGGGGGCAAGGATGGCGAACTAGACCGTGATGAACCCTGAAGACTCTTTTCCTTGACTGATTCCTCCACATTTGAGTTTAATGACTCTTCAGAAACAGAACGAGAAGACGAGAATCTGTTCTGAGTATGGGATGCAAAACTAGTTTGCGATGAGGAAGAAGCAGTAGACCGAGAAGATGTCGATTTGAGAGTCGCAAACTGGGTTTCATCCACAGATAGAGGATGAAAATTTGAAGGAAAGTTGTCTCCCATTTCCATCATTTCAGGTCTAAAATGCCATGGAACAGGTGAAGACGGAGCAGCCATGACCTCATCAAAATTTTCATCAGGCAATAATGACTCAGGTTCCCCATTTACAGCTCCATCACAGTTATCAGAAAAAGAGTTATCTTCAGGAGCTGCATTATCTCTCAAAGCTGACCTTAAACTCCTAATCGGCAAGCCTAGTGGCTGGTGAACAACATGACCATCAAGACCATAAGCTGGTCGAGCAACCACAACCTTAGATTTGCCCTGAAAATACTGCGAATTCCAAGCTCTGACTTCATTAGTTTTACCAAATTCAGACGATTCTTCTAATTCGCTTTCAACAACAGCAGACTCAGATTTCCCTACCACAGAAGCTCGAGCAGTGACATTAATCGAATGACTCTCACTCCTCACATCATTAAACTCACAAGAATTCTCATCAAACTCTTCGTCAAAAACCGAAGAAACCTGAAAGATTCTAGATACATAAGACAAGGAAGACTCATCTACACGACTCGTCCTTAAATCAACAGAGGATTGAACATTCCTACGGCTAAACAAACCATAAGCAACAGCAATGCCGACGAATAGGAGGTGAATGAGTTCCCAAAACTTGGTGAGCACAGTCTCACCAACGAAATCGGGAGCTTGAGAAGGGAACAACGGCAAGGCGAGGAGAAAGAGAGCGAATAGAACAGACTTACAGAAGAATCCTCCTCCGGTGGATTTAGAACGAGGCTGGGTAGACGGCGGTACTACGACATTTGGCGGAGAGCGACGCTTGGTAGAGGGATTTGGAGACGCCATTGTCGAATTTGAGATCTCGAGTGTGAAATTGGATATTTTAGGGAATCGTTGGTTGGGTATGTGAAGGAATGAAGAAGACTTCGAAGCGACGTAAAAGACAGATCTAACATTAAAGCTGTGAGGGAAAGAGTGAGAATGGAAACTATCTGCATAATACACACCATAAAGCAAAAGACGAAGCCGCTCACAAAGATCGTTGCCGTGATTTACGGAATTGACCTTGGCTTTATCTGCTCCAGGATTATACGACGTCGTATTATAAGCTTCAAGCCTGGCCATTCGAGTTCGGTTCGAGTTTTCGGGTTTCGTATTTTTTGGTTCTTAACTTGAAATCCTATTCGAATATTTTACATTTTCGATTCGGGTTCAATTCGGGTTTGGTTCGGATTTGGGTTCGGGTTTAGTATATTTTTAGACCAATCATAACTAGAACTAACAAATCCTAATAAACAAAATCATATACATCCAGTGATGGATCCAGAACAAAATTTAATCCGGGGCACATAATATAAAATAATTTTATTCAAAAAAATAAAGGAAAATCATGACCGTGAGATTGACAAAGACCTCTAATTAAATATTTGCGTCTGACCTCATATCTTTCATTAGGATGATATTCCAATATTTTTTTCTTATCTGCGGGAGATCTCAAGGTAAATCTTCCGAGTATTTGTCACACGTTGTTTCAAAAAAAAATTTGAAATATTTTTCCATCTGCAAAATTTTAAAAAAAAAAAACTTAACATCAGACATTTTTTCTAAATCAGGTGCATTGCAAAAAAAAAACATAATCGTAAGGATCATACGCATGATGTAAGACACAAATACTTTAATTAAAATAATCAAATTTACCTATGTGATTCTAAACGCCTTCAAATTTGGAGTTTTTGTATTATTCCAATAATGGTAATTATCTCTTTGAAAAAAAAATGAAAATAGTGTTTCTACTATTCTAAAAAAAAACTGATAATATTCTTCTCAAATAAAACTTTTATTCAATAAAAATCAATCGTTTCTTTTACAAAATATCAAACCAAATATTTATACTTGCAAGATTGTAAATAAAAAGGAAACTTAACTTAAAAAAATTAAGAAAATTAACTTATAAAAAAAAAGGAAAAAATAAGAATGTGTGCATGTCCTCTTATCTTTTATATAACTTCTATATTTTTTAAAACTATATATAAAAAAAAGAGTGTGGAGTCTGTGCTCGCACACAGTCCGCCACTGTTAATACATCTACCATCCCTTCTCAGACTCTGTGTGCAAGTGTTGACGAGTAAGTGTTGTATTTTGATTTCCTTCGGTTTTTTTAGTTTTGTGGTTTTAGATAAAATGTTACTCGAACTTTGGTTAGAACAGAACATTAAACACTAGTACAGCATGAACTATTTTCTCATGCTTTTTGTTTGAAATTTCTTTATCAATAATAAATGTTTGTTTTTGCTTAGCATGGTCACAAAATCTACGAAAATAAAAATAAGCAATTATATAGTATTAATTTTACCTTGTATTTTTATTAATAATATAATAATTCAAAAATTGTTTCCAGTTCGATTTGGTTGAAACTAATTTGGTTGTGATTAAGTTATGATTCAGTTTGATTGGTATGGTGTGTATAGAAGAACCTCATTTTGATATAAGTGTCCACCTAAAGCCACTTGTGGGAAGTGGCATGCCTTCAAGGCCCATTTATTAGTTCTGTATAATTTTCCTTTTCGCCTCTGCCAAAAATTTAAGCATCGAGATATCTTCGTCGTACCTCTCATTTTCTCTTTCTCTGTCGGTTAAGATCTTTTTGACATAAGGGAGAAAAAATAAATATCGTATCTTCACCAGTGTTCTGCAAGAGATTCTAATGGTCTGACTTCGCCATGTGGACCCAAAAATCTCCAAATACAGACCAAATGTTATGTTATGTCACGTACATGTCTCGATATTCGTATTGGCTAACATTTACTTACAAATGCAAACAACACACGCTTGCTCAATCAATCATTGCTTCTTTACTTTATACTTCTAACTAATTATCTAATTAATAATCATCTTTACAAAATCCCTTTCTTAAGTGCCAAGGAACAAACCCAATTAAAACAATTACAACTTTAATAAATGACGCTCAGTAATATTAATTTATGCAACAATCATTTTTTGGTTTGATGACGTTAAAATCGAACTCTGGATTTGGTGAAAAAACCATATAAGTACTGTATGTTTCCCTGCAAAATCATATTATGTATGTTCAACTATTCCAATTTTCTGCAAATATAAAAACAACAATAAAGAATAATAACAAAAAGTATTATCTTTCCCCAAACTAAGTATTTTGTTAATCATTAGACAATAATATAAGTAGATTTTTCCATTTTCCGTAATTCAGCTATAAAAAGAAACTGAATTAAACAAAGGAAAGAAGAGCATGGACCAACTCTTGAAATTTGAAAAGAACTTCCAAGATCGTTTAACATTATAATAAAAAAAACAAATCACCAAACCTAATATATTATCTTTAGACTAATTAAACTCTACTATTAAAAAAATAAAAATAAAGAGACAATTTCTCTATTGAGAACCAGCAGCAGGTCGTTGTCGCAGAGGCATGGCAGCCCACGGACTCATTGGCCCCATCGGAGACGATGATGTCATCACAGGAGGAGCCACCGATGAGGATGATGACGTAACAGCGACTCGTTCGCAAGAAGGGCACATTGTTAGAGTAGTGGGAGGTTTCATGTGCATGTATAAATGTGGCGAAAGCTTTAAAGCCCTTAACTCACTCACTTCCTTTTGCAATCTTCGATTCTCCTCCGTTAGATTCTCGCAACATCTCTTAAGATATTCACAGTCTACTTCCGTTTGCTTCAGCTTCGTCCTATCACAAATCAGTCCAAAACCTTAATTAAATACCTCAATGCATAAACCTGAATTACAATTATTCCCAAACCGGTTTCAGACTAGAGATTATCACTTTATCAGTCTTGAATTGAAACTGAAAACTCTAAACCAAAATTTGAGCCAAAACCGGCTTCACATTGGTGGTTTCTATTCTTAAACCGGCTCCTAATTAAGACAAGAGACCCATTAGGATCCTTCAGGATAATCTTTATGGGTCATAAATTGGACCATTAACATATCACCATCATAGCAATAACTAATGTTTTTGTTTTATAGACAATGAATTTACGAAAGCAACCCTTAAAATAAGATAAATTTGCTACCTTGCCCTTCGGTTTTGGAACCACACTTCTACTTGCCTCGTCCTCAGATTCAATTGCTTAGCCAACGCCATCTTTTGCTTCTGCGTTCGACGCCCAAAAAAAGTCAATGGAAAATAGAAAGTCAACTTTTTGAAGAAAAAGCCACCGAAAGAATTACGAAAATGCCACTGACGGGATTGAGTGTGCTATGTTCTTTAAAAGTTTCTTCAAGAACCAAAGCTTGTTCTTTAGATAAACGGAGTTTCTTCCTCGAACCGTCGTCTCCGTTCCCACTACCGTCTTCATCGTCACTACCACCGCCGAGCGAGCAAGAAGCTCTCTCCATCTCGTTATCTTCTACTCTACCTCCTCTGCCTGCAGCTGCCGCAGCCATTAGCTCCCGCTCGCTCCTCTTCACGCTCATCACGCTTGAGACGGTGCTGTTCGGAGACGAGACTCCGGCGGCGTCATCCTCCACGTCAACCACCACCGTCGATGGAGCTCTGTTCACGTCGATTCCCCGGAGAAACGATCTCATGTCGGAGTTTCTCTCTGCACACGTTACGTTAACATAATCTCGATTATTGAATTATCACGCGAACGGATTAAAATCACATAAATATAATGGGATAAACTGTAAGAATAATAAGATCGGATCTAAAACAAAGAAACATAAACATATCATCTTATACATTGACTAAGACATTAAGGCTTGGATTCGAACAGAATATGTATGTTTGATTCATATGAATAGTAAGAAATCGATTTAAAGAAGGTTGAAATATTTATTGTTAAATCAGGGGAAATATGGATTGATTAAAGGAGGTACCTGAAGATTGAAACATGCTAATCCAACTGTTCTGAATCTTTTGAGGATGGCTATAACTGCTCTGCTGCATATGCATGTGTGATGAAGATGAATAAGAAGCTAAAGGCATTGGATTTAACCTCGAAGACGGCTCCTTTCGATTAAAACCTAAACTCAAGCTCAAACTTATCCCCAACCCATCATCTCTTTCACCCATTTTTTTTTTCAACCCCCAAAAAGAAAGAAGAAAACGAAAATTCTTCCTGGGTTCTCAAGTTTTTTTCTTTTTTTTTGCGAGAAAATGAATAAATGACTTCTCTTTGTTCTCTCTCTTTCTTAAAGATGTTGTGCCACTGCCTCTACACTTGTGCAGCAGTACAGTTTCAAAGATATGGCTTATGTGTTATATATTTATATGCAAAAGAGTTTTTTCAGACAAAGAGATATGGGGTTGTGGGGAGGCTTAGGGTTTCAATGATGACTTGTGTCAGAGAGACCTCTGTTACCTCAATGATGATATATACTGCATAAAAACCTGCTTCCTTCTCTGTTTCTCTCTTTATTCAACTTAACTATGGTTAAAACTAAAACCAGGAGTTATTACTTTCACCTCACATCCTTTTTCAACCATGGTTAATTATTAAAGAAAAAATCCCAAGTCTCTTGTTTTTTCTCTATCTCATTTTCCGTTTTGTATATTGTAAGTTGTAACTATTCTTAATCATAAACGAACCTATGAGCGTTTTTCAAATACAATTGCATTTTTTATATAATCAATGTTCAAAGAAGCCTTAGATTCTCTCTAGCGTCAAACGTGTAGAATATCTAGTAGGCGATTTAAAAGTTTACAACATAAAACATTATAAATATAATATTAAAGATAAAAATTTATATTAAAATATTTATAAAAATTGTAAAAAAAGTTTGACAAAACATATATTTAATTCATATCAAATAACATATAAACTTTTATAAATATGTATATAGTAGTAAATCTTATAAATCTAAATTTATGTAGTTGAAATTTGGAAAAATATATTAAAATAAGGTCTATACAATTTTAGACGGTCGAAAAAATCGTTTAGGCGTCACATGAACGCCTGGCGTTTAGACAACCACTTTTTAAAACATGGTGTATAATTAGTTTCAAATGTTACTATACAATACAGTGCAGTTCTAATAATAGTAAATATATATATTTATTATTATTAAAATAACATTGTATTTTTTTATATTTACATTGCACGTTACTATTGAGGACTTAAACTCACCAAATTCCTTTATGTGAAGTTTTACTAAATATAGATAAAAACATTTCTGTATCTTTATTAAAATAGAAAAGCTGAGTTTCTACTTTTGAAGATAAGAAGATTAGTTGACAAATAAATAAATAAAATTGAGTTAAAAACATGAAGTGATTTATCTACCCGAGTTTCAAAGTAAAATGTAAAAGAAGCTCTTTTTCAAAAACCCACACAAGCTTTAATGGCTTTTTGTAATGTGGCTTTCATTACGAAAGCGGCTTTCTCGCTCGTTGACCGTTGACCAATGAGAGGATTAAAAAGCTGCGACCACACGGTAAAATCCACGCGCTCGTGAGGGTGAAAAATAATAATATCATAATAATTAATAAATCATCATCATCATATCATCATCATCATAAACATCATCATCATCTATCATGCCTTATTGTTATCATCATATCTCTTCTTCTCTCTCTGACCATTGGGGTCCTACGTAGTCTCAAAGATAACCTTTTTTGCAGCTTTGCTTTTTTTGTAAAAGCATAATTCGTGTATCAAAAACCATATAATAGTACTTTACTTCCCATTTTAACATGGGATAGACTCTTATTTCACCCACTCTCACTCACAAATTCACCATTAAATTAAAACAAATATATATATTGTTATTACTTAGTAAGTAAAAATCCCTTTAGTTAGCCTTAAAATAGTAAATATATTTTCATTGTGGTTTTATTTTCCACCACTGGCATTCTATTATGACAACAATTTTCATTTGAGGAAGAAATTCAGCTAAAATACACTGTGCTTAGTAGTTTTAAACCATTCTATAACTTTATTTACAAATTTCTGTACAAAACATTATTTTTGCTTTGACATTTACAAACATTCTTCAATGGTTTTTAATAAAATGTGATTAAGGATGTTGAATAATATAGGTACCGTGAAAGTATACGCGCGAATGAGCGCGTGTGAGGTTGGGGAAATAAGGCGGTGGGCTCAAAATGGGTATGGAATCAGGAGGGGGCAGAGATACGGTGTCGTATTGATAGGTTACACAGCCTAAAAGCCCTAAACACTGCATGGATTTGAGTTGTCTGCGAATCCAACATGCATTCCCATTCCATGCCTCCCTTCATTTATTGTTCCTTTTTCCCATTGTTTTTTTATTACTAACGTTATAATACTACCAAAAGATAATTAATTTCATCTGTCAGTCAAACATAAATTAAAAAACGCACGACAAGTGTTGTTTGTAGATTTTATGGCTAGTTTCTAAGAGAGTAAATTAATTTATTCAATTAATGACTTCTGCTTTCAGTCTCTTCAAGACTTCAGCGGTTACACAGACAAGACAGGTCAGCTTTATTAATTTAATTTTAAACGTAACTTAGTTAGTTCTCCTGTTTAATTAATTATATACCCCACTATATATGTTTGTTTTTACATTTACACAGGAAACAATCTAACATAATCCTTCTTAGTTCTTACTCATTTATTTCATCCATTAATAACACAGTTGATTAGATTCTCAGAAAACAGACAAAAGCATTTGCGAAAAAAAAAAAAAAACTATTACTGTATAAATTTTTAATGATTAACGCAATTATGCAACGCAAAATACACAAAGCCGAAGCTTTATTATGCCTTTTTATATGAAATATAAAAATTTTAATAACAACTGTACAACTTCTTTCGTTTGTTTCGTTTTTTATGTAAATACAAATTACTTGAATCACTTAACCAAAATCTACGCAATACTTATCCTAGTTTCAGTACTTTTATTTAGTTGACAAATTGTATTGGTTATCGACCAATATGAGATACTATTGGGCTTAAATAGTATGTGTCTTGATTATGGAAATTTTTTCTATATATGTGGTTTTGTAATGAGCCAAGAAGAAAGAATACAAAGAGAAGCCTTAGTAACAAAAGCGCGGATATAACTATGCATACGTACGTCAGGTCGTATACCGTAATAGTTTTGTGTTTTAAATACGCGGAGTATCGTGGATCTGAAATTGAACGGTCCAGATCTCGATAAAGCGTTGTTATTTAGGCATGTGACTTCCATTACATAATAACCTCTCTTGTTTTGGTTATACGGAAGATATGAGAAAATGACTTTTCAGTAGTGTTTCCTGCTTTATATAATTATAATTTTGAAAGCAATGAAAAACACAGGGAGATTCTATATTATCATAAACTAAGAAAAAGTGCTGCTTAATAACAAGAAAAGTATCATATCTTTATTGTTTTTTCTTTTGTATGCACATACATTTTATTAGTTCATCTTACCATTTTATGTTGAGTAAAAAAGATAGAGAAATTCAAAATAGCATATATATAGGTTACCTTTCAATTTATTATATCAAAAACTTAAGTTTCCTTTAATAGTATCTTTTAGGGCAGTACATCTATACCCTTTTTCTTTTTAACTACAGAATACGTTAAATATGAGTTGAAATGTGAATATTTAAGAAAATGGATTCTAGAAAATCTTAGAAAGAGTTGTAATTTTGTCCCAAATTGTGAAAACATTTTTCATAATTAAACTGTTCTCAACAAAAAAAATAGAAATAAATCAGTGTCGTTGAAATCCTTGCTCCTTCCCTTTTCACTGCTTTTTTGGGTAAAAGGTTTTCTTAGATAAAATAGAAATAATATTTGCCAACAGAATGATTAAGAATTAAAGGACCATATATTAACAATCCCAGAACATGGGTGTGGCATGATTTAGGCATCTCTAGAAGTGTTTTTTACATAAAATTCTGTTCGCGTCCATTTTTTAAATGACTTAAATTTGCCCTAAAAAGTACGAAATTTAAACTATATTTTGTTTTAAAAGAAATTTAAAGTTTATATATTTGTTGAATTTGGCTACTACTAGTCCATAAAGATTGTAGCGAGGAGTTAATGAGACACCTATGTGGCATCGCTAGTACGCTATATGACATGAGAAAAAAATACGAGCTAGGAAGATAGGGTTTTTGGTTTTCTCAACGCAAACCTGATCAAGGATAAACTTACATATTTAAAGTTTTGTTTTGCGGAAATCAAATTCTTCTTAAATTTTGTAGACCTACGTCAGATGTTTATCTAGTATATATTCCGTTCGTATACGAATATTTTATTTTCACGTGAGAAAGAGACGTGTTGATATCTTCGACAAATATAAAAGCTGGATTCATTTCTTTATTAATACGTACGTAAGTGGAGAGATCATGTTTTACAATAAATCAAACAAGCATGGGTGTTCACAGATATTTTCAGACATCACATATATACTTAATAGCACCGCCTATTAATGAAGCGATAATATGTTTTTACAATGACACAAGAATTAAAAGATTAAGATTTTGGACTCGTTGATCAAAAGAAGTATCCAGAATGCAGTAGCATTGGACTATATGAGTTGGGTATATTTGATAACCAAAAAAAAAAAGTTTTTTTAGGTCCATCTTGATTTCTATAAATCATTAGACGAAATATCAACTTAAAGAAAACTTTTAATAGATCGATGGATTTTATATACATGTATCATGTATGTCCACGTTTGTACAATGACAATATGACCGATCTAATGAAAATATATGTTCGAACTTTCAAAAGAAGATATAGATCCCCTTCTATGTTATATAATAGATGTTTGTGGATTATTTAAATCAAATACATGGATGACTGTTTTTTATGTAATACATGGATGACTCTTTTTTATGTGATACATGGAGGAAGTTTGTGTGGTTGTTTTAAAAATAAATTATAAGCAAATGAATCGAATATAGGAATCTGGAATTAAAAGCGAGTGAGCATGACAGTGAAGATCTAAGAACAAGAAGACGTGGAGTGAGAGGCCATGGGAGGAGAGAAGAAATAGAGGTCACACTACGTTCACGTGCATGAGCATGTGAGATTTTGTCGACGTGGCAACACGTGGTCCCAAGTGACCACACTCGTGCGGTGTAATATTTATTGTTCCTCCACGACCAGACATCCCACTTCTCAACAATCATTTGAACACATCTCCCACGCGCTTTATATTCAGCGTGTACACCACGACGCCTTATTCTAGTAACATTGTAGTGTTGTTAAAGTATGTACTATGTCCAAATGATATCAAGATCTGCATATGTGACTTTTAATTTGTAATTTTCAGTTGATAATGTATGATGATAGTTTCGTCATTTTTGCGAATTATTATGTTGGATAAGACCATAAACTATTATATTCTCTCATCACTGTAAATTTCATATGCCAGCTGCATTTTTTTTTTTAACTAAAGAGGAGTTATTGGATGAAATTTTTTTTAAGAAAATAATATAATCTTAAATTTTAGAGTTATTCAATTAGACATTTTTATAATTTTTTAAAATTTTTGTGTTATTAGATTCAGTATTTATGAAATTCTTTCAAAATATTTTAAAGTATAGTGTTATTGAACTTGTTAATTTTTTTAATTCTATTAAATTCTATTGTTATTCAATGATTTTTAATTTTGTATGCCAATGTTAATTGATAGGAATTTAATAGAAAAATTATTGAATTTTGTGAATGATGAAATCTAACATTTTAACATGTGTAAATGGTGAGAATTTCTCCCATTTTTTTCTTCTCTCTTAAGTTCTCCTAGGCCTTTTTTTTTATCTACTCTCTTAAAAAGTTATTCAGTTCATCAGATTGCCAAATTCAACACACGACTGATTAGCTGTTTAGTACAAGTCATAAGCTACTCTTGTTGTGTGTGTAAAATATTTGTTTCAAACAGTTTTTCTATCTTTTTCCATGATTGTATAATCACTTTGCATCAAAGTCTTTCACACTACAGATTATGATATTATATGGATAGTTTATAGACTTTGAGATTACAACTAAACAAAAATCATTCGGTTAATAGTCTTTAAAAAATCTGTACAAGATGCTTCCATCACTTAAAAACTCGTTTTCTGTTTCTCTTCGATTTCCCAAGACGTGGAACAACCACAGGACCACCTCGCACTCTTTCAAGGGCAAAACTTATCCTCAATGGCCGACCCAATAATCCCCGTAACAGAGAGAATCACTTAAGAAACAATACTACTATTGACTATATCTTGTTCGACGAAATGCCCAAGAGAGAGAACATGACGGTGGATTCGAGCTTTGCATTCTTGCGAGATGTGCTTAGCTCCTCCATGATGAGAAGAGAGACTGAGACTCCGAGGAGTATCCATTGTTTTGCTTTGAAGTGTGGTTTTCTCCAAGATTTAGTTACATCTTCCAAGTTTCTGATGCTTTATGGTAGAACAGGGGACTTGGTGTCTTCTTTGCGTCTGTTTGGTGAATTGAAAGTCAAAGATGTGATTGTTTGAAACGGTATGATCACTGCTCTAAATCAAAATGGTCGTTACATGGCAGCTGTTGGATTATTCGTTGAGATAATTCAGAAGGGAACTGAGTTTGATTCAACAACGCTTTTACTTGCAGCTTCTGCGTTATCCAGTCTAAATCTTTCGAAAATATGCCCGATGGTTCATTGTTTGGCAATAGAGTCTGCTTCTTTTTCGGATTCTAGCTTGTGCAATGCATTGATGAATCTATATGCAAAATACGAAGACTTGAGCTCTGCAGAGTGTGTGTTCGCGCATATGGCGCATCGAGACATTGTTTCTTGGAACACGATCGTGACTAAATGTCTTGCAAATGGTCATCCGAGAAAATCATTGAAGTACTTCAAATCGATGAGTGGTTTAGGCCAAGAAGCTGATAATGTGACTTTTTCATGCGTTATCTCAGCTTGTGGTTCTCCCGAGGACTTTGACGATGCAGAAGAAGAAGATGTGCAAATCCTCCTGCAAAAATTGTTTCTTCCTGCATTTATTAATAAGACTACGCACCAATCCTCAAATGTTACTCATGCGTTTACTTCGTGATGTTGTTGTTTCATTTATAGATGATAGTGAATATTGAAAACATTATGACAGTCACATTACTTTTACTTAAAGACTTGTCTTTGGATAAATTTCCTCCTTCATTAATTATCGGTTTGGCCAGTTTTGTGTTTGTTGTTGGACTTTCTGTGATTATATCTGTGACTGTATCTGCTACATTATTTACGTTCTCTATATGTGAATGGTTCAGACTTTGGAGAAACATACGGTTGAAGTTTGCTAAAATTCTTTTACAAGTCTTTTTAAATTCTACTGATAAGTTTCTATTATATTCTATTAAAATATTAAAAAATATTATCATACGATAAATATTAAATAATTAAAAGTCTTTCCAAATTTTTGAAAATCTATAGCTTATACCTCTAATCAATTCATTCAGATTCTATTAAATTCTTTCATCTAATACCCCCTCCTAAATTAGTACTGTGTAGAATTTCTAAACTACTAACCATTCAAAATGCAATTTACATCCTTAATATATAGGATCAAATTCTGAGATAGTCTTAAATCTAAATGTTTATTCTCAAATAGTCTTCTTTTTTTAAAAAAAAAAAATGACAAAATTACCTATTTACCTTTAATAAAGTTTGAAATTCGATTAAATGAGGTTATATAGTTTTATTTGAAAGTGATACCAACAAAACACAACAATTCAGATAGTTCAGACCCGAGATTACTATGGTGGACGTCCTGGGTTTGAGTGGAGAGAAATGTGGTACAACTAGTATTACTACTGGTATTACTGATATAACTAGTATTACTAGGTACAACTGACATAGCTAGTATTCTAGTTGTACTACGTGTACTAGTTGTACCAAAATGAAGATAAATTTTGATTAATTTAAATTTTGATTAAAAGGTATTTTTGGGTTTTCTCAAATATTGTAAATATAAAGATTATGTAGAATTTAAGAGACTATAAAAAAAATAAAAAATTAGATATAAGACTATCTCAATATATGTCCTAATATATCTGACCGGAATTTGTTATAAGTGGGCTGTATTTAAATCAATGCCTTAGCATCTTTCAAATATAACATGTTATTTCTGTATATATAGTTTGTTTTAAACCAATTATCCCACTTATTTTGACTTTTCAAAATATCTGAAATTGAGACGTCAATTTTAAAAATAGATAAGAGAAACTTAGAGAGATAGGTGTGAAAGTTTAGTCATATCATCATGACTTTGGTAAGAAACAAATAGGATGGGGATCCAATGTCAGCCGACCAACAAACCTATCATGCTTAGTTGTTTACCCAATAATTAGGTCGTTAGATTAGTATACAATGCATCGTTTTAAAATAATTAGCTTATCATTTTATTACTTAATTACGTCCACAAATAGCAGAGTATTAACCTAATATAACATAATATTAATCTATGGTCCCACGTGCGTGCCCAACCATGTGCTAAATAAAGCTTATTCGTACTTTCCTCTTTCGTTTTCGTATCCTCAAATTAAAATTCCACCACCATGACCATCTTCTAGCTAGGAACAAAACGATAAAAAAACATAATTAATTTTTGGGATGTTTTTTCACAGTATGGTTCATTTTACATTGAGATCCGACATTTGTAATCGTTTTTAATTGTATATTGTCAATCTCAATATAAAATGAACCATATATAACAAATGCATTTACAAGGGCCAATTACTAAGCGGTTTGATTTTTGGGCCCTTGTAAGGTCTCATAACTATATATAATTGGTCTGTATGTAATTAAATTATGATTCCATGAAATGAATCTTGAAAAAAAATCATGAAACTTACGAATGACTTAAAGAGTGTCGTCTTTTAGGAAAGTCTTGCGCTTATTGATTATGGATCGATGGAATCTTAGCTTTAATGATTTTTTCTACAAAAAAGAAGATCTTGTAACAAACTTTTAAAATCAATGTGTGGCTTTTGTCTCGAACTTTATTAATAGTACCTTCTTCCTAGCTTGTAATGTTTAGTTTTACTATATAGATAACGCACACCTTATAAACTCATATCGTGGAAATGACTGAAAACACAATCATATTGTGCTAAGAGATAATCAGAATTCAGAAATAATAATTGTAGCTAGTGATTAATCTATGTAAGGTTGTAAGCTGGTAAAATTGCAAGGGACAGGAGCGAGTGAAAGCCACATGGGGTTTAAGGGAAAAAAAAGGATTTATCAAGAAAGCTAAAAAATAATAAATCTTGTAGTCAGAGTAAATCACGTGGGTATTCACATGACATAACGTACACGTGTCACAGAAGCAAGGGAAAAGGAAAAGTCCACGTGGCTCATTGTCCCTCCCTCACCGAACACCCAATTTCTTTCCCAATCATTTGATGCGTTACTTTTATTTTTATTTTTTAGCTACTTGTTGGAATTACGTTATTACCCTTGGGCCATCATCGATCCACTCATGAGCAGTTAGGGATGAGCATAATTACTTTCTCGTTCCGTTCTGTCCTATATCCATTCTAAAATTTCCGTTTCTTATAAAAATGCATTCCTATATAAGATAAGTTTTCAATTTCTGATTAGAAACGGGACGGAAACAAAAATTTCAAAAGTATCGTTTGGGACAAAAAAAAGTATTATATATATATTTATATATTTTATACATAACTATATCTACGTTAATACATATATTATAATCAAATACACATATATTTAGAATAATATAATGTAAAAAAAAAAGGTTATTCATTTGCATATAACTGAATAAACAATCATTTGTAAGTAAGTCCAACTGAAAAGTGGGATACAAAAAAATTGGTTAATTATTTTTTTTAACTTTTTGTTAGATTTTATATTTATTTCACTTATTGTGGTTTACATTATGTTTTTATTTATCTTGTTTGGATCATGGTTCATTATTTTTATGGAACATGATTTAATTTTAACATATCATATTATTTAAGATTATTTTTTGGGAAGTTTTGTTTCCGTTCCGTCCTGTCTAATCCCATCATGTTTTCGTCCCAAATTTCAAATAGGATATAAATAGGACATGTTTTTCTATTTTAAAATTTACATCTCATTTCTATAAATTTCCATCCCGAATTGCCATTTGCCCACCCCTATTTGATGAGCTTATCAAAAGCCTCTCAATCATTCATGATGGCTTTGCCCTTTGTGGTGTGTTTTTACATATTTACAGCTGTACTCCGCGTGACTCGCACGTGACCTCCTCCCTCTATCCGCTTTTATAAGAAAGTTCCTCTTCCTCCTTTGGGTTTGAGTATACAAAAGATTAAAAAAGCATGTTACACTCGTGGCCACTAACATTTATATATTTGGGCCTTTGTCAGCCCATTTATATATATTGACATCTCGAAGCCCAAACATATTTGAATTTTAGAACGTGCGATGTCAAAAGATGTAACTTCTCGGTAGGAGTGTTCTTACCGAGAAGCCAAAACTTTAACTTCACGTTAGGAGTTTCTTTTAATTCAATTTTTCTTTGTGTAAAAGTAGATAGTCAGATATTGATTCCAAAAAATAACGATCGGAACTGTGGGGTGCATTTATACTTGGATACAGATATTATTGGTTTACCGCATGATTTCGAAGTCTCTATTTATAGTAAATATATTAAATAAGTCTTGCACAAATTTGATGAGAACTATTTTCTCAAACGGTTAATTAGATACGACAAGTTTATTCTTATGAAAATTTAAATGAATTTGGTCGTGATGATATTTTTTTCAATCTCACCAACTTACCGGAAAAAAAAATGGAGAAAATGTCCAAAAAAATCCTCAACATTAAAAATGCTGAATAAACATCAATTTTGCTTCGGATGAAATAATTCACTAACTTTTATTAATTTTTCATTTTAGTCGTTAATTTTTGTTGACTTCTCATTTTAATCACTAACTTTTGTTGATTTTGTCAAATAAGTCACTTCGTTAAATCAACTGACGGAACAAGTTAACGGGATTAAATTTTTGTTGAGATTCTCTGTTAATTAAAAATAGAACGCAAAAATGTTTTTCGTTGAGATTATCGGAATCTTTTTAACACCCAATGTCTTTCGTTCAGACTTTTTCTTTTAACTTATGTATATTTTTCTGTAATCTAAATCCAGGTGATAAACATGCGGGAGTTATGTGTATGATAAAGGGAATCTTTTTTATGGGCAAAAGAACAATCTTTATTCCTGTGCTGAATCAATGAATTTCAAAAAACATCCCAGAAGACCCGTTGTTGGTCAGGTTTCTTAAAGCTATGAAAGTGAGAGGTTACAATATTCTCTTAGTACAGTATGATGACTGCACATCAGAAGAAGTGCCACTTCATATTGCAAGCTTAGTATGGCTTTAGGAAAGCCTCTTTTATGGAGGAGAGCCTATTGACCAATGTGATACTGATACTGATACTGATTGTGAGGAGTGAAAGCTCTCAAGGTGTGGGTCGTCTCAAGTCTGATGCTGATTCTGAGAACTGTAGCGGAGGAAGGTCACAAGTATTCTAAAATGATCATTTGCAGTTTTATCCCTTTCCTATCAATGTAGAGGTTTTAAGCTATCTATGCATACTATTAGTGTTAGTGATTTAGCAAAATTTCAAAACTTGACGACATTCTTCTTATAGTCTCTTTTTGATATAGAGCTTCTGCTACAAAAGTTATGAAACAAGTTTATAATATAGACATAAGACTCAAATTACAGATGATGAAGTAGGCTCAAGTGCAAAAAAATAAATTAAGGAAGGCATCTTTTATGGTATAGCCTTAATATGTAAGCGATGCTCTGCATTTATCATTTGATAAAACACCAAAGGTGACTGACTAAGTTTAACAGAAAAATATGAACTGTTAAAATCAGCTATAAGTCAACACCTTGTGAGATTCTGCTCTGGTCCATACGGTTTTCTCCTGCTGATATGCTTGTCCAAAGCCATGCGAGAAGAACATTGTAATCACTCTATTTTAAAAGGTAAAAAGACTAAAGAGTGTGGACAGAGATACAATAAAAGATTAATAGTTTCAGCCTCTCGGGACATTTCTGCTTTTTCGAGGCAAAAAAACAAATCCATAGCCGAAATTAACGGCGAAGCAATTTCTAATTAACCGGTACATTTGTCCCGGTTAAATGTTTTCATCTCGGTCCGGTTCAATTTCTTATCCGATTCGAATTTCGAACTATGAATGGCAAAAGAGTAATTTCTTGTAAGTTCTGAGGTCCTCCGGTCATTTCTATTAGTGTATAGACGGCAAGGGAAGAGATTTAATTTCGGCCATGTCAGTCCCGTGGAAAAAACCCCCCTCCCCCCCCCCCCCCAAATTCGACCATGTTCATGGTTAAATTGAATTTCGCATCGATCTTTCATAATTTCAGTACGGTGGCGGCGAAACATAGAAGAGTGCCGTCGAAGTACAAGTCTCTGGCCATCGGAAAAGCCCAGCAAGCCATTACAGACTATCTCCACACCACAAGGTCTCTCTCCTACACTCACGCTGAACATATTGCCACGAACGCATCGGTTTCGATTCGAAATCTCATTTTGAAGCTTGATTTCTCTGTTCCGACCTTCTCCAGATCGCTTCGGAAGCATCTCAGTTACCAACCTATTAACGAATTCGAGTTTTTCTTCGAGAGCATTGGCATTGATTACAGCGAGGTTAGCGAGTTTTTGCCTGAGAAGAAATTCTTCTTGTATGAGGATCGGAGTGTGTTGGATGCAGCTTGTGCGTTATCTGGATTTGGGTTTCCTTGGAACAAGCTGGGTAAGTTGTATAAAGAGGAAAGGTTGGTTTTTGTGCAGAGTCCTCAAGAGATTGAATCCAGGCTGCTTAATTTTAAAGATATAGGATTCACTACAGTTGCGGTGATTGGTATTTGTTTAGCCATTCCTCGTACTCTGTGTGGAGGTGGAGAATTGGGTTCGGAGATACGTTGTTTGTTTGTTAATCTGAAGAGACTTTTTGATGAATTTGATTCACAGCATCTTTTTGAAGAAAATGTGGATTCTTGGCACGGAATTACTAGGAAAATTTGGGTCTTTTACGATTTGGGTTGTGAGAATAAAGAGATGTGGGAGTTGATGGGCAGAAATAAAT
Source organism: Boechera divaricarpa (assembly GCA_026770425.1). NCBI lineage: Eukaryota > Viridiplantae > Streptophyta > Magnoliopsida > Brassicales > Brassicaceae > Boechera > Boechera divaricarpa. The sequence goes on from CM049188.1 coordinate 29,087,486, forward strand.
CACTTTTTGTGGAATATTCAGAAGAAGCTCTGATGGGAAAGGTGGAATACTTTTGTAGGTTTGGTGTTAGGAAAGAAGATGTTGCTCTTTTGATTCTTCGAAATCCAGCTATTATGAATTTTGATCTAGAGAAACCGGTGATCTCAGTAACAGGAATGCTTAAGCACTTTGGATTGAGCCAGGATGAAGTGGATGGTGTTGCTCATAAATACCCATACGTTTTGGGTAGAAACAAACTGAAGAATCTGCCTCATGTGCTTAGAGCATTAGATCTACATGAAAGGATCTTTGATAGATTGAAGAATGGGAATCATCATTTACTCGCTAGCTATTCGTTGATGGATCCCGAAGAAGATTTATTCAGAGAATATCAAGAAGGCTTGGAGGAGCTTCAAAACTCAAGAACTAAAACACACAATGTTCAAAAATTGGATTTCCTTCATGAAATAGGGTTTGGCGAAAACGGCATGACCATGAAGATACTACAGCATGTCCATGGTACCGCCATAGAGCTACAGGACCGATTCCAAATCTTACTAAATAATGGCATCATTTTCTCAAAAATATGCATGTTGATAAGATCAGCACCAAAGATCTTGAACCAGAAACCGCATAGGATACAAGATAAGCTAAGGTTCCTCTGTGGCGAGATGGGAGATTCTTTGGAATATCTAGAGATTTTCCCGGCTTATCTATGTTTTGACCTGGAGAACAGAATCAATCCAAGGTTCAGATTCCATAAGTGGCTTGTGGAGAAAGGGTTGAGCGAGAAAAGCTATTCAATCGCAAGCATTGTAGCTACGAGCGAAAAGGCCTTCATAGCTCGTATATATGGGATTCATCCAGCAATCCCGAAACATTGGTTTGAACGGTTCTCCAACAGGAAAACCAGATACACTGTATCCTAACTCAACAAAGGACTCTTTGGATCTTGCAGCAGCTTGGAGCAATATGCCCTTCAGGTTCCTCAGATATCTGGACCTGAACACAAAGAACCGTATTGTCTCAACTCAAAAACGTTACAAAATCTCCAAATGGTATTGCAGATGAAACGTTTGTTTGTTTGTGGATGTAGAAATGGGATAATTTGTGGTTACCAATTAGATGTGGGAATAACTTATCTGTACCACTCGGTAGATTCCATTTTTGAGCTCTTCAGAGATTATGAAAGTGAGAGATTACACTTAACTTTTGTATATACTCTTTTATTTTTAATCAGACAACTTATTGCAATTGGTTGGTTTTGAGCTCCAGGTCAACCTGCACGTGTCACAGGCACGTGTCGGTGAGTAGTGGCAATGACTTAAATGGCAAAACGTCGGACCAAATCGCACACGTGCCAGTGAAAATTGTCAAGCTTCGTTGTTATATACGTCGGGATAGTTTGACTACATTTCAGTTTTAAAGTCTTGTAAAGCAAGCAACCGAGTGCGTGCAAGTCACGTGCGTCTTTCGTTTGGATCCCTTGTGCTCACTGTGGCAGCGGCTGTAATTCCGACGATATAGAAAGGGTAACATAGTCATTTACTGAGGTTCTATCTCTTTTTTTTGTTTGGTTTGGGGTTTCAGCAGCAATAACATAACTGCCGCTCTCTCTCTCTACATTGGCTCTGTGTTTTTGAATTCTCTATATTTCATTAGGGTTTTCCACTTTCTTCGATCGATTGAATTATAGATGTTCCGTCAATCCATGGCGGCGTTTCCTCCACCGATCCATGGTTCTGATGCGCCGCCGCCACCACAGCCGCCGCCGGTGGTGACTGTGAGTGAAACCTCTAGACGGCAGCAACAGATTGCAGCAGCTTCTTCTTCTCCGGTGAAATCTCATCCGCTTCATAACTTCCCGTTATCTGATCTCAGATGGGCTATGAATCACGCTAATACACATCGGCTCCGCAAAGCATCGAGTAGATCTCCGCTTCGTGAACCTAATCCTGGCAAAGGGAATTTGGTGACGGAGGAGGTAAACGAAGCTTCCGGTTCATCGTCTTTTGAATTGAGACCGGAGAAGAAGAAGGGCGATTCCGCCGCAGATCGATCCGGGACGAAGTCAACGACACCGGACGGTAGATCGAAGATCTTTATCCGAATCCGTACGAAGAACAGCGGAGATTCAACTGATGTGGCCACCACCTCCGTCTCGACTGATATCCTTCCCGCCGTCGCCGCTGTCCAAGTGGCTGATGATTCAGCTGGTCCGGCTATCGATGCTGATGGTGAACGGATCTCCGATGGTGGTGGTCAAGAAGCAGATGAATTTGGTCCCAAGACTTGGAATCTGAGGCCGAGGAAACCACCGCCCACGAAGAAGCGTTCAATTGGACACGGCGGTGGGATTTTGAAGAGCTGTAACGGTTCATTACCGGAGAACAAACCTCTTGGAACGGTTCGAACTGAGTCAATTCGATCCAGGAACGGTGTAGATGCTAAGATGGCGACGACGGAGAGAAAGGAGAAGAAACCGAGGTTATCGATTTCGCTCTCAAAGATGGAGATAGATGAAGATATCTACGCGTTGACTGGATCAAAACCTAGTAGAAGACCAAAGAAGAGAGCCAAGAACGTGCAGAAGCAGCTCGATGTAAGATTTCACATTTTCTCATGAATCTCCCCTTTTTCACTCAACATGACCTAACAATTTTGGCTTGTGTTGTATATGATTGTTTTTCAGGTTCTTTTCCCAGGTTTGTGGATGGGTAACGTTTCTTCAGACGCTTACAAGGTCTCAGAACATGCTTGAAAGGTATAAGATTTGAATGAATCCGATTGGATTCTTCTTCCTGTCATATTTTGAAGTCCCTCTATATTTGTTCTGTTTATAAGTGGTAAAAATGTACTCTTTTCTGAATCGTGTAGGATTGATCGAGGATGATGTGAAGTTAATTAATCTTGTTTGATTGGCTTCGAAGGAAACTCAGATAGGGGCGTCGAAGAATTTTTTTCCGCAGATTGAGGTATAAAAGGTAGTGATTCGATGTTGTTTGTCATTTTGAGTTAGACTTTCTCTTTGGTGATCTTGTGTACCTTATTGGCTTTTTGCAGTAGAACAATATTGTAAATTCATGAGTGCAAATTCGCATGTGAAATTGGTTTCCCTGAAGATTTTTAGATTTGCTTTGCTTGGACGATATGTGATGTATTTAATATTCGGTGTCTTAGATTCAGATAGTTAGGATATATGAATTGATATGATATCAATCCTTAAGGTTAAAGTTCTTATTTTCAGTGTAAATGATTTGAGTGTAAACATTCTATTATAAAATCCTGATTTGGTCGAGAGTGAGGGTTATTAGAGTATGGTGGTCTGAACTCTGAAGTTGCTATGATTTCGAGGTCTAAACTTAGATAAATGGAGTCACTTTGTATAAACCTTCACCTTCTTACTCTCTTTCTCTGTACTGTAAAATGATGCAGAACTGCGAATGATTCGTTTCTTCAAGTTTTGGCTTCATTGCTGGACTAGTGAATACTGTCTCGTGGTTTCGAGAGCTGAATTCTACTTCTAACTTCAGCTTCAGTCCTAACCGGCGGCAGTATAAAATGTGAACCAGCCATCTTATTTGTTGCCACTGATGTGAGTTGATACGGGCTTAATTTTTTTTCTTTTTATTCACATGTGGACTCTTTTGTAAGAACTAAGAAGATTAGTGGATAGCCTGACCTATTGTAAAGGTGGAAAATAAAATCAGAATTATCAACATAATTTATTTCTTTCAATACTAACTTCATAATTTAATTTATCAATTTTTCGTTAATAAATTGACCAAAAGACGGTTAATTGGTCAACTATGTAACAGTAATATAATCTACTGCAATATATATAGTGTTTCTACAAGTTGTAAATTTACCTCTCTTCGAAGTTCAAAGTATTAGAATCCTGCATTATTTATACATAATTTATAGAAGGACCACACAGGCCTCTCTATTCATCATCATCACCTCCACCTAGCTTCGTCCCTTGGTTTATCCAACTCTTGATGCAGTAAAACCAAAAATTTACGGATTAACTAACAACATTTAGACTGTTTGGAACTCTATACATTTCGTATTTTGGATTACTTAATAGCATGTCACAATAATTACATTAGTAGATTTTACATATTGGTCCTTCTATTGACCTATAAAAGGAAGTAGAAGAAGAAGACTATATTCTAAAGCAACTAGTAAAGAGAAAACAAACGATAAGTTCATCCAATGAGTTACAAAATATTATTTAAAAATATCAAATAATTTCATCCAAATAATTAACCATATACATAGTTGTCTTTAAATTGTCAAAATCTAAAAAGAAAATAATAAGTTCACTTTGTTAAATACAATCCCAGTAGCCGTTAGATTGTAGTACTCTGTCCATGCTAATGTTGTATTTATTATATCGTTTTTAAATTAACTTTTTTGTACGTATTTATTATATCGGATCGTTCGTAGTGGTTTCTTATCATGTTGGATTTTATATAAATGTAAACTTCGTAGTACTATCAAGTCAACGAGTCTTGTTAAAAAGAAAGTCGGTAACTTTCTTGTGTAATTAAGCTTCCTCGCAATTTCCTAGTGTGGAAAAAAATTCCATTGAACTTGCTTATTAAGTTTATAGTAAAACAAAAAGAACTCAAATTCTCCTTGCATATATGTATAAATACCTCCCATTTCTACTGGCAAATGCCACACATAGAAAGAGCAATGGAGTCTGCTAAATCAAACATCTATGGCCACCAAAATGTCATCGTGATGCGTCACGGTGATCGACTCGACCATTCCGAGCCACTCTGGGCTTCAACAGCTGCGAGACCGTGGGATCCACCGCTTGTTCAGGACGGTATGGATCGGGCCTTTAGAACCGGTCAGAGAATCCGGTCTCAGATTGGGTTTCCGATTCACCGTGTCTTCGTCTCCCCTTTCCTCCGCTGCATCCAGACCGCTTCTGAAGTTGTATCCGCTCTCTGCGCTGTCGATTTCGATCCCAACGCCATGTCGTCTAAAGACGTCCTTTGCATTGACAATACTAAGCTCAAGGTCAGTCAGAATATCGCTCTATGTATTTGTTGAAATCAGACCCAAGTTTGTAGTCTAGGGGTTTATGATATATTGGTCCGTGTCATAATCTAGATTAAAATTCAGAAAGCGTACAAACGTTATTAAATACACGTATATTTTGAACTATGGAAGATTTACTGATTTTCTAAGCAAAATTCTGTTATGTTCTTATAACCATGTTGATCATTTTGATCGAAGCATTTGAGATGCTTTATGCTTATGCCTTGTCTCGTCTGCTTTAGGTAGCTATTGAATTTGGATTGTGCGAGATACTGGACAAAATCTTTATTAAGAGTGAAGTTCCCAAAGATGGGAAATTTGATTTCAAGATTTCAGATCTTGAAGCTATGTTTCCTGAGGGAACAGTGGATTCTAATGTGGATATGGTTTATAAAGAGGTGCACTATATGATTTTTTTTTCGTGTTTTCTTTCTTTATATTTTGTTTTGTGTGGCTACTGTATATATAAACTTCATTTCTATATTTCTCGATTCCTTGTTGGTTCTGTTTAGGTGCCACAATGGGGAGAATCTGTACAAGGCTACAAGGATCGATATTTTAATACAGTGAAGGTTCTTGCGGAGAAGTATCCTTCCGAAAACTTGCTCTTAGTCACTCATTGTAAGCAAAAACAGTTCTGTTTTTTTACCTTTTTAGTTTTAAACAAAAACTTAAGTTTTTCTTATCTTTGAGACCGTTTCTTTGTGGGTGGGAAATTGCAGGGGGAGGAGTAAGTGTTACACTTTACAACTACTTCAAAGATGCAACTAAGTACGTGGTAGATTATTGTGGTTCTGTTGAAATGAGAAGGCAGATTTTGAATAGTGATGGGTTTGGTAAATCTGAGGGATTTGAGGTGGTTAATAGTCATGGAGTGACTTTTAAGGACAACAAAGTCCCAATCCATGATCATGTTATAAGCCAATCTCCGGTTTAGCCGGTTTGCATGTGAATATTTGGTTTCACTTTTCTAATTCAATAAACAGTTAAGAATTATGGTTCAGTTACTTTCCTTTTCTTCCACAAAATCTACAAAAATAAATAATATAAGCAAAAGTGTTGTAATTTGTATTGTAGGATAAGAATTTTCATTCTACAAAAAATTGTCAGAACGTAGTTAAATTACCATTGATTTAAGCAAGAGAACCGTTGTTCACAGCTTTTGCAAATTTCTGAGCAAATGAAGGTCATCTAGTCATATAATCCTAAACATAAATTAGTATATGATTTGGTCACATTATTAGCTTTGGGCAAAATTCCATAAAGTTTTACTATCCCACCAGTACTCTATATAATATATACTTAATATAATATTGGTGAATCTTGACAAATAAAATATACTATATAATTAAGGACCTTAAAATTCTAAAATTTAACCCCTAAACAATTTTCTGATTTCTCTATTCTTCCAACGAACCGGCCAAAAAATTATTCTTCGTATTTTTAAATGAAAACCACACTTGTTTTTCCAAAAACATTTGGACCATAAGTAGTCTTCCGCATGTCGGACTCCTATTGACGAATTATTATAAAATAAAGAAATGAAAAATAAAATAAAGAGGCAACGATCTCCTTATTGCATGCATTATACTATTAATTACTATAGTCTATACTCTATATACATACTTGCACAGGAAGCAGCAAGAAACAGAGCAAATGGAGTCTAAAACGAACATCGATGGCCACCAACATGTTTTTATGATGCGACATGGCGATCGCATTGATAAGTTTGAGCCACACTGGGTCTCCACTGCTGCTCGGCCTTGGGATCCACCGCTTATTCAGGGCGGCATGGTTCGGACCCTAACTCAAATTCGTCTGATAACATCGATAAACCTAAGCTCAAGGTCAAATCCTCCGCGAATATTTATATGTTTTATGTTAAACTATGGAAGTTTTTCAGATTTTTTTTCATAAATCTCCCTTGATCAAGTAGTCTCAGAATCTCAAGAAACAATTTAGTCGTCGTGCATGCTGTCTCAAAAAACTTGAAAGTCCTATGCAAAAATTTTCATTAGAACATGTCCGAATGTTCTAGTTGCATATGCTAGAAGACTTCTTGTTTGCAGTGTACGTATGATATAAGTCAATTTAAGTTGCTTACCGTGTGCTTCAGCTTTCTATTGAATTTGGCTTGAGCGAGATGCTGAACTCAATCGCTATTAAGCCTGAAGTTGCTCCAAAAGATGGGAAATTCGATTTTATGATTTCAGATCTTGAAGCTATGTTTCCTGATGGAATGGTGGATCATAATGTAGATCCGGTTTACAAAGAGGTGATCTCTAAGAATCCTTTGTGTTTGTTCTTTAGTTTGAAACACAAGTCTAAGTACAAGAATTTGATCTGTTCTGTATATATACAGATGCCCAAATGGGAAGAGACTTTGGAAAGCTGCAACAATCGATATGTCAATGTGGTCAGGACTCTTGCTGATAAGTATCCTTCTGAGAATCTGTTATTAGTCACTCACAGTAAGTAACATTTTTGTTTCTGTTCTCATTTTTTTTGGGTTTCTTCGTCGTTTTAAAGTCGTCCATGGAAATGCAGGAGAAGGAGTAAGCTTTGCATATTCAACCTTCTTTAAAGAGGCAACACACAGGCTAGATTTCTGTGCTTGTATTCAACTAAGAAGACAGGTCTCGAGTGAAGCTGGAGATTTTGAATTTGAAGTGATTACAGGTCACGGTCAAGATGGAATCATGTACCCTCCCTCCACCTCTGGTTAATTTTGGCAGTGTCTTCGGATGATCATGCCGAACCGGATTAAACCGGAGTTAGCTGTCTCTTGACTGGTTCAGTCTGGTTCAATCTTTATCTTCAGTTTATTGAAACCTTTGATTTTGTTTTATATTGAATTTTACCCACCAGCATCAGAATTTCTTATTCACTGAGTAATTTAAAATTCAAATAAAAGATATATCATCAACATTATTTATCTATCCCCAATTGTTTAAAATTTTGATTGCGTTCTGGTTAGTCTGATTTTTAATTTAATCACAACAATATACTATATAAATACTATATTACGACACACGTATACGCAGATTTATAATTTAAAATTTTATAACTTTTGTAAAGGAAACCAGATGATATGTGAAAAAATATTAAATTAATTATTTTGATATTAGTATATTTATTAATTAATTTCCATTATATTTTTCATATATTTTCAATTGTTTAAATTTCTTATTCCTATGTGAATTAAATTATATTGAATGTGATTAAAAACTATAAAATTATATTGAATGGTTCAACAAAATAATAATAAATTATTTCTTGATTAGGACCTTTGTGATATACATGTTAAACAATACATGTTTTTCCTTTACAAATGTAGTAGATTTTACTGTAATTGTATGTAAACAATATGTTAAAATTTAATCAAACCAACCATAAATTTAACCATAAAAAATTTAGATTTGAGATCTCAAAATATGTTCTTAAAAATTCACTTATAATTATTTATATATATATATATATATATATATATATTGTAGTCAAGGGTTTAAAGTATATGAATTAATTATATAGAAGTTATCATAATAAAATTTAGTTTTAGTTTTGTTTGTTTTAAAACTTAAGTAAAGATAAGTCAAAATGCATATTGAAAAATAATTTAGTGTCAAAAACATATTGTAATTAATATCACATATGACGTATGTTAACATAAAACATACATAAAACTTAGATACAAATTTACAATTTTGTTAAAATGAATACCAACCTGCTGAAGTTTAACGATTTTTTTAGGCATAGCGTTAAGAATAACACAAATGAAAGAGAAACCTATAATATTATACTTTAATCAAAAATATATATATGTTATTATAATATATATCATATTTAATTCATTTAATGTTTTAAAATCTCATCTCAATTTATATATTCTATATAATATGAGAAATTAAGATTTTATAGAATTGAGAAATTGAGAAATTTTTTGATCTATCGACAATTCATTTCCTTATATAAACTCTGAATCTTTAATAGTCGTTAACAGATGTTGAGAAACAAATGAACTTATCTCATAATTTCAAGTAGCTCATAAACAAATGAGAAAATCATATACACGAAATAATATATATTATATTATATAAAAAAATTTGAATGAAAAACGAATAATAAAAACTTAAATTTTGATATTATAACAACAATTTTTTATTTTATTTTTTTATATGTATATTTACCACATCATCTTTTACCAAGATGGTGACCACTTATATATTCTATCGACTTTTTCATTACCAAGACATTTTGCTCTCTTTTTTGTTTTTAATTTTCTCTCATAATTATTTAAAATATATAGAATGATAAACATATTACGTTAAAAATTCGATATATATAAATCTAAACTTATCTTAACAAAAAAGAAATATATGAGAAAAGAAAAGAAGAAAAACCGTTGAAATATACAATAATATACTGTGGAATTTTTCAAATCTTCTTGGTCTTCTATTGGCAATGACTTGATAGTGGCGATTAAATCTTTTTTTTATAAAGGGATTCTTGCCAAAAGGCCTGAATTATACTATTTTAGCTTTGGTTCCAAAGAGGGAGAATGCTAAGGAGATGAAGGATTATCGTCTAATCTCTTGCTGTAACGTATTGTACTAAATTATTTTGAAGATTTTGGCGAATAGACTCAAGCTGCTTCTTCCGCGCTTAATCTTGCAAAATCAATCTGGTTTTATTAAAGATAGATTGCTTATGGAAAATGTCTTATTAGCTTCTGAGCTTGTGAAAGACTATCATAAAGACTCTATTTCGTCACGATGTGCGATGAAAGTTGACATCTCAAAGGCTTTTGATTCTTTGCAATGGAGCTTCTTGCTTAATATTCTTGAGGCTTTGAGTTTTCCTCCTAAGTTTATTCATTGGATTAATCTCTGTATCTCCACAGCTTCTTTCTCTGTTCAGCTTAATGGCGAGCTTGCTGGGTATTTTGGTAGTACAAAGGGGTTAAGGCAAGGCTGTTCACTCTCTCCGTATCTCTTTGTTATTTGCATGAACGTGATGTCAAATTTAATTGACGAAGCGGCGGTCCAGCGGAAAATGAACTACCATCCCAAGTGTAAGAATATCAAATTAACGCATCTCTGTTTTGCGGATTACTTGATGACTTTTGCTGATGGGAAGCGTCGTTCTATTGAGGCCATTATGAAGCTTTTTGAGCAGTTTGAGATATATTCGGGTTTGAGTATTAGTCTGGAAAAAACAACGATATATATGGCTGGTTTGTCTCCTCAGCAGCGGAATGATTTACTGGCTAATCTTCCCTTTGTTTGGGTCAGCTCCCTGTAAAGTATTTGGGATTACCGCTCTTAACGAAACGAATGACAGCTGCGGATTAAGCTCCAATTCTTGACAGGATTCGCTCAAAAATAAATTCATGGACAACTCATATGCTTTCTTACGCGGGACGCTTACAACTTCTTTCTTCGGTCATTGTATGTGTTTTTAACTTTTGGATCTCGACTTATCTTCTTCCCAAAAGTGTATTAAAAAGATCAACAAGTTATGCTCAGCTTTTCTTTGGTCGGGACCAGATTTAAATTAAAAAAAAGCGAAAGTTTCATGGCTGGATGTTTGTAAGCCAAAAGCAGAAGGAGGACTGGGAATTAAGTGTCTCTTGACAGCTAATAAAGTCAGTTGTCTAAAATTAATTTGGCGGATTGTGTCGAAGCAGCCAATGGTTTGGGTTTCTTGGATCTGGGAGCACTTAATTGAAAAAATCTCTTTCTGGTCTATAAAGGAAAATACATCAATGGGATCTTGGATGTGGAAAAAACTGCTAAAGATGAGAGACATCGCGAAAGGGTTTCATCAAGTAAAGGTTCGAAATGGTGCGTCTTGTTTTTTTTGGTATGATAGCTGGTCTTCGCAAGGACGATTGTTAGATGTTGTTGGCAGTAGAGGTTCGATTGATATGGGTATCTTGTTGAATGCTACGATGAGACAACGATCACTTTTTACCGGCAAAGACGTCACCGAAACCCTCAACTTTTGGTGATAGAAGCAGCTCTCTTGAACCTCCGAAACAACAATATTTTGAATGATGAGGATGTTCACATGTGGAAATTCTCTCAGGACAAATACAAATCCTTTTTCACAACAAAAGGGACGTGGGAGGAAATTCGTATCAAGCATCAAAGAGTGGACTGGTTTCATTTGACTTGGTTTTCTTATGCTACTCCAAAATATGCTTTCATCACTTGACTGGCTTTTCTTAACCGTTTGTCGACAGGTGATAGAATGAGATCCTGGAATGCAGGTCAACCAACGGGGTGCGTTTTTTGTGATGTAGTTGTGGAAACTCGGGATCACTTGTTTTTTTCCTGTCCTACTCTTCAACGATTTGTGGCACATTAACGCGGGGATTGCTTGGCAACTCTTTCACATCAGATTGGACCCAGCTAGTTCAGATCCTCCATTTACACCGGCTAAAGACGGACAACTTTTTATTGCGATACACTTTTCAGACTACTCTCTACCATCTTTGGCATGAACGAAATTCTCGCAGGCATGGAGACAGACACATATCGGCGGCTCTTCTAACCAAGCTTATAGACAAGGACATCATCGTTGAAGTAAATGGGTGATCAGAAATATCTCAACGGTCTCCAAGTTTGATTCTCCATCCGTTGAGCCATCAGATTCGCGACTTGAGCATCTCAGACTTTTGGATTCATTCTGGATTTTATTTTTGGCTTTGATGAACAGGTTGTACTCTTTTTTCCATTGACAGTTTTTTCCACAATGAGTTTTCTGTCTTTGGGTTTTAACGAGGCAACTGTTCATTAATCAATTTTAAGAGCCACTTTCTGCTATTTTTAATTTTTCTTTTCAGAAAAAGCTACATGTATTGTAAAAACGATTTTTTTTCGTTTGAATATAATTTAACATTTATTCAAAAAAAAAAAACATATTTGAAAGATCCCTGTTTAAAATATCTGAACTAGAATATGTTTCGTGTTACAGCACATATTGATGTTTATTTTAATATGTGGTATTATAAATTTTTTATTTGATATTAAATAATAATTTAAAATTTGATAAATATTTTTTATTAAGATATGCTGGTGCTTTTACCTATTAAAAATTACAATTATACTTTTAAAGTTTTGAAAAATTATAAAATAATATTATCATGTTGGATTATATAGATGTAACTATCGAGTCAACGAGTCGTGTTTAAAAGAAAATTAGTAACTTCCATGTGCAATAAGCTTCCGATTCACCGTGTCTTCGTCTCCCCTTCCCTCCGCTGTATCCAGACCGCTTCTGAAGTTGTATCCGCTCTCTCCGCTGTCGATTTCGATCCCAACGCCATGTCGTCTAAAGACGTCCTTTGCATCGACAATACTAAGCTCAAGGTCAGTCAGAATATCGCTCTATATATTTGTTGAAATCAGACCCAAGTTTGTAGTCTAGTGGTTTATGATATATTGGTCCGTGTCATAATCTTAGATTTAAATTCAGAAGCGTACATGCGTTATAAAATACAACTTATATTTTGAACTATGGAAGATTTACTGATTTTCTACGCAAAACTCTGTTATGTTCTTATAACCATGTTGATCATTTTGATTGAAGCATTTGAGATGCTTTATGCTTATGCCTTGTCTCGTCTGCTTCAGGTAGCTATTGAATTTGGATTGTGCGAGAACAAAATCTTTACTAAGAGTGAAGTTCCCAAAGATGGGAAATATGATTTCAAGATTTCAGATCTTGAAGCTTTGTTTCCTGAGGGAACAGTGGATTCTAATGTGGATATGGTTTATAAAAGGTGCACTATATGATTTTTTTTTCCGTGTTTTCTTTCTTTATATTTTGTTTTGTGTGACTATATATAAACGTCATTTATATATTTCTCGACTCCTTGTTGGTTCTGTTTAGGTGCCACAATGGGGAGAATCTAAAAAAGGCTACGAGGATCGATATTTTAATACAATGAAGGTTCTTGCGGAGACGTATCCTTCTGAGAACTTGCTTTTAATCACTCATTGTAAGCAAAAACAGTTATGGTTTTTTAGTTTTAAACCAAAACTGACATTTTTCTAATCTTTGAGACCGTTTCTTTGTGGGTGGGAAATTGCAGGGTTGGGAGTAAGTGTTACACTTTACAACTACTTCAAAGATGCAACTAAGTACAAGGTAGATTACTGTGGTTATGTTGAAATGAGAAGGCAGATTTTGAATAGTGATGGGTTTGGTAAATCCGAGGAATTTGAGGTGGTTACTAGTCATGGAGTATCTTTTAAGGACAACAACGTCCCAATCCATGATCATGTTATAAGCCAATCTCCGGTTTAGTCGGTTTGTATGTCAATATTTGGTTTCACTTTTCTACTTCAATAAGAGTTATGGTTTAGTTATTTTCCTTTTCTTCCACAAAATTTACAAAAATAAATAACATAAGCAAAAGTGTTGTAATTTGTATTGTAGGATAAGAATTTTGTAAACAATATTTAGAATTGAGACGTGTTAACATCTCATCGATACATTTGATATATACGCGATGGTGTTAATAAGAAACAAAGTTTTATATAACCAAATATTAATTGGTTATTTGAGGTCTCATTCAATTAAGCAGTTTTGCGTAATGATGGGTTTGGGGAATTTGTGGTTACTAGTGATGGAGTTATCTTTCTAAGGACCACAACGTCCCAATACATGATCGTGTTATAAGCCAATCTCTGGTTTAGCTGGTTTTGTCCATTACGATATGGTCTGAGTTTAAAGTTAATTATATCATTTGGACACATTAGCTTAGTAATATTATATTCTACCTTTTGACAAAATAAAAAAGGATATATTATACCTTTTTGCGTAAAATACTCTAACAATTTTGTCGAGTAAAATACTCTTTAACAATTTTGTCTCTAAAAACAATTTTCTTTAAAAAAAAACCAAAACGCCATGTATACTATTACTTCCAACGTACTCTCAAAGGTCACACCAGCAGCAACAATGGAGTCTGCTAAATCTAATCCCGATGGTTACCAGAATATTTTAGGACCTTTCTAGTCTCTAGACTTGTCTCTTTCTGTTTCTGTATCTTTTAATCTTGGAAGCAATTTGATGAGTATAAACTTGATTCTCTTGTTTGGTTTGTTTAGATGCCGCAATGGGAAGAGACTGTGGAAGGATGCACAGATCGATTTTTTAATTTGATAAAGACTCTTGCTGATAAGTATCCTTCAGAGAATTTGCTCTTAGTCACACACGGTAAGCAAAAACATTCTGTTCTCAAGTCTTGTGGATCTTATACTCATTCTTTACTTTATCAATTTCAATCTCAAAGAACATCTTCTTCTAAGGTTTCAGTAAAGCAAAGAGTCTATGAATAGTTTCTTTTATCAATCAAATTCGTGTACAGCGTCTTTGTCTCTTTGACTTGTTAAGTCTCTTTGTTGGGAAATTGCAGGGAAGGAGTAAGGACTACATTTGCAACCTTTAAAGACGTAGATGTGTACGACGTAGAATATTGTGCTTGTGCTGAACTGAGAAGACAGGTCTTGGGTAAAGATGGGTCTACTAAAACTGGAGACTTTGAGGTGATCAAAAAGTCTTGGTCAGTGTGGAATCAAGTACCATTCCTGGAGTACCACAGACCAAACTCATGTTTAAGTAAACGTTGATCATGGCTAGCCCTGGGCATTCGGTTCTTCGGTTCGGTTCGGTTCGATTTTTTTGGTTTTTGGTTCTTGAAAACTAGTAACCATTTGGAACCGAAAGGAAATTCGGTTTGATTCGGTTCGGTTCTAGGTATTTTTGGTTCGGTTCCGGGTATCCAAAATATTGGGAAAAAATTTAAAAATGTTAAATTTAAATAAAATTTGGTTAAATTTTGACAAATATAACTAAGAATTTTCGGATATTTTGGTTATTTTGAGTATTTTGATTATTTTTGTCTAAAATTCACTAAAAATTTCAAGTTTATAACTGTAATTATGAGTAATTGAGTTATATCAAATTTAAATATAATTAATATTTTGTATATATAATTATATTTCGGATATTTTGGGTATCCATTCGGTTTTCAGTTCGGTTCTCGGATTTTTTGGTTCTAAAATTTAAGAACCATTCGGTTCTTTTGTCGATTTAGGTTCGGTTCTGGTTCTAACTTTTTGGTTCGGTTTGGTTCGGTTCTTCGGTTCCGGTTTTTTTGCTCAGGGCTAATCATGGCACTAGAAAACCGGAATCAAACCGGATACTGGATATCTAGAAACTCCTGGTTAACCGGACATGACCTTCACTACAAATGGGAACGTATACAACAAGAACAATATTGTAGTCAGACCAAGCAAAAAGAGGCTGACGAGTCATGATTCAACCTTTCTATTTAACTTATAGATTTTTGGAAACTTTCGAGTTGTTTCATTGAATAAACCAATAAAACTTTTCAAGGAAAGAGTAATTTTTAAGTCAAAAAGATATATTCTCAGTCATTTACAATTTCGCTATACGCTAATCAGAATAATCTACAACGTAGTGTGTAACACGGATTAGAAAGTTTATAGTAAAACAAAAAGAACTCAAATTCTCCTTGCATATATGTATAAATACCTCCCGTTTCTACTGGCAAAAGGCCACACAAAGAAAGAGCAATGGAGTCTTCTAAATCAAATATCTATGGCCACCAAAATGTCATCGTGATGCGTCACGGTGATCGACTCGACAAAATCGAGCCACTCTGGGCTGCAACAGCTGCGATACCGTGGGATCCACCGCTTGTTCAGGACGGTATGGAGCGGGCCTTTAGAATCGGTCAAAGAATCCGGTCTCAGATTGGATTTCCGATTCACCGTGTCTTCGTCTCCCCTTTCCTCCGCTGCATCCAGACCGCTTCTGAAGTTGTATCCGCTCTCTCCGCTGTCGATGTCGATCCCAAAGCCACGTCGTCTAAAGACCTCCTTTGCATCGACAATACTAAGCTCAAGGTCAGTCAGAATATGGCTCTTTATATTTGTTGAAATCAGACCCAAGTTTGTAGTCTAGTGTTTATGATATGTTGGGCCGTGTCATAATCTAGATTTAAATTCAGAAGCGTGCATACGTTATAAAATACAACTTATATTTTGAACTATGGAAGATTTACTGATTTTCTAAGCAAAACTCTGTTATGTTCTTATAACCATCTTGATCATTTTTATTGAAGCATTTGAGATGCTTAATGCTTATGCCTTGTCTAGTCTGCTTCAGGTAGCTATTGAATTTGGATTGTGCCAGAACAAAAACTTTAGGAATGAAGATCCCAAAGATGGGAAATATGATTTCAAGATTTCAGATCTTGAAGCTATGTTTCCTGAGGGAACAGTGGATTCTAATGTAGATATGGTTTATAAAGAGGTGCACTATATGATTTTTTTTCTTTCCGTGTTTTCTTTCTGTTTTCTTTCTTTATATTTTGTTTTGTGTGACTATATATAAACTTCATTTCAATATTTCTCGATTCCTTGTTGGTTCTGTTTAGTTGCCACAATGGGGAGAATCTAAACAAGACTACGAGGATCGACATTTAAATACAATGAAGGTTCTTGCAGAGAAGTATCCTTCTGAGAACTTGCTCTTAATCACTCATTGTAAGCAAAAACAATTATGTTTTTTTAGTTTTAAACCAAAACTGACGTTTTTCTAATCTTTGAGACCGTTTCTTTGTGGGTGGGAAATTGCAGTGGGAGGAGTAAGTGTTACACTTTATAACTACTTCAAAGATGCAACTATGTACGCGGTGGATTATTGTGGTTATGTTGAAATGAGAAGGCAGATTTTGAATAGTGATGGGTTTGGTAAATCTGAGGGATTTGAGGTGGTTAATAGTCATGGAGTGTATTTTAAGGACAACAACGTCCCAATCCATGATCATGTTATAAGCCAATCTCCGGTTTAGCCGGTTTGTATGTGAATATTTGGTTTCACTTTTCTAATTCAATAAACAATATAAGATGGTTCAGTTATTTTCCTTGTCTTCCACAAAATTTACAAAAATAAATAACATATGCAAAAGTGTTGTAATTTGTATTGTAGGATAAGTATTTTCATAATACAAAAATTTGTCAGAACGTAGTTAAATTACATTGCTTTAAGCAAGAGAACTGTTGTTCACAGTTTTTGCAAATTTCTGACCAAATTAAGGTCATCTAGTCATATAATCCTAAGCATAAATTAGTATATGATTTGGTAACATTATTAGCATTGGAAAAAATTCCATAAAGTTTTATTATCCCACCACTCTATATATACTTAATATAATACTGGTGAACCTTGACAAATAAAATATACTATATAATTGAGGACCTTAAAATTCTAAAATTTAACCCCTAAACAATTTTCTTATTTCTCTATTCTTCCAACGAAACGGCAAAAAAATTATTCTTAGTATTTTTAAATGAAAACCACACTTATTTTTCATAAAAAAACTTTGGACCAGAAGTGACTCTTCCGCATGTCTGACTCCTATTGAAAAATTATTCTAAAAGACCTCATTACAGTCATCAAAAACAAATGAAACATAAAATAAAGGGTCAACGATCTCCTCATTGCATGCATTATACTATTAATTACTGTAGTCTATACTCTATATACATAATTGCATCACGCCAGAAAGCAGCAAGAAACAGAGCAAATGGAGTCTAAATCGAACATCGATGGCCACCAACATGTTTTCATGATGCGCCATGGCGATCGCATTGATAAGTTTGAGCCACAATGGGTATCCACTGCTGCTCGGCCTTGGGATCCACCGCTTATTCAAGGCGGCATGGTTCGGACGTTTCGTACAGGTCAGATGATCCGATCTCAGATTCATTTTCCGATTCATCGTGTCTTTGTCTCGCCTTTCCTCCGCTGCATTCAAACCGCTTCCGAAGTTATCGCCGCCCTCTCTGACCCCAACGCAAATTCGTCTGATAACATCGATAAACCTAAGCTCAAGGTCAAATCTTCCGCGTATATTTATATGTTTATGTTAAACTATGGAAGTTTTTCAGATTTTTTTTCATAAATATCCCTTGATCAGGTAGTCTCAGAATCTGCTGTCTCAAAAAATTTGAAAGTCCTACGCCAAAAATTTCATTAGAACATGTCCGAATGTTCTAGTTGCATATGCTAAAAGACTTGTTGTTTGCAGTGCACGTATGATATAAGTCAATTTAAGTTGCTTACCGTGTGCTTCAGGTTTCTATTGAATTTGGCTTGAGCGAGATGCTGAACTCAATCGCTATTAAGCCTGAAGTTGCTCCAAAAGATGGGAAATTCGATTTTATGATTTCAGATCTTGAAGCTATGTTTCCTGATGGAATGGTTGATCATGATGTAGATCCGGTTTACAAAGAGGTGATCTCTAAGAACCCTTTGTGTTTGTTCTTTAGTTTGAAACACAAGTCTAAGTACAAGAATTTGATCTGTTCTGTATATATACAGTTGCCAAAATGGGAAGAGACTTTGGAAAGCTGCAACAATCGATATGTTAATTTGGTCAAGACTCTTGCTGATAAGTATCCATCTGAGAATCTGTTATTAGTCACTCACAGTAAGTAACATTTTTGTTTTGTTCTCATTTTTTTGGGTTACCTCCTCGTTTTTAAAGTCGTCCATGGAAATGCAGGAGAAGGAGTAAGCTTTGCATATTCAACCTTCTTTAAAGAGGCAACACACAGGCTAGATTTCTGTGCTTGTATTGAATTAAGAAGACAGGTCTCGAGTGAAGCTGGACATTTTGAATTTGAAGTGATTACAGGTCAAGGTCAAGATGGAATCATGTACCCTCCCTCCAACTCCGGTTAATTTTGACAGTGTCTTCGGATAATCATGCCGAACCGTTAGCCGTCTCTTGGACTGATTAAGTCTTTTATCTTCAGTTTATTGAAACCTTTGATTTGTTTTTATATTGAATTACCCACCAGCGTCAGAATTTGTTATTCACTGAGTAATTTAAAATTCAAATAAAAGATATATCATCAACATTGATTGCGTTCTGGTTAGTTTGTCGATTAACTTCTGATTTTTTAATTTAATAACAACAATATACTATATAAATATTATATTAAGCCCCGCGTATACACGGGTTTATAATTTTAAAATTTTATAACTCGTGTAAAAGAAACCAGATGATATGTGAAAAAAAATATATATGAATTAATTATTTTGATTTTACTATTTATTTATTAATTGATTTCCAATAAAAAATTTCATATATTTTCAAATGTTTAGATTTTCTTATTCCTATGTGAATAAGATTATATTGAATGTGATAAAAAATTATAAAATTATATCGAATGCCCCAACAGTATAGTAATAGATTATTCTTACATTAGGACTTTTGTGATACACATGTTAATCAATACATGTTTTTTTCTTTACAAATTTAGTAGACTTTACTGTAATAGTATGTTAAAATTTAATCGAACCTACAATAAATTTAAGCATAAATAGTTTATATTTGAAATCTCAAATTATGCTTTTATAGATTCAATTATAATTATAAGAAAATAGTGTAGTCAAGGGTTTAAAGTATATGAGTTAGTTATATAGAAGGTATCATAATCCAAAATTTAGTTTTAGTTTTGTTTGTTTTAAAACTTAAGTAAAGATAAGTCAAAATACATACTGAAAAATAATTTAGTCTCAAAAACATATTGTAATTAATATCACATATGATTTATGTTAACATAAAACATACATAAAACTTAGATACAAATTTATAATTTTGTTAAAATGATTACCAACCTGCTGAAATTAGTTTTAAGATTCTTTTAGGTATAGCGTTAAGAATAACACAAATGAAAGAGAGCCCGACAATATTATACTTTAATCAAATATATATATGTTATTATAATATATATATATATATCATATTTAATTAATTTAATGTTTTAAAATCTCATCTCACTTTATATATTCTATATAAATATGAGAAATTAAGATTTTATAGAATTGAGGAATTGAGAAATTTTTTTTGAGCTATCGGCAATTCATTTCCTTATATAAACTCCGAATATTTAATAGACGTTAAGAGATGTTGAGAAACAAATGAATTTATCTCATAATTTCAAGTAGCTCATAAACAAATGAGAAAACCATATACATGAAATAATATATATTATATTATATATAAAAATTTGAATGAAAAACGAATAATAAAAACTTAAACTTTGATATTATAACAACAATTTTTTATTTTATTTTTTTATATGTATATTTACCACATCATCTTTTTACCAAGATGGTGACCACTTATATGACTTTTCCATTACCAAGACATTTTGCTCTCTTTTTTGTTTTTACTTTTCTCTCATAATTATTTAAAATATATAGAATGATAAACATATTACGTTAAAAATTCGATATCTATAAATCTAGACTTAGCTTAACAAAAAAAGAAAAGAAATATATGAGCAAAGAAAAGAAGGAAAACCGTTGAAATATACAATAACAACATATTTGAAAGGTTCCTGTTTAAAATACCATTGTAATATGAACTAGAATATGTCCTGTCATATAACACAAATTGATGTTTATTTTAATATTTGATATTATAAATTTTTTAGTTCATATTAAATAATAATTTAAAATTTGATAAATATTTTTTTTTATTAAAACATGCTGTTGTTTTTACCTATTGAAAATTACAGTTACACTCTTAAAGTTTTGAAAAATTATAAAATAATAATATCATGTCGGATTATATAGATGTAACTATCGAGTCAACGAGTCGTCTTTAAAAAGAAAATTAGTAACTTCCATGTAAGCTTCCTCGCAATTTCCTAGTGTGAAAAAAGATTCCATTAAAACAAAAAGAACTCAAGTTTCCTTGCATATATGTATAAATACCTCCCGTTTCTACTGGCAAAGGCCACACAGAGAAAGAAAGAGCAATGAAGTCTGCTAAATCAAACATCTATGGCCACCAAAATGTCATCGTGATGCGTCACGGTGATCGACTCGACAAAATCGAGCCACTCTGGGCTTCAACAGCTGAGAGACCGTGGGATCCACCACTTGCTCAGGACGGTATGGATCGGGCCTTTAGAATCGGTCAAAGAATCCGGTCTCAGATTGGATTTCCAATTCACCGTGTCTTCGTCTCCCCTTCCCTCCGCTGCATCCAGACCGCTTCTGAAGTTGTATCCGCTCTCGCCGCTGTCGATTTCGATCCCAACGCTATGTCGTCTAAAGATGTCCTTTGCATTGACAATACTAAGCTCAAGGTCAGTCAGAATATCGCTCTATATATTTGTTGAAATCCGACCAAAGTTTGAAGTCTAGTGGTTTATGATATATTATTGGTCTGTGTCATAATCTTGATTAAAATTCAGAAGCGTACATACGTTATTAAATACAACTTATATTTTGAACTATGGAAGGTTTACTGATTTTCTAAGCAAAACTCTGTTATGTTCTTATAACCATGTTGATCATTTTGATTGGAGCATTTGAGATGCTTTATGCTTATGCCTTGTCTCGTCTGCTTCAGGTAGCTATTGAATTTGGATTGTGCGAGAACAAAATCTTTACTAAGAGTGAAGTTCCCAAAGATGGGAGATATGATTACAAGATTTCAGATCTTGAAGCTATGTTTCCTGAGGGAACAGTGGATTCTAATGTGGATATGGTTTATAAAGAGGTCCACTATATGATTTTTTTTTTCGTGTTTTCTTTCTTTATATTTTGTTTTGTGTGACTATATATAAACTTCATTTCTATAATTCTCGATTCCTTGTTGGTTCTGTTTAGTTGCCACAATGGGGAGAATCTAAAAAAGGCTACGAGGATCGATATTTTAATACAATGAAGGTTCTTGCGGAGAAGTATCCTTCTGAGAACTTGCTCTTCATCACTCATTGTAAGCAAAAACAGTTATGGTTTTTTAGTTTTAAACCAAAACTGACGTTGTTCTAATCTTTGTGGGTGGGAAATTGCAGGGTTGGGAGTAAGTGCTACACTTTACAACTACTTCAAAGATGCAACTAAGTACGTGGTAGATTGTTGTGGTTATGTTGAAATGAGAAGGCAGATTTTGAATAGTGATGGGTTTGGTAAATCTGAGGGATTTGAGGTGGTTAATAGTCATGGAGTGTATTTTAAGGACAACAACGTCCCAATCCATGATCATGTTATAAGCCAATCTCCGGTTTAGCCGGTTTGTATGTGAATGTTTGGTTTCACTTTTCTAATTCAATAAACAATATAAGAATTATGGTTCAGTTATTTTCCTTTTCTTCCACAAAATTTACAAAAATAAATAACATAAGCAAAAGTGTTGTAATTTATTTGAAAATTTTGTTTCTTTATGTCTCAAATAATTGTTAGTTTAGAAAAGTCAATATCCTAATTATTACCGAGTTTTTAGGGACTTTGTCTGCCCAAGTGTCTTTAAGTAATTTATTTCTTTTCAGCAATCTTTCTAAAACTCCACGTTTTCCACGTTCGATATTGACTATATGGTACGTAGCTAATACTTTCAAGATTTTTGGAAGATCCTATCCTTAAGTATGAAATCATTAAATTATGTATAACGTAGATTGAATATTATTTTTATAGACCGTGTTTTGGTATTGATGTTAAATAAATTTAACGGAATGTAATTTCTGATTAGTTAAATGTGTTTATAAGTGGTGTATATTATAGGGTTAGTTGTGGGTGTGTGTATGTTTTTTTTTTTTTTGAATATTTTTTGTTTGAATTTCAAATTTTGACACCTATGATTATATTCTAAAGCAACTAGTAAAGAGAAAACAAACGATAATTTCATCCAATGAGTTACAAAATATTATTTTAAAATATCAAATAATTTCATCCAAATAATTAACCATATACTTAGATGTCTTTAAATTGTCAAAATCTAACAAGAAAATAATAAGTTAACTTTGTTAAATATATCCCATTAGCCTTTAGATTGTAGCACTCTATCCATGCTAATGTTGTAAAGCCTTAGATAGCAGTTCAATTAACGTTTTTGTATTTTATTAGATCGGATCGTTCGTAGGATCGGGTCGGGTATTATTTCGGGTATTAATTAGAAATTTTTTGTTCGGATATCGGGTTGGTTCGAGTATTACTAGATATGTTACTTGAAGTACCAAAACTTGAGAGTAGGTCAGTAGGATGTACAAGGATTTGTTCGGATAGTAACGGTATATTCGAGTAGTTCGGATAAAATTTCAGATGAAATTTCGGGTATTCGGATAGTTCGGGTAAAATTTCAGGTATTCGGGTAGTTCGGATAATATCCGAACCGATCCGATACACAAAAATACAGATCCGAATCGAACCGAAAAAATTTCGGTACTTATTCGGGTATTAGAAGTCGATACCCGAACTACCCTATGCCCGAATTACCTGACCCGAACCGATCCGATTACCCGAATGTCTAGGCCTAAATCTAGATGTGGCATCTAGATGCAAATGTTAGATGTTGTTCTTTTAAATGCATTTGTGAAACTTATCCAGACGGAACATCCAAATGCACGAAACTCATAAAAGAAACAGAAAATATGAATGCGTTTAATCGGTGCGTCTCAAAATTGCAGATACCTAACTTTTCGGAAAACAGTAAAATTAGTAGAAAACCATAAAATTTGTAGAAAACCGTAAAATTCCCAAAAAACAGTAAACATTTCGAAAAACCGTAAAAATTTTGGAAAATCGTAAAATTTTGGAAAAACCGTAAAATTTCAGGAAAATCGTAAAATTTTTGGAAAACCATAAAATTTTTGAAAACCGTATTATTTCTAGAAAACCGTAAAATTTCCAACCCGTAAAATTTGCAGAAAACCATTCAATTTCCAGAAATTGTAAAAATTCCAAAAAACATTAAAAATTTTGGAAAACCGTAAAATTTACAGAAAATCGTAAAAATTTTAGAATAACCGTAAAAATTTGCCAAATAACCGTAAATTTTGTGGAAAGTATAACATTTTTGGTCTTTTTAATTTTATGTGCATCCAATTGTTAATTCATAATACACTAACAAACGCAGTTGCATTCAGATGCATAAATGAAAAACACAAATGAACTATATTTGGATGTTACATCTAGTCGCATAATCTAGATGCTGCGTCTAAATACAATATCTAGTTAAGATAACGACCAGGGCCTTAGTAACTTTCTTGTGTAATTAGCTTCCTCGCAATTTCTTAGTGTGGAAAAAAAAAATTCCATTGAACTTCCTTAGAAAGTTTACATGAAAACAAAAAAGAACTTTCTATGTATAAATTTAATGTATATAAACAAAAAAGAATTTTATACATTTGCATACGTTTATATACTTAATATAAATTTAATGTATATACACATAAATTTATTATCCTACCACTCTATATATACTTAATATAATATCGCTGAATCTTAACAAATAAATAATTAAGGACCTTAAAATTCTAACGAAACGGCAACTTTTTTTTTTTTTGTTCTGATTTCTCTATTCTTCCAACGAAACAGCAAAAAAAAATATTCCTAGTATTTTAAAATGAAAACCACACTTTTTTAAAAAAAAAAAACTTGTGAGCATCAGTAGTCTTCCGCATGTCTGACTCCTATTGACGAATTATTATAAAAGACCTCATTAGTCATTACAGACTTTACAGGCGTCAAAAAACAAATGAAAAATAAATTAAAGAGTCAACGATCTCTTTAATTGCATGTATTATACTAATAATTACTATAGTCTATACACTATAGATACTTTCATGAGCAAATGGAGTCTAAATCGAACATCGATGGCCACCAACATGTTTTCATGATGCGCCATGGCGATCGCATTGATAAGTTTGAGCCACACTGGGTCTCCACTGCTGCTCGGCCTTGGGATCCACCGCTTATTCAGGGCGGCATAGTTCGGGCGTTTCGTACAGGTCAGATGATCCAATCTCAGATTCATTTTCCGATTCATCGTGTCTTTGTCTCCCCTTTCCTCCGCTGCATTCAAACCGCTTCCCAAGTTATCACCGACCTCTCTGACCCCAACTCAAATTCGTCTGGATAACATCGATAATACTAAGCTTAAGGTCTCCGCGTATATTTATATGTTTATGTTAAACTATGGAAGTTTTTCAGATTTTTTTTTCCCCATAAACCTCCCTTGATCAAGTAGTCTCAGAATCTCAAGAACAGTTTAGTCATCGTGCATGCTGTCTCAAAAAATTTGAAAGTCCTATGCAAAAAATTTCATATTCACATATGACTTATGGTTACTAGTGATGATGAGTTTGGGGAATTTGTGGTTACTAGTGATGGAGTTATCTTTCAAGGACCACAACGTCCCAATCCATGATCGTGTTATAAGCCAATCTTTGGTTTAGCTGGTTTTGTCCATTACGATATGGTCTGAGTTTAAAGTTAATTATATCATTTGGACACATTAGCTTGATAAGATTATATTATACCTTTTTGAGTACAATACTCCTTAACAATTTTGTCTCTAGAAAACAATTTAAAAAAAAAAAAAAAACGCATGTATACTAACGTACTCTCAAAGGTCACACCAGCAGCAACAATCAGAGCAACAATGGAGTCTGCTAAATCTAATCCCGATGGCTACCAAAATATTTTGATGATGCGTCACGGTGATCGCATTGACCAAATCGAGCCACTCTGGCTCGATACAGCTGCAAGACCATGGGATCCACCACTCGCTCAGGACGGTATGGTTCGAGCTTTTCAAACAGGTCAAATGATTCGATCTCAGATCCAGTTTCCGATTCATCGTGTCTTCGTTTCCCCTTTCATCCGATGTATCCAGACCGCTTCCCAGGTTATCGCTGCTCTCTCCGCCGTCGATTTCGATCCCAACGCTACGTCGTCTAAAGACGTCGTTTCAATCAATAAATCTAAGTTCAAGGTATAATTATCGCCGTCGATTTTTATGATACTATCTTAGGTCTGAAAACTTTGAAATCTTGTTGTTATGATGTTGTATCTATGTGTGATATGAATCATTTAAGGTGATTCTTGTATGTTTCAGGTTTCTATTGAATTTGGCTTGAGCGAGATGTTGAACTCAATTGCTATTAAGCCTGAGATTGCTCCCAAAGATGGGAAATTCGATTTCATGATTTCAGAGCTTGAAGCTATGTTTCCTGATCGAATGGTTGATCATAGTGTAGATCCTGTTTATAAAGTGGTGAGCTTTAGGACCTTTCTAGTCTAGACTTGTAATTTGATGAGTACAAACTTGATTCTCTTGTTGGGTTTGTTTAGATGCCGCAATGGGAAGAGACTGTGGAAGGATGCACAGATCGATTTCTTAATTTGATAAAGACTCTTGCTGATAAGTATCCTTCAGAGAATTTGCTCTTAGTCACTCACGGTAAGCAAAAACATTATGTTCTCAAGTCTTGTGGATCTTATACTCATCCTTTACTTTATCAATCTCAAAGAACATCTTCTTCTAAGGTTTCAGTAAAGCAAAGAGCCTATGAATAATCCCTTTTATCGATCAAATTTGTGTTCAGCGTCTTTGACTTGTAAAGTCTCTTTGTTGGGAAAATGCAGGGGAAGGAGTAAGGACTACATTTGCAACCTTTAAAGACGTAGATGTGTACGACGTAGAGTATTGTGCTTGTGCTGAACTGAGAAGACGGGTCTTAGGTAAAGATGGGTCTACTAAAACTGGAGACTTTGAGGTGATCACAAGTCTTGCTCAATGTGGAATCAAGTACCATTCCTTCAGCACCACAGACCAAACTTCTGTTTAAGTCAATGTTCCGGATGATCATGGCACTAGAAAACCGGACATGACCTTCACTACAGATGGGAACCTATAGAACAAGAACAATATTGTAGTCAGACCAAGAAAAAATAGGCTGATGAGTCATGATTCAACCTTTATTTTTAACTTACGAATTTTTGGAAACTTTTGAGTTGTTTCATTGAAACAAACCAAGAAAAGTTTTCATTCAAAGAGTAATTTTAAAGTCAAAAGATATGTTCTCGGTCATTTACAATTACGCTATACGCTAACCAGAATAATCCATATTATTCCATAACGTAAGTGTGTAACATGGATTAACCCTTCCTTCTAATTTTTTATTTATTTATATTTTATAATGTATCACTAAAAGATATATATATATACAAAATTCGGTGGACCCCAAAAAGTAATTATTAATAGTTTTTTTATACGTCAACTTTTTTATAGCAGACTTTGTTTTGGATTTTGTTTAAATTTTAATACCTAAACGGCTATTTAAACATATAGATAGCTATTGACTGTTTTCTTGTAGTATATGAGAGAAGAGATAATATAAAGTGTAGTTTGATAGTAGTCGCGGTAGAACCGTAATAAACTGATGTTTACGGACGTATTTTAAACAAATAGCACATTTTTTTAATCCAATAACATTCTATTTTATATGATGTCAAAGTATTAATTTAAAACACACTACATAATCAACAATGATTTGTTTTACAGTTTTACCATCCTTATTTTTGCAAATAGCTTTTAGAATTTGTCTATCGAACAAATGATCTCTAAATATGATTGGTCAACTATATTAATAAGCTCTTAAGAAAGAAGTCATTAGCGTGGGGTTGTGACCAACTACCCCCTCCATTAAGGAATTGTTCGACTTCTACATATATTTTTTTTTTGTCAAAGTTGTTCGACTTCTATTTAACTAGTTAATAAAAGTTGCAAATTATATGACAGGGAGTTATTAACATCTAAATAGTATTAAGTAATATATTATATCATCCCATTAAGTATATTTGAAGGTCATAGCCTTGTTTCGTCACGTCATTCATCACCCCCACCTAGGTGTATTGCTTCCTTTTTTTTTTTCCACCCAATCCTTCTTTCTTTCTAAAATAAAAGCCAAAAATATATATTATCTTGAAAAGAATGAATGACTAGTCGCTAATATGATGTCGACTGTCGACATATATGTTGTAATCTCATCGATGGAGACAAAGTATCAAAATAGTAGTTTCCAAGTCATTTTGTATATTAATATAAAGTAAAAACTAAAGTTTGTAGCCATATTGTTTTTGTTTAGTGAGGTACTACAATTGCATTACAACAACAAAAAAGTTATAGCTATTATATGCAAACCAATGAAAAATAGAGAAAACAAAGTATATATTTTCTTGTGTCATAATGCTATTAACACTTATAATTCTCGAATAAGAAAAACCTTTGCAATTTCCTACTGTTAAAAGAGTAAGAAAAATCGCAGTTGATATAAAAACAATTTAAGGTATTTCTCAACAATTTACAGAAGTACCTTACACTTTATAACATTTCCACAAAAGTTAAAAAATCTCATTCCCTTATAAATACTAGTGATCCATTTCTCATTCTCATTAGGCATTACAGTCGCAAAACGAAGAGAAAGAAGAAACAAACAATGGAGTTTCCCAAATCTAACATCGATGATGGCTACCAAAACATTTTCGTCATGCGTCACGGTGATCGAATCGACAATTTCGAGCCACTCTGGGTTTCAACCGCCGAGAGACCTTGGGATCCGCCTCTCGTTCAAGACGGTATGATTCGAGCGTTTCGAACCGGTCAAAGGATCCGATCTCAGATCGGGTTTCCGATTCACCGTGTCTTCGTCTCCCCTTTCCTCCGATGTATCCAGACAGCTTCTGAAGTCGTCGCAGCTTTCTCCGCCGTCAATGTCGATCCCAACGCCATGTCTTCCAAAGACGTCCCTTCCATTGATAAATCTAAGCTCAAGGTTAGATCATAGCCATAATCTTTAACTCAGATTCACCAAAAATTCACCGTTTTTTTTTTGAACTATTTTGCAATTTAGGCAGAACTTTCAAATTTTTAGTCTAGGAAGTTGAATCGAATTGCGATAATCATCATCGTGCTCTGTTGTAGTATATGATGAAATAAGCTGAGATGTTTATTATGTTGGCTTGTTCTCAGGTTGCTATTGAATTTGGTTTGTGTGAGATGCTAAACACAGTGGCTATAAGGCGTGAGCTTGCTCCCAAAGATGGAAACTTTGACTTCAGTATTTCAGATCTTGAAGCTATGTTTCCCGAGGGAATGGTGGATCATAATGTGGATATGGTTTATAAAGAGGTGCTCTCCTTTGTCTAGGACTTTGTCTAGGACCTTTTCAAGATTCGATTTTTTCCTTGGTTTCTTTCTTATATGTTGATTAAAAACTTGATCCTTGGTTCCTTCTGTTCAGTTGCCAAAATGGGAGGAGTCTGTGGAAGGCTGCAGAGATCGATATGTTAAAGTTGTAAAAGCTCTTGCTAATAAGTATCCTTCAGAGAACTTGCTCTTAGTCACCCACGGTATGCAAGTTTCTGACTTTTAGCTTCCTCATCCATCTGTTTTAACTTGTGTATCTGTAAAATGAAAACTTGTATGCCCTCCTACGTCATCTTGATCAATCTCAATCAGATGTAAACCAATTCTCTTCTCTCTAATGAACTATCTATGTATGATGAACTTTGTCCAGTTTCGATATTGTTACCTTCTAAACCTCTTTGATGAAATTTTTCAGGGGAAGGAGTTGGAACTATATTTTCGACGTTCTATAAAGATACAACTGTGTACGAAGTAGACTACTGTGCTTATGTTGAATTGAGAAGAGAGGTCTCAAGTAAAGATGGGTCTGTTAAAGCTGGGGACTATGAGGTGGTTTTGAGTCATGGTCAAGCTGGAATCAGGTTTAGTCATGATCCTGTCAGTCATGAACCTGTCATAAGCCAATCACCGGTTTAGTCAATTGTCCTCAATGTCCTCTGTTTCTGTACTTTTGATTGTATTTGAACTGCTTTTGTATGAATTATGAAACATTGTTTTAAAGTTTACATCCAATCGAATATGATTTATTATATAGTTCTGCCAGAAGACAACACAACTTCTATTCACATAATAACAAGGCAACAAGAATTGTCATTACAAAAGAAGGTAGTTAGATTGTTGTTTGAAACATATAGAAACAATTAACAGTCAAAGTAGACCTAAACACACAAGGAAACCATCTACAAACAAGTTCAACAATCTAAGGACTCCGGATTGGATCAACTTGATCAAACATGTCAGCCGGAAAATCGTCTAAGAAAACATCAGGTTCTTCATCCTTTGAAACATGTCTGCATCTTCTCGGCGGCGGAGAGGGCTCAAAAAACGGCTGAGGAAGAGTGAACAATGGCTCAGAAGAATCAGCTGGTCCAAGTATATCATAGTAAAAAGGGTCGTCAAGTCTAGCCAAAAGCTCTCTACTTTCTGGAGAGAAAGGGATAATTGCTTGCTGATTTACATCATTCTGTGAATCAGAGAACTCTGCTAGAACAAGATCAGCGCCAAAAGTGAAAGGCTGATGCTCTAATTTAATACCCAAATCAGGCAATCTCAAGGCTTCATCATCAACTTGATCAGATGAATAAGGAACCATCTTTGAAGATGAAGAAGAAACTGTAATCTCGTCCTCAACCAAACCAAAACCCTGAACCACAAAATTGAAAATTAAAATATTTTCTAGAAACCCAAAATCGAATTTTCAAAATTACCTGAGAGGGATTGAAGGATTGGCGGATTGGTTTGACGTTTTTGCCCTTGCATCGATGAGAAGAAGAAGAAGATTTGGGATTGAAACTCGAACTCGATGATGCATCAGAGGAGTTATGAAGAATCTTAGCGAGTCGCTTTTGTCTGCTACTCCAGAAGTTCTTAACATCGTTATCAGTTCTTCCTGGTAAATACGTAGCGATTCTCGCCCATTTGTTCCCAAACTCAGATTGTAACTCAATCACAGTCCTCTCTTCGTCAGCCGAAAACTTGCATCCACTTCAACCCAAAAAAAAAAACACAAACAAAGAAAAACCATAATATAGTTGAAGACCAACATTGAATTACAGAGAGAGGAAAAAAAAGGAGAAAAATGTTTACATTTTGAGATTGGGACGGAGTTTATTGACCCAACGGAGACGACATGATTTGCCGGTGCGTTGAAGAAGACCTTTGGATCGAATAGAGCTCCAGTCACGAGGACCGTATCTCTTCACATGGTTGATCAATACTTCGTCTTCTTCGGCTTTCCATGGCCCTTTCTTAATCTCTTCCTTCTTCGCTTCCATTTTCTTCATCTTTCTCTCTCGATTATTTCCTATTTTGTTTTTCTTGTCTCTGTTCTTCTCTGTCTGTGTGCGGAAGATTCTTTGGGTTTTGTAGTGACGGTTGGATGCGGTTATCACCCACATTACCATTACCCTCCACTTTCAGTACCCCACTCCCCAAGTTTCTCTCACATTTTGAATTTGCTAATATTACCAAACTGCCCTCGTATTTTTACTTGATTATTAGCCCAATACTAAGCCCAAATCAAGCGAGCCCGTCTATATTCGATCTTTCATCTATTTTGTACATGTGGGTTATGACTATACATTACATGCACATTTTTATGCCACCTTTTTTTTTTATTTTTTTTATTTGTCATTTGCTGAATTGTAAATAAAATCTAGCAATTCGACTGAAAATTCAACCGATCCAACCGAGCTAATAAAGTTCTTTCAAGCATTGTTTTACACTAACTAAAAATGGCATTTTTAAAAATCAACTTATGCAAGAGAATACTCCTTTCGTCGGAGCCTGGTTTTACACATTTTTTCTCTCCAAATGACAAAAAACCATAACTAATTGTGCACCGAGACCTGTACGTAAAATCCATATCCAAACTGTACAGCTGTATCATATAGGTGTCAAACTTTGAAATTCAAACCATATATATAAATACTCCTAATCCTTAAATGCACCAGTTATAGATAAACTTAAGTAATCCTAAACCAGAGCATTTTTTATTATTAATTAATTATATTCAATCCTTCAAATTAATTTATCAACAATAGTAATATTCAATCATCATCGTACATAATTTTATAGTACTTTCTTCAATTCTTCTTATGGGTAGGAAGGATCGTCGAAAAGCCTTTAAAGTTGAAACTATCAGAGACTACCATATATTGCAGCAAAGGTAAAATGAATCAGTTATTACAGGACAGCTGTCCAAACAAAGGCCAAGACAAACTCAGTAATAATCATGATAGTAACTTTGCACATTGAATTATTTATTGGACAAATCACCGAAACTAAGGAGGAGACAACTGTTTAAACAAATGAATAAAATTTTGATTGGTAAGCTGTGAAACTACTAAAAGACTTTTTTTTTTTAGTCAACAATAAAAGACTTTTCTATTCCCATGTTTTTTGCCAATCAATATATTTACATCAAATTGTAATTATACTTATATCCTACAACTGTATTTAGTAAAAAAACAAATGCAGTTTTCAAAAAAATAAATTAAATTAAATGTGAGATTGTGTAACTAGTACAAATGGGGAGCTTATTTGCAACAGGGATGAACAAACCAAAATGAACAAGTGACTTTCATCTGAAAGTTCATCCCTATCAAAATCTTTGCAATTGCACGTATAAGATTTTCGTAAGCTAATTCACAAGCATATGAACATCAACCGAAACAAACACATTTAAGCTCAGAATAACGATCCATTATTGTTCCACTCATTGTAAAAATCTAGAAAAACACAACAAAATTATAAATATTAAAAAAAAAAAAAATATATATATATATATATATATATATAAAATCTCTAACGACATAGGGCTCCGAATCCACAAACCTATGTTAATATATAAACATGTGCTATTTATTACTACATATGTAAACAAGTACTGACTTTCATGTACATGGTTGTTGGGACATTTCCTCATTTCCTTACTTCTCATTTACTACTAAGAGGGAAATTTCGAACGTTAAGTTCTGTCGTCTTTCTTCTTCCTCTCCTCCTTCACATTTACTCTCATTTGCTCTCTCAAAAACTTTCACTTTATATCTCTTTATTACAAGACAACCTTCAGATCCTGGAGACAAGGTTCTGGTCGGGAAACAATGAGCCGAAGGT
The DNA here is from genome assembly GCA_026770425.1 of Boechera divaricarpa. Lineage (NCBI taxonomy): Eukaryota > Viridiplantae > Streptophyta > Magnoliopsida > Brassicales > Brassicaceae > Boechera > Boechera divaricarpa. The sequence goes on from CM049188.1 coordinate 29,120,415, forward strand.
TGAATCATGAACCAGACACGATTCTTGAGGTAAACGAACCGGGTCCTGGGATGTGGTGGTTTCCTACAAATCCGGAGCATCGTTGCATCTACCGAGTCCCTCATCGTCTACGTCATATAAATCCAGAAGCATACACGCCTCAATTACTCCTCATTGGACCTCTTCACCATTCTTTAAAATTTCAAGCTCTCGACTCTCATAGTCATAGAGATATCACAAACACAAAGTTAATGGGCTACTTAAACATGGAGGAGCATAAGAAGATCTACCTCGCAAGATTCTCAGAAAGGCTTGAAGGGGAAAAAACCATTGATGAATTCAGAAGAATAATCAAAGAAGACGAAGATATAATCAGGGCAAGCTACTTTGAATCAACTGCCTGGATTGAATCTCCAAAGTTCGTGGAAATGATTCTACACGACTCTGTTTTCATACTCGAGTTCCTCCTAAGGAGTGAAGATTACAACTTACTTAAGCACCAAAGATCAGCCACCAAGAAATGGGATCCTATATTTGAGCAGCCTTGTCTTCAAACCACTGTGGATGAAGACCTCATTTTGCTCGAGAATCAACTTCCTTACTTCATCCTGGAGAAACTATTCGATCCTATTGTTCCAAGACTCCGCCCAAACCAGACACTCCGTCAGATAGTCATCACTTACTTCAGATTCCAAGGTAAAATTAGAGATGACTCCATTTTCATACATTTCACTGATCTATTCCGATGTGTTCGCGTGGAGACACTTAAGTCCAAACAAAGAGCTAAGAGTATATTCAGATTTTTAGCTGGTTTATTCCGATTTGGCCACTTGGAAACACACGGGTCAACAGAATCAGAAAAGAGTCGTCCCGAAGGACACAAATCTTTTCGCAGGGTGGAGAAACATGGGTCAAGAGAACCAACAAAGACCATATTCAGATATATAGCTGATCTTTTCCGATGTGTTCGCATTGAGACACAAGGTTCAAGAAAACCAACAGAGCCGCCGATCATCAAACACATGTATAACGCGGCAAAGCTATACAGTGCAGGAGTGAAGTTCAAGGCCGTGACAGATGAGTTCTCAATAGATGTGAGATTCGAGAATGGTTGTTTGAAGATACCTTGTTTGTGGGTTCCTGATGATGCGGAGATCACGCTGAGAAATATAATGGCTCTTGAGCAATGCCATTACCCTTTCGAAGCCTACGTCTGTAACTTCGTCAGTTTCTTGGATTTCCTCATCGACACTGATAAAGACGTCGACTTGCTCATGGAGAACGGTACCCTTTACGTATATATATACATATATTGTTTGTATGTGTGTATATACCGTGTTCTAAAATGCAGTATAGCCTAACATCCATAAACTATAGCGATTAATCAACAATTTATTCACTTTCGTTTTTAGTTAGATTTTTAGATTTTTTAAGTTTATGTTGATGCATATAATTAATTATCATTACTTTTATTATTTCATACTTGAGTTTGATTAGATAGATATTTCCAATATTTATTCTTAAAATAAAGATTTTGATATTTGATATTTGAGAAAGAAAGAAAAAATTTCATAGAAATTTTTATATATCATACAAATGTTTAAACTGTATAAAATCATCTAAATTCGAGTAAATGCTGCTCCGTGTTCGCTAGGTTACTGCTTGCTTAACTTTTCTTGAATAATCAACACTAATATGGCATGGTATTGTTCTGAAAGGGATACTAAACAACTGGGGGGAGAAGAGTTCGGTGGCGGTGGCGGAGATGGTGAACACGCTCTTTTCGGGCGTCGTCGAGAGTCGTTCTTACTATGCTGGTATAGCTTCTAGAGTCAACGCTTATTATGAAAATCCAGTCAACAGGTCACGCACCATCCTCGGACGCCAGTATTTTGGTAATCTATGGAGAGGTACCGCCACCGTCGCTGCTACGCTTCTGTTGGTGATGACTCTTATCCAGACGGTGGCTTCGATTATTCAGGTTATGCAAAAGTGAACGTTCTTCTCAAGCTGGAGACAACGTTGTTTCACTCTTTCCGGTTCGTCTTTTGTGTTTTAATGAATTAGTCATATATATCTACCATTTCACTCCCTCGTCATTTGCGTTTTTAATAGTTTAGTCATATCACAATTTAGAGTTATTTGTAATAATGTATCCAGAAACTCTTTTGCTGAAGATTTGCTAATAATAAGAGCTTTTCAAGGATCCCTCTCCAAATTCTTTTTGTGTGTAGAATCTATACATAAAATTTGCGCCAGGTTTTTTTCCATCTCACCTAACTACTTTTTAATTTTCACATCCACTGTGTTTACTCAACAATATGATTTTATATTTTTTTAAAAAAATAAGAAAGCACAGGACAAAAAAAGTATTGTCTCATTAAGTTGTGATGAACTATAACAAAGGAAAAATAAGTTGCCATGAACACAATAAAGAATAGTGCGTATTAATTATCAATAGTATAATAATGCTTGAACATGACTGAATTTCTTACGATTGACACCAGGCGTGAAATATAGGTTTTAAAAGCTTGTATCTGAGACCTTCGTTGAGGTAATAGTAATTTCAAATTAAATACCAGACGTAGTTGATGTCGAACGCACTGGGTACCAACTTAGGATATGAGTAAGGTTTTAGAATAATTATTTTGATATATTTGGATTAAGTACTTGGGGTCATGGCCTACAGTGGCGGACGTAACGTAAGAGGTTAGTTGACATTGACCTCCTTAACATTTATAGATTTTTTAATGATGACCCCATGGATATTCATTATTTATACTTAATGCCCTCTCCATTTTTGTTCGGCTAAAAATCTATAATATCATTTTTTTTTTTTTAAATGTACCCAATATTCTTCTACTTATTAATTTTGTTTCTTCTCGTTTAAACATATCCTGTTTTCTTTCCCTACATTTTTTTTCAAAATTGTTGTTAACTTATATTTTTTTAAAAGGTCACAAATCAATCTCCACAATATATACTATATATATTTTGACTGAAAAATATTTTGATGATAAAAATTATTTGATACAACTAAAAAAAATGAACTGCTGAGTATCTTTAATTTAAAAAGTGAAACATTTTAAAAGATATATATATATATATATAGACACACACACATATATATATATATATATATATATTAAGAAAATAGATTATTTAGTTTTATTTTAAGTTAAATTTTTTAAATGTTCACGAAACCATTTAAGCAACAATTTTTGCTTTGAATATATCATTTAGTATTAAATGTATAATAATTTTAAAAAAATAATTATATATAACCTTTGTAAATACAATTTCTGGCTCCGCCAGCCTATATATTTAACTTGTTAAGAACACACAATAAAATCGAATAAAATAGCTGTAATTTTGAAACGTAATACCACTAATCTAGCTAGCAAACTATAAGACATCATTCCTTTGATTGTGTATAGAAGACAAGGCTCGCCGTGATAGGAACCCCTATTTTCTTTGGTCCTTTCTCGACAGTCCTCGAAAAAAACTTTATGATATCCTAAATTTATAGTTACTAGCTAGATTTGTGGTAAGGAGTATATATCCCTTATGTTTTATAATATTCAACTAAGTGATTCCCATGTTATACGCGGAATAAGATATTTATAATATTTTTAAAAAATTAAACAATTAAATAAATATGTCTAAATATTTTAATTGTATATTATTGTATAAATAATTGAATTCTAAAATTAAGGTTTTTACATATATATGTTACTAATTAATTATTTAGTTAAAACAATATCTTTTTAAAATAGAATTTTAAAAATCAAATTTAGAAAACAATAAAATCAGCTATAATTTTATGGAATATTAATTTATTCGATTTTTCATATATAAATAAAGCTAATTTAGGTAAAATTATAATTTTCAAAATAAAGTAATTATATATAATTAATCTAATGACATATTATGTAATTAGTCTAATAATTAATGTTCTATAAAATATATTCTCTGAGAATCATTTTGGCGACGACACGTCAGCATCACAATGTTGTAATATTCTACGTAAATATAAAGTTATTTTGTTCAAATGATTCTCAATTAATATATAAGGGATATATCTCTTATCTTTTGTGGAAAGTTGACTGTAATTCAAAGCTATTTTGCATTGTTTCGTTTAATTTTATTGAAATCAACTTCTAATATAGATACGAAGAGGGTGTATATTAAATCCACAACAAATCATATTATAGAGTCATAGGTGTCAAAATTTGAAATCCAAACTAACCCTATGATACACCACTTATTGACACGTTTAACTCTTAATTGAGAATTTTATTTTTTGAATTTTCGTTCTGGCCCGAAACCCGATGAATCTAAGATTTACTCTTCAATCTCCAGTTTTGGGCGGTAGCGGCGGTCGCCGCCGCCGCCCCATGCTATTTATGTTTCTGTTTTTCTTTGTGCTTCTCGTCACTCCGTCGTCTCTCGTCCTCAACGTCTCCTGGCAAAAGTCCAAGGCAGAACCTTCTCTCTCGCTCGCTAAACATTTTCCGGTGCTACGCCGAGTCGTGTATCTTTCCAGTGAGTCAGCTCCAACCTTGGTCTCAAACCGAAGACCCCGTTCCATCAACTTGCCTTTGTCTCCATCTTTGTTTTCCGTCACTGGTTGCCAGAGATTACCGATCTGGATCTACAATCGTCCGTCGTCGCCACCAGCCACACGCGCCACCAGTCTCGTTATCCGCATGAAGATGACATCCATCTTGTTTTCGCCGTCGCCACCAGCCATGCATGTCGCGAGTCTCGTCCTCCGCCTGGAGATGACATCCATCTCGGTGGTGAACCGAAGTGCTACTAAACCCTCCGGCGTCTCCTTATCCGACAGATCTGGTTGTCTAAATCTCTCTGATTCCATAGCCGACGAGATCCTCGGCGAGTTTAACTCAGCCACACAAACCACAATCTTCGTCTCTCACACGGTGACTGACAAGCCTAGACCAGTATGTCTTCTTCCCGCCGATGTCGCCTCCCTTATGGCTTGTCTCACCGATATAATTGCCCGGAAAAAAGTTCAGCTAGGGCAGTCATCAAAACTAGGCTTCACTGTGAATCTGGGACTCAGGCCCATTAATTTCTCACTTCTGATTTCTTGGACTAAGCCCATAGACCCATTATGCTGGTATAATTTCCCTTCTTGCTTATTAGAATGGTTAGGCCTGTTAATAAGAGAGTGCATTGTCCTAGTTTACTGATCGCTGCTTAGGTTGATGTTGTTTACCTTCTTGAGTATGTGTCGTTTCTTTGATAATGATGTTTACCCCTTCATTCTGGTATGGGTTTTTCCCGTTCTACGGTTCCTGCATCATGTTTCTCGTCAAGCATTTGCGTTTCAAACAGCTACCAAGAGAGCCTTGATTGGACTACTCGACGATGTATTATCTGGTCTCCTTCGGAAAATGCGGAGGCATTCTCGCCAAGCATTTAGATCCCATAATTGAAGATGTTCATCATCGATTCTCTATGCCTTCTGAAGTTCTATCATTTCCAGTTTTATTGTCTGTTTATTACTATTGTAGTTTTTTACCTTACATTTGAGGAATTGGAAGAGTTTACTCCTAACGATTTATATCGAAACCTAGTTTTATGAAATGAAAATTTCTGATTGACAAAAAGAAAATTAGACACATTTAACTAATCAAAAATTACATTCCGATAAATTTATTTAGCATCAATACCAAAATACGGTCTATATAAATAATATTCAATTACGTTAGACATAATTTAATGATTTCATACAATATCGAACGTGGAAAACGTGGAGTTTTAGAAGGGTTGCTGAAAAGAAATAAGATTATTACATGACACTTGGCCAGACAAAGTTCCGAAAATGTCGGTAATAATTAGGATCTGACTTTTCTAATCTAACAATTATTTGAGACATAAGGAGAGACAAAATTTTCAAATAAATGAATGAGATTTGTATTGGCAAGCTGTGTTGGCAAGCTGTGTGAGAGAGTGTTAATTAAATGAATAAATTATAGTACTTACTTCAATTCTTCTTATGGGTAGGAAGGATCTTCGAAAAGCCTTTAAAGTTGAAACTATCAGAGACTACCATATATTGCAGCAAATGTAGAAAGAATCAGGACAGCTGTCCAAACAAATGCCAAGACAAACTCAGTAATAATCATGATAGTGACTTTGCACATTGAACTATTTATTGGACAAATTACCGAAACTAAGGAGGAGACAACTTTTAAAATAATTGAATAAAATTTTGATTAAGCTGTGAAACCATTAAAAGACTTTTCTATTCACATGTTTTTTGCCAATCAATATATTACAATCAATATTTACATTAATTTGTAATTATATCCAACAACTGTATTTAGTATTAAAAATGAAGTTTTCAAAAAAATAAATTAAATTATATGTGAAGTTGTGTAATTAGTACAAATGGGGAGCTTATTTGCAAAATAATATATAAACAAGAGAATAAAAATTGCAATGGGGATGCACAAACCAAAATGAACAAGTGACTTTCATCTGAAGGTTCATCCCTATCAAAATCTTTTGCAATTGCACGTATAAGATTTTTTTAAGCGAATTCACAAGCATAAGAACATCAACCGAAGTAAACACATTTGAGCTCAGAATAACGATCCATTATTGTTCCATTCGTTGTAAAAATCTAGAAAAACACAACAAAATCATAATTCTTTAGAAAAAAAAATCTCGAACGACATAGGGCTCCGAATCCACGAGCCTATGTTAATATATAAACATATGTGAACAAGTAACTTTCATGTACATGGTCGTGGGAAATTTCCTCATTTCTTTACTTCTCGTTTACTACTACTACTAAAAGGTAAATTTCAAACTTAAAGTTCTGTCGTCTTTCTTCTTCTACTTATTAATTTTTCTCGTCTCGTTTAAACACATCCTGTTTTTTTTTTTTTTTTCTTACATTCTTTTCAAAATTGTTTTTAAGTTATATTTTTAAAAAAGGTCACAAATCAATCTCCACAGTATATACTAAATATTTTGACTGAAAAATATTTTGATGATAAAAAGTATTTGATACAACTAAAAAAATGAACAGCGAGTATCTTTAATTTGAAAAGTGAAACAATTTAAAAACGATATATATATATACATATTAAGAAAATAGATTATTTAGTTTTACTTTAGGTTAAATATTTTAAATGTTCACGAAACCATTTAAACAACAATATATGCTTTGAATATACCATTTAATATTAAAAATAATAATTATATATAACCTTTGTAAACACAATTTCTGGCTCCGCCAGTGATAACCTATATAATTAACTTGTTAACAACACACAATAAAATCGAACAAAATAGCTTTAATTTTGAAACTTAATAAGAGCACTAATCTAGCTAGTAAACTATCTTAAGGCATCATTTCCTTATTGTATATAGGAGACAAGGCTTGCCTACGAGAGGAAGCTCTATTTTCTTTGGTCCTTTCTATAACTTTATAGTTACTAGCTAGATTTGTGGTACCCTTATCTTTTATGATATCCAATATATCTCTTATCTTTTGTGAAGTTGTAGATTTTGATTTAGAGAGTTGATTGTAATTTAAAGGCCTCGTTTAACTTTAATGAAATCAACTTCTAATAAATAAATAAATTACTAGAGAAAATGACAAATACAAAGAGGCTGTATATTAAATCCACAAACAAATCATATTATATAGCCATAGGTGTCAAAATTTGAAATTCAAAAAGAAAATGTTCAAAATAAAAAAAACACACACACACCCACAACTAACCTATAACTTATTTAACTAATTGGTAATTACATTCCGTTAAATTTATTTAGCATCAAAACCAAAATACGGTCTATAAAAATAATACTCCCTCCATTCCTAAAAAAATGATTTAAAAAAAATATTAAACAAAAATTGATTTTCTAGGGACACTAAATTGATTTGTGTTAATAATTTGTAAATTCCAAGAAGTAATAATTGAAAATATTTGAATTTATGAATTTTTATTAGTTCATAACTAAATAATATTTTTTTGGTAAAAGAAAATAATGTATTTATAATTAGTAATTATTATTTATTAATCCGTATGAAAACTTTTTTAAAATATTTTTCTAGGAACAAAGTAGGGTGGGACGGATCTGGATATCCGGGGTCCAGATATCCGGATCCGGGTCCTTGAAAAATAATAAAAATAATAAATTAAATAATAAAATATTTATAATAATAAAAAAATTAAAAAAAAATATATATTATTATTTTAAAAAAAGGAAAATTGATATTATAATAATATTTAAATTTATTTCATTTAATTTATAAAAATATTTTAATATATTTGATATATAATTATTAAAAAACAGATCCGGATCCGTTTTGAGATTTCACTATCCGGAGCTGTTTTGCCTAAATATTCGAATTTTCGAATCCAGATCCGAATATTTTATCCACCCCTAAAATAAAGTGAGTATTTAATCTACGAGTATACATAATTTAATGATTTCCTAGTTATGGATGAGATCTTCCAAAAATCCTGAAAGTATTAGGTACATAACCATATTTTGTAGTCAATATCGAACGGAAAACGTGGAGTTTTAGAAGGGTTGCTGAAAAGAAATCAATTACTACCGGACACTTGGCCAGACAAAGTTCCGAAAAACTCGGTAATAATTAGGATACTGACTTTTCTAATCTAACAATTATTTGAGACATAAGGAGAGACCAAATTTTCAAATAAATGAATAAGATTTTTGTTGGCAAGCTGTGTGAGAGTGTGTTATTTAAATGAATAAGATTCTTATTCATCTTACCTTAAATAAATTAATGGGAGAAATTCATTTTTGGGTTTCTTAACATTATTTAATAATAATTTTTTTTTAAAAAAGAAGAAGAAAGAGAGAAGAAGAAAGAAAAAATCAAGAGACCCACTTCAAGAGTCTCTTAAATAAGAGATTTAAGAAACTGTATCTTAAAAAAATAATAATAAAATATGTAAGAAACCCTTGTAAGAAACCCCATTGAGGATGCTTTGTAAGAGCATTATCAATGGAAAAAACCCATTTGAGTTTTTTAACTAATATTTAATTATAAAATTTAAGTTAAAAACCTCTATTAAGAAACTTATGTTTTTTCTGCTCCAATGGTAGAATCCCATTAGAGGTTCTTAAAAAAAAAAAATTAATGATTTTGTTTTATTTTAGAGTTTATTTTTTTAATTAAACATAGTTGACATAAAAACATAACATTTTAAACATAGGTTTTGAAAAAAAAATACAAAAGAAGGCTCAATTATTATCTTGATCACATCAAAATCTTTGCAAATAACGAAGATACATGTATGGATAGTGTACCCTGAGACCACCAGGCTTGTGTAATCACTTGCTCACAAGAAAATAAAAGCAATTCACTCATATGATGGGAGCAGGCATTCATCGACCATCTCCACAAAGTTAGGATTCTCTAGTGCAGCTGCAACACGTTCTTTGTCGTTTAGTTGTTTATTCACTGCATTTTAAGACCCAAGAAATCACCAGACATCATGTCTAAAAGAAGTACACTTGTACCAGTGATTTAAACAAAATATGGATCAACTCTTTGGGGTATATTTCATTTGCTACGTTGAGAATCAACTGAAACTATATTTCATTGGCGACAAAGATTGATCTAAACCAAACACGAATACCAAAGAAGATGGATAGATATTGAAAAATGATATACCTGCATCCTCTGTTGCATGAGAACCAGGTGCTAGCCTTATATCAATCTGAAAATTATAGAGTCGTCTCAGAGGATTGAGGCACATAAAATATTGTGCGTGTGTGCTTTTAAGGCATATTCTCTTAGCAAGTATCAGAACGGTTGTTTAAGAATGAAACAAACAAGGTTCATTGCCTCATATATCACAATGAAACATCCGTTGCTAAACTTTTATTTAGTGACTTCTAAAAGTGTAAACAAGCAAGCTTCAAGCTCAGTGGCATGTCAAGTTGTTCCAAAACCTATGCATACACTAGCCACTGCTAATTTCAGGCCCTAATAGTTGATAATAATGATATTGTCATCCTGCACTGTGGAAAAAGGAAAACAAGGGAAATTCAGTTACCATCTTAAGGCTTGTAAGTCCACGTTTATTAGCAACAAAGCGACCCCGCTCATCCCTAACCATACAAAAAAACATAGGACGATTAAAGACAGATACAGAGAAGAACAAACAACTATTTCTATGCCCATCAAAACCATAAATACCGTTAGAAGCAAAACCTAAGATAAATCACATGCTAAATGACTGCTTAGTCACAGATGAGAACATGAAAACAAAGAATCAGTTCAGGTAACAATCTCATTAAGGTTACCAGCAACAAACTGAAAAAGAAAAGCCTAAAATTTTCAATTTGATTTCAATTTGTTACCAATCTCATTAAGGTTCTCCAAAACAACTAAACAAGACCTTGTTCGAGCATCACAAGACTATAAACAGCCTCCTAATTAACAATTCACATCCAAAACAAATTATCCCAAATTATAGAGGACCACTGTTGAATTTAAGCCAATAAGATAATCAAATGGTGCGATGATAGTACCTGAATTTATGAAGGATCTGGAAATCCAGAATCGCTATCGCTGCTGCACCAGGAATCAGCAGCACCACCGCTTCCACCTCCTCCCGTCTCAATAAAATCGGTCACGCTCACCGTCATGGCTCGAATCTCTCCCTCGATTCCACAATTCCTCCGCCGGAACAACCCTCAAGTCCATCCCCATCGTTCCTAATCGATTCTCTTCTCGGTAACCCAAATTCGGGGTTAATATAATACTCTTGTTACCCTAGAAATCGTCTGGGAAGAGAAGAAAGAAGTCGTCGACGGAAGAGAGAAGAATAGAAGATAATTTTCTTCTTTGCCCATTGCAAGCGTGACACGTGTATGTTAAGAACCGATTGTTATGTTTTCTAAATAAGAACCGATTCTTAAAAAAATTAGTATTTAATCTTTAATTTAAATGAAAAAATACCTAAGAAACTATGTTAAGATACTGCGTTGATGATGGTCTAAGAGGGATATTTCGAAGACAAGATTGGATCCGACCCGGAAACAATGGACGGAATGTTGGATCTTGAAGTGGGCACGGTCCATGAGTTGAACAAAACGGCTCCTGGGATGTGGCTCTTTCCAAAAAATCGAAAGCATTGTTGCATCTATAGAGTCCCTAACAGTATACGTAGAGTAAACCCAGAAGCATATACTCCTCAGTTACTCATCATTGGTCCTCTTCACCATTCTTTAAAATCTCAAGCTCTCAAGTCTCTTGGAGATACTACAAGCACAAAGTCAATGGGCTACTTAAACATGGAGGAGCATAAGAAGATTTACCTTTCCGAATTCGCACGAAGGGTTGAAGGGAAAAAAACCATTGATGAATTCAGAAGAATAATCGAAGGAGATGAAGAGATAATCAGGGCTAGCTACTCGGAATCAACGGCCTGGATTGAATCTGCAATCTTTGTGGACATGATCCTACATGACTCTGTTTTTATACTAGAGTTCATTTTGAGTTTCTTACCAGGTTCAGATATAACAGGGGATCCTTTCATGGACGAGCCTCGTCTTCTAAACACAGTCATGAAAGATCTCATTTTGCTCGAGAACCAACTTCTTTACTTCATCCTCGACAAACTCTTCAATCCAATCGTCCCTACGCTCATACCGAACCAGACATTCCGCCATTTAGTCATCGCCCACTTTCATTTCCAAGGTAAAATCGGAGACGACTCAAAGTTTAGACATTTCACTGATCTTGTTAGGCTCGTCAGTGTGGAGACACTTCCATCGCATGCTCAAGAGATACGCAATCCCATAGAACACATGTATAACGCGGATAAGCTAGATAGTGGAGGAGTCAAATTTGAGGCCGTAGAAGAAGAGTTCTCGTTGTATGTGAGATTCGAGAAAGGTTGTTTAAAGATGCCTTGTCTTAGCGTTGATGACCAAGTAGAGATGACACTCAGAAACGTAATGGCTCTTGAGCAATGCCATAACCCTTTCAACGCCCATGTATGTAACTATGTTATCTTCTTGGGTTACCTCATTCACACTCATAAAGACGTCGAATTGCTTGTCGAGAAAGGTAACCCTTTTATCCTTTATATAGGTCTATATATGTGTGTGTATTGATTCGTTGTGGTTTTGGTTTGTAAGGGATAATAAAGAATTGGATCGGGCAACACAGTTTGGTGGCAGAGATGGTGAACAAGCTCGGTTTGGGCATCCTCGAGGTTGGTTCTTACTATTCGGATATAGCAGTTGAAATCAACGATCACTATTCAAAACCGCTTAATAGATCACGCGCTGCCGTCAAACAAGTGTACAAGACGGCCACTGTCGCCGCCACGTTTCTATTGCTGATGACTCTTACCCAGACGGTGGCTTCTATCATATCTCTATTTTAAAATTCTATCATATCTCTGTTTTCAAATTTAATCGTTCTTCAAACGTTGTGGGCAGTACATGTCAATAATCTTGTAGATTTTGATTCTGATAGTTGTTTGTATCCAGAAGTCTTTAGCAATATCATAGACTTTTGCAGGATCTTCTCTAAAGTTATTGTTCTGTGTAGAATCATATATATGTATAATTATATATATATTCGTTAATCTTGAGATATGATTTATTGAAGAAAAGACAAGGTTTACCGTTTAAAAACTTTGATCTGGAAGAAAGGAAACTAAGACAGAGCACATAACGTATAACATAGTATCATCTAATTTATGAACTCAAAAACCTTATCAAGATTCAGACAAAGACGAGTAGACGACAGAAGCGTCATTGAGGAATCGACCAGAGAGCTATTCCATGATCGTCTCATAGTGAATCCGATAGATCTGTTCATGATAAATCATCCGTCTCTGCAAAACCAAAACAAAACAAAACAAAAAACATCCACAAAACCCTGCGACTCAGCAAGAAATAATATTGGTCGAATTTGTAATTAACCCTAGAAGAAAATGGCGTACAGATGATTTGCTTATCCTGTATTTGCGTACAGATAAATCATCCGTCTCAGCAAAAACAAAGGTTTTTTTCACAACTTTTTATATATCAGGACTTCTGTATTTTTCCAAAGTTGAAATAAATAAATTTGTATAATTCCATGATGACAGTGGAAACATATCTAGATATATTTGAGTGTGTTTTAAATAGAGAAGATGAGATCTCACGATCCCTATAACGAAGGAAATTATATTTCCTAATTAAATTGCAACCGCGTCAGATTAAAAGTGTTTTTCATTGATTTATTTGTCAAGCCTAAGATCTTAAGTACCATGATACACATAGTGCTTCATTCTCCTCAACCTCGTCTTCTCTGCACCTCTCTTATTGTTTCCTACTTCAATCTCCACATTGGTTGCATAACGCTAAGCGAGCTTGATTACAAACAACTCTGGATTTGGCGGGTTTGTGAGGAGAGACAATCAATCGATGAGGATGCAACGAATTGGAGACCCTTCTGCTCCAACCAGTCTTAGTGGTAAACAATGGACAGAGTAGAGTCCTGCCTTCAAACCATCCAGCTTCAATCCCTCCCCAAGTATAGTCTCCTGTCAAGGTTTATAATTTTCTCAACCATCAATATCAATCTTCACTGTTTTGGATTCATCCAGTTAGCAAAACTTAAGGGATAATGATCGCTTACCCGGTCTTTGAGGAATACTAGGTGGGACGGAATCAGATCATCATATGCAGCTACTGATATTTTGACATGGATACACCAAAACTCAGCTTAGAGACCACTTCACCAATACACAACCAGCAATTACATGTCAAAAAATCAAATCTTAGAGATGTCATTGCTTCAAACTTGGTTTGATGACTAACACAAAATAGGAACAAGGAAAACAGAAAACTTTAAATAAAAAGGTGATTAGTTTGATTATTACCCACAAGTTTGATCTATGTGTTGTCTACCAAATTGCGCACCATCCTTCATGAATCCGACATAGCTTGTATCAAAATCTTTCTTAAACATAAGACGCCTGAAATGTTTTCATCCATAGCTAGCAAACCCAACACTCATTTCAGAAACTCGGGAACTCCACAGATGACAAAAGGTTAGTACTGATACATTCTAGAATCAAGATCGTAATTATCCTAATCTGAATGACTAAATATTACCTGTCCGTGTACAACGTCCTGAAAAGTACACGACCAACTCCTTTAGGAATGTGAAGAGATTTCATCACTTGGGCTACACAATCAATAAAAAGAATAAGAACATTGCCTAAACAAAAACGTCTTAATCCTGAATCTGAAGCTTAAGACTTATCACAGTCTTCTAATCATTACTATATTACACAGACCTGCGAAGTCAATCAGTTTGACCAAATTTAGCTAATCAAAAAATCACTTACCAGTTATGTTCCTATCCCTTGGAACATCAACCTACAAACGAAATCCAAATCCTTCACCAAATTGAGAGATACAATAAACAAATGGAACAAGACCTTGTAGATCATATACCATTGAGGACTTGAAGATCAAGCGAGTCTACATCGAAACCAGCATCGTAATAGTTGTTGTAGACGTGGCCAGGGGAATCAACGTGAGTAACCAGTGTGCGTGGGGATCTTCATTTCAGAGTTATTAGCGAGACATCCGTTCTTCATACTCGCAGCAGCTAACCATATAAACCGTCCAAGTCCTTCCGATGAGTCCCACGACGGTATCTCCGGAGTGTAACGGTGACTGATGTCGTATATTTTGCCTTCGCCGTAGACTTCACGGCGAATAGGCTTACCTCCGTCGATAGAAGCAGTGTCTGGAATGGAAGGATAGGCGTCGGAGGTAGCGGCAAAAATGAGAAGAGAAGGGAGAGAGAGAAGTGTGAGGACTGAGGAGGAATAATGGAGGAACAGCCATTGCTTGGTCGCCACGAAGAGTGAAGATCTTAATCGATTTTGTACCATTTTGGGTTTTTTTTGTTTGATTTAATTTATGGTCAGACCCAAACTATTGACAATTAAAACAGAGCAAACTGCTAAAATCAGAATGAATAAATTGGTATGTCCCAAACATTTCATTATCTTTGTCCACCAAATTTGAATTATAAGAAACCAAACAATTTCTTGTGAGGTGAAAGTAACAATCGACACATGTAAAACCATTCAGGGTTTGTCTCATTGAAGCATATGAATATATGATATTAGAATTGATATAATACTTTATTTTTTTCAAAAATCAATACAATATATTATTATTTCAATAATCCATAGCATAACAATGAAAATAAAAATCACTAAAACAACAAGAAAAAAATTATAAAAAAGCTCTACCATATCCCAAATCCAAGTTTGTTTACGTCAAAAGTAGACGGAACGACGACACCAGCGAACTCGGATATCATTATAGCATACATTTTTATCTGAACGCAACAGACGCTATTCGTGGCTAGAGCAACGGATCGCTGAAATCCATATATAAAATAAATAAATAAAAACAAAAGTAAAAATTTATGTTTGTAATTATTCTAAAGGTAAAAACTAAAAATGTTGAATTTTACCTAATTCAACAGCTGAAACAGGTAACACAAACTCTGCGGATTTCCGACTATGAACGCAAAGCCAAAAAAGGCCCATAATGATGATGAGTAGAACAATCACGGCAGCTATAATGCAATACATAGTAATATGATTCATATTGTTCCTCACAAACTCACTATATAACGATTTTCTTGTTCAATTTTGTCTTCTTTGTTTAGATAAATTGTTCTTATATACACCTGTTTGTAATGTTAATAAAGATATTTTACATTTTTCATAAAAATAAGAATATATTCGATATTCTTCCGTAAAAAAGTGAGCTTTACATTTTTTACATTTGACGATGAAAAAAAAAACTAAATTTTACATTTTCGTCTAATGTTTAATATATTTTTTGTCACTAATTAAGGAAAAAAATTATAACAATCTCATTCTCAATGAAGATAAAATAATCAGGCGCCATTTTTAGATTTCTGTTTTGGACCCTAAATCTTCATTACAATAATGTTAATAAGGATATTTTACATTTTCATAAAAATAAAAATATAATCGGTATTCTTCTGTAAATAAGTGAACTTTACATTTTTTTGACATTTGAAGATGAAAAAAAAAAAAGTTAAATTTTACATTTTCCTCCGCTGTTTTATATATTTTTAGAACACTTCGAGTCTTCGAGTGTGTTTAGCTTTGGTTTACCGTTTAAAAACTTTGATCTTAAAGAAAGGAAACTTTAGACGTTGACATAACTTATAACATAGTATCATCTAATTTATGAACTCAAAAACCTTATCAAGATTCAGACAAAGACGAGTAGACGACAGAAGCATCATTGAGGAATCGACCAGAGAGTTATTCCATGATCGTCTCATAGTGAATCCGATAGATCTGTTCATGATAAATCATCCGTCTCTGCAAAGCAAAACAAACAAAAATCTGAGAATCTATTCAAGATTCAGACAAAGACGAGTAGACGACAGAAGCACCATTGACGAATCGACCAGAGAGCTATTCCATGTTCCATGGTCGAATTTGTAATTAAACCCTAGAAGAAAATTGGCGTACCGGTGATTTGCTTATCCGGTATCTGAGGAGTAACCCCCAAATTTGTTCTTATGTTAGCTCCAAGATCAATCGCATCTTGAACCTGACCACAATTTCATCATCAATTGTTTCAATCTCTCTCTCTCACACACAGTAGAGATGGAGAGATCAGTGATTTCTAACTGATTTTACGAGGATCTAACCGTGTGGATCCCTGTGGCGCGGACTAATGCGACGGAGCTGGTGGCTAACGAGCCGACGAAGAGTGATGCGACGCCGAAGGCTTTCAGAGGCATTAAACGAATGTCGCCGGCGTAACCTCTCCGAATCAATCGCACTCCCCACATGATTTGGGCTCCACTTCCCAATGCCCACCACCAGTGAGCGGTTCCATCCAATAAACTGCTCTCGCCGGCACCGGTTCGGCCGTCTTTCCGTTCCTCCATTTTCGCCGTCGTTTCTCCGAGATGGTGAAATGGGCAAACATTCGATTGCGAGATTCTTTTTTACGATCGTTGCAGGTTTAATGGGTTCCGTTTTGGGCTTACGGCCCATATTTGTCATATCAAAGATTCCTAATAAAGAAAAGGAAAAACATCAAACATGAAGAAAGGTTTTTTTTTTTTTTTTTTTTTTTTGACACTAAAAACTAATTCCATTAATTAATAAAAACTTTTAACAATTTCGACGGAACATCAGACAGAACGATAGACAGAAGCCAAGGGGCAGAACAACATCTAAAATGCCAAAATAGACCGGACAGTGTGTGATATGCTTTGCCATAGCATCCGCATATCTATTACATTCCCGATTACTAAAGATAAAACTGAAATGCGAAACACTCTTGCTGAGTTCAAGAATCTCCGAGGTGAAAGGTTAAAGAATAGGCCATTCCTCTGGATGATGAATAGCTTTGATCAGATCTTGACAATCGGACTTGAAACAAACTCTTTGATATCCTTGAGTTATCAGACACGTGACAGTCCAAACCATCGCTGCTGCTTCCGTATGGAGTGGTGAAACCAAACCTGGAAAACATTTTGCCCCAAAATGCATTACTTTACCTCTATGATCTCTAAGTATCCAACCTATTCCACTCCTATCTGAGTGTCTCTTCCATGAACCATCAATGTTGCATTTAAAAGAGTCACTATCAAGAGGTTTCCATTTACTATAACTTTTAACAGTCCGTGTAATAGGAGAAGGAATCACCGGATTCAAATTTGCTTTAAGCCATTCCGTAGAAGCCTCCTGAGCTTGCTTGAAACACTCATCTGCCAAACAATTCAAACCCGTGAAAGTGAGATCATTTCTTCTTTTCCAAATGAACCATAAAATCCAAGGCCAGCTAGTAAACCTACCCTTCTCTTCCATGTTACCCTGATTCACAAATTTAGACAACAACAAAATACTCATGTTTTCCAGCAAGGAAGGGTTGGCACTCGGGAAGAATAAATGGCCTAGTGGTGAAAGTGCCCAGACAAGCCTTTCAAAAGGACACAAGAACAACATATGGTTGACAGATTCTGTTGCTTCAGAGCATCTTGGACATTCACCATTTTTTGTCAGTTTTTTCTTCTTTATATTCAAACCCACAGCCAGACAATCTGAGAGACTTCTCCATAAAAAATGTTTTTTCTTTGAAGGAGCCTTTAACTTCCAAATTTCCGAATGAAGAGGATTTATACTTGGGTTTAAAACCGTTTCTTCCTGCTCTTTGAACTTGATTCTATTCTGCCAAATCCAATAGCCAGATTTAACCGAATACAACCCATGAAGAAAGGTTTATTTCACAACTTTTTATATATCAGGACTTAATGTATTTTCCAACGTTGAAATAAATAAATTTGTATAATTCCATGATAACAAATTATCTGTATAGTATACATAAATAAATAAATATATATATACATGTTATATGTGTGTATTCATGCTTGTGCATTTATGTGTAAGAGGCTATATCAAGGCGACGTTTTGTATTTGTCATCACTCATAAGTCTAGAGACATCGCATTTGTGTAATGGTGTCACGACTCACTACATTAATAAAAAATTAAACATTATGTCGGGCCAAGGAAAGATTTGGTATGGCCCAGAAAAATGCTACATTCAACCATTCTGATCATGATTGTTTTACAATGTTTAACGGAATTTTATACTAATAATTAAATATATTCAATGCACATACTCTTGTCTTGGTTTTAGTAATTAGATAATTACATTAATTACATTAATTACATTAATCTCTAACGTTCTAACCCAACCATTTTTTTGTTCCTCACAGAAATTGGCAAATATATTCCTGTAGAAAATTTACATGTCCAGCTCATGATGACAATATATTTATTTCTTCAGTCTCGTATATCGATCCTACTGATCTTGTTATTTACAATCATAATTGTTGATTTGTAGTTTTGTACTTTCTAAAACGAGTAAATCAAATTAACAACACTTTTTCGATTTTTCTTTGTTGGACAGTAACAAATCTAGTTGCAATATATTTTTATTAATCACACTTTTTTTTTCTTGTTAATGAATGAATGACAATCGCTATTTTGTTGATGTCAATCACAATTTTACTTTTCCTTAGAATGAATATTCAACATTGTGAGAATATAAACATTGTATATCATCAATAGAGTTGACAATCGACACTATTCAAGTTTTATCAACAAAAAAAAAAAAAAAAAAAAGACGAGAGAAATGTGTGTACATGTGTCAATAATGAAGTACATTTTGAATATACCATTGTTTTACAATGGTATCAATTTCTATTATACTCATCTCATTCAAAACCATTTCTAAACTACTCTACTCATATTTAAAATACTCTTATGTAGAGCTTCCAGGCTTCAGAATCGTTTATAAAAAAAACTCTCTTCTTATTATTTGTTTAGAAAAGCTTCACCAAACTAAACAATTCTTATGACTCTCATTATACCAAAGCTCACATATCTATTAGTATTTATAGGGAGAAATCTCTCCTAATCACATTAGGATTTGTTAATAGTTTGCTAACTCCAAATCTATTAGACTCTATCTTAACTCTATCCTAATCTCGATAAATCTAAAGACTAAAGCACCCTTGATATTAATCCTTGACTCGATTAATATCTTGCGGTCCAAGTAATGTTGGAATTATCCAACAAAGCCCACTCTTAATTTTAAAACAAAATCCCTCAAACTACCATTTTTTCTCACACGCTCACACATTTCCCTTCCCTTCAAATTAAATAAAATTAAACAATTAAATACTTAAATAAAACACACAAATAATAGGACCCACACTCATCTTCTTCTTCATTAACAACTTCGTATGGACGAGCTGGAAACAAAAAAAATTGAGCTTCTTCCGTTTGCCATCGAGCTTCTGTCCACTGGCCGCCATTGGAGCTACAGAACGAGCTGAGATTCTGCCATTGGAGCTGCTTTTGCAAGTGATTTTGCGTTTGAAGAAGGCCACGAAACTGATTTGAGCTCGGGTTAGATTCAGAGCTCGATTGAAGCTCGTTTTAGCTGATTGAATCTCGTTTCAGGTAATGTGCGGTATATTGTTATGGGTTAGTGACGGGTCTGGTGATTCGTAGTTCGATATTGTGTAGTACCCAGAAAACTGGGTACTATTGATACTACTAGTATTACTAAGAAAATATGTATTACTGATATAACTGATATTATTAAGAAATTGTCTAATGTTGAATTTTATTATTTTCAGGGTACAATGAATAAAAAGCAGCGGACTATCATACATTTTGATTATGGGTGGCCATTTCGTAAAATGGTACAGTTAGGTTCGGAAAATTTGGGATTCGGAAAATTTTGTAATATGAATATTAGCTCCGAATAAAAAATCAAACTTAATTCGGTTCGATTCGGTTTTGTTTCAGATTTTTTAACAAATTCCAAATGAAATTAATGTAATTTTTAGTTATTTAGAGTTATTCGGTTATTCTCGTTATGAATATTTTTCGTTTTTGAGTTATTTTGATTATTTTGGGTTATTCAGATTATGAGATAAATATTTGATTATTTTCTTAAAATCTTTTTAACATAATTTTAAGTTAATTATGCAATTATATTTTTACTTAACGTAACTATAAATTCAACGTCATAAAGTATTATAAATTATCAAAACATTATTATGA
The DNA here is from genome assembly GCA_026770425.1 of Boechera divaricarpa. NCBI lineage: Eukaryota > Viridiplantae > Streptophyta > Magnoliopsida > Brassicales > Brassicaceae > Boechera > Boechera divaricarpa. The sequence goes on from CM049188.1 coordinate 29,141,088, forward strand.
ATTCTAAAACAAACAAATCTGTAAAAAACAAAATTTAATAAAATTCCAGATTTTTTTCCACTAAATAAAATTATCATTCGGTTCCGTAATTTTGCCCACTCCTAATGGATTTTAAGAGAAGATGTTCATCACGCGTTTTTTATGAAAAAATCGAGTGAAAATGTCACTTATACGTTATAATTTATGTGTTGGTTTAATCTGTTTGTAATTTGTTATAAAACTTTGTATTATCACTTGTTTGTCTAAGATTAATATGAGTACAACCAAGTATTACTGATACAACTATATATTGAAATACAAATAGGTATTACTAATACAACTATATATTGAAATACAACTAGGTATTACTAATACAACTATTACAAATGTATTTTACACTCATATGGTTATTTTAAAGATATATTACACTCATATTGATATATAGGATTAATGAAACTACTATTATCGATGTAATTATTATATCTAATTTATTACAAAAAAATTAAAAATGTCTTGTTGTGATCTTAAAATATCTTAGACATGTATGGGTATTTCCTAAATACTTAGGCCATTATGATGTGAATCATAGAAAATTTGTAATTTGACAAATGTTTATCTATGAAAGTTTACTAATCTTAATTTTAAACTGTATAACTAGAAAAAATGCATAAAATTACTGATACAGCTAGTTAAACGTTAAAACAACAATTTTACAATTATGAGTAATTGGATACTACAGTAAAACTGAGTACAACTACGGTATGAATGCATGTATTTAATAATATTTTATTATATTGTGAACAAGTGTGAACGCATGTGTTTAATAATATTTATTATTTTAATAATTTTTTAATATTTTTAGAATAATTTTTTTTAAATTTAGTTTAATAATTTTTTATTTTTAGTTTAATAATATTTTTATTTTTAATTTAATAATATTTTAATATTTTTGAATATTTTTTAATTTTTAACTGTACGTAATAATCGTACAGTCATATAATTGTACGTAGTTATACCTAGTAATACAACGTCAGAAAAAGATGCAAATAAATCTTAAATAAAGAGAGTTCCCAAAATTCACAACTCCAACAATGGAAAGATTTGAAAATGTTTTGGAAACAGCCCGATGGTCTTGTTTCGACAACCGCCGGCTATTCTCCCCTTCGTCATTCAGATAAATGACGCTGGTGCAGCCGTGGAATCGCCGCCATAGAGGGTTGCGCCTCCATTGTCGTTGGATAATTGGCGTATGCAAGACCAAGGATCAGAGAACCGTTACGGTAGGCCATGGGAATGTGCAGAAGAAGAAAGATTGCAGAAAATTAAAGCCCTAATTTCGACTCTCCTAAAATCGCTACCCTCAATCATCGAAAGTTCTGGGAAAATTTAAATGGGTATTGAACGATTTCGACGAAAGATCAAACATTGACCTGGATGTTGATGTTTCTCCATGGATGTTGCTGAGATTTTACTGGAAGATGTTGAAGAGGCAATCGAGTGATGAAAATAGAAACGAAACTGAAGCCAGTACTCGATTTTCTGTTTTTTTTCTTTCTTTACAGAGGAATAATTTGAAGCAAGGAGAAGAATTGAGAAACTGAGGAGAAAGATTAAAGGTAAAAAGAAGAAAGGAAGAGATAGATCCGAAATGGGTGGAGCAACCCGGTTGGATCCTGGTTGGATTGTTAAAGGGAATATGACGAGAAATGCCACAACTTTTTTAAGTCTTCCCTAAAATGCCACATTTCCGATTTCTTACGAGAAATGCCACAAAGGCAACTGTACACTAAAATGTAAAAGACGATTCAGATATGAATCGAAGCTTAACGATCGTATAATCATGGCGAAGACTTCAGGTACCAAATCCTTCGATTATTCTTCTAATTTACTTCAACCAAAGAGAGATTGATTATTTCTCCTTCCTCATCTTGTTCCTCAAGTTTAGTCTTTTGACCCCATTTCTAAGGTTTTCGAATTTGGAAAATCAAAAAGGTTTCACTTTTTCAATTCTTCGTGACCCGTATAAAAGATTTTGATTCTGGATTTTGGTCTTTGTATTCAGTTAGCTCTGTTTGACTCATTAATCCAATCAAAGCAAGAATCTTTAAATGATGACCAATTTTGATGATGCGTTCATCATCTTTTGGTGATCATATCAATTTGATGAGAATGTTCATGGTAATGCAGTCATCATAGTTTATCGTTAAAGACGACGAGAGTACTGAAGGTGAAACTGAGGCAGTTGTGGAGAATGCTGTTGAAAATGAAGCGGAAGGAAAAGGAGAAGCCACTGTGGCGGAGGAAGCTAAACCTTCGAGGAAGACTAGAGTCAAACTCGGAGATATCATGGGGGTAAGTTCATTTTCAAATGTGATTCTGTAAGATTATATAGGATTTTGTTTTTGGGCTGAATTTGGGAAAGTTGAAACTCTTGTTATCAGTAGCAATAGTAATTGAGAAAATTACCTGAAATTGGGGCATTTCATGAAAGGCTTCAAAAACTTGTGCCATTTTCTAAGATATTCCTATAGTAATTTCCGAATGGGTTTTTGTAACAATATTTGCTGAATTTGTTAATCTGATTATACATTGATGATACTGTATTAAAATAGAAAAAAATATATATCAAATGCAAATAGAAGTAAAGAGAAGGTGGGACAGAGAAGCTAATTATACCAGCAATGGTTGTTTTTAATTTGGCAGGACCACTTCAAAGGATTGATTAACCAAGGATACGGGTGGAGCCGGTTTGCAAACCCCACCTGCAAAAACAGGACAAGTTGAGGAGGGGAGAAGGTAAAGTTCTTTAATTACAAATATGATAGTCTAACTTTGTATTAATTGTTCGTCGATAGTTTCCGAACCACATGGGCTTTGTTGTTACATACATGATTGTATTTTTTCAGGGACTCGCTTATAATGCCAAGAAAAATCTTCTTTATGTTGCCGCCACCGAGAATCATGCTTTGAATGTATGTATGTATGTCTTTATGTTGCTTCTAATGCAAACATGAATCTTAAGCTTTTGGGTTCGACATCTTGTCTTGGAGTTTCATTGTTTGTTGGCAGATAGATTGATTTTGTCAATGAGAGAGGCTACCAACTTGGAAGAAAAGGAACCAATGTTTTTCTTTCAGAGGCTAAAGAATAAGAACATTGTTGGAACTTTGAAATTTTCATCTTCTGATTGTTATAAATGCTCATTTTCTGTGATGGATAGGATGTATTTGTCCATGTCGTGGACCACGACATCTTCATCCACCACTTGGACCACCACGTCTTTGTCCATGATAACTTTGTCCATGACGCTCAGCAAATGCTTTTTTGCATCTTTGTCATCGGATTAATTGAAAAACAATGTGATATATGACACTTTTGTTTAACTGTAAAATAATGTGTTTTACAATAGGGTTTTCTGCAAAAAAAACCTTCCACCTCGCAGATTTTTGCAATTTTACCCTTCATCTCCAGAAAAATGTAATTTTACCCTCCACCTCAAAAATAATACGCAATATAACCCTTATACGTATTTTCTAAACTTTTTCGCAATCATATACATTAGATTTTTCAAATTTTAAAGGTAGATTTGGACTCTTCGTCGTGAGGGTTTCGATTTGATATATTATTTATCAACATTTTACAAACTTAACGGTAACGTATAAGGGTTATATTGCGTATTATCTTTGAGATGGAGGGTAAAATTGCATTTTTTGGAGGTGAAGGGTAAAATTGCAAAAATCGGCGAGGTGGAGGATTTTTTTGCAGAAAACCTTTTACATTATGATAGATTTAAGTGCTTAACATGGAATTCAGAATTTTGATTAAAAAAGCATGATAACTTAGATAAGATAGCGTCAGCTATAGAAACATATAGCTAACAGACATCTTCTCAACATGCAAATTATTTCCACAAATTTACATGTAATGAGGTTCTAATATTCTGTATTCTAAAACACAAACATAACCATATTTGAAAGAGTAAATAGAGGAGCTCTTTGATTCCAAGAGAAAAACAGGTAGGTAGACATCTATTGCATGAAACTTATCACTTCTATTAGTATTGAATTCTAGGTGTAATGTGTGTCCACGACGTCTTTGTCCACGACATCTTTGTCCATAACCTCTTGTAAGTGTTTTCTTTGTCGACGGCTGTTTTGTCCACATCGTCTTTATCGATAGCATCTTTGTCCACGGCGGCTTTGTCACCAGATTAAGAATCAAGAGCAAATACCAACAAAGCAGAAAAAAAATTTAAAAATAAATCAAACAAGAACCCAAATTAAAGTTTTTCACGGATTAAGAACATAGAACATGAGACCACCAAAAGTAGAATACTTGGCAAGACAAGGATTACAACCGTATAGTTTTCTTTCAACTAGTGATGAAAACAACTCACTATGGAAACAACTTGCACCACGACGTATTTGTCCACGACGGGGACTACGACGTATTTGTCCATGTCGTGGACCAAGACAGCTTTGTCCACGAATTGGACAATGCCGTATTTGTCCATGACGTGGAAAACGCCGTATTTGTCCATGACGTGAACCACGGCGTCTTTGCCATGACGTGGACCACGACGTCTTTGCCATGACGTGGACCACGACGTCTTTGTCCAATTAGTGCTGCCATCATCAATTGCAGGAGTAATGCCAGGTCTCAGGTAGGTATTATTTATTTAGAGATTTATAAGAGTACACCAAGCCTGAAAACATTGGATAACAACTCAAGTTATATATATGTACAATGATTGAAATAAGGCTTCTCTGCAGGGGAAGATCAATCCGACAAAAACCAGAATTTAGACACTACTGTGGCCTAAATTATTTACTCAGAGAAAGGAAATGGAAGAAAGTTAACTATGGAAAAAATATCCTCCACAACAAACATGTCGAAAGGATTAGGTAAATCAAAATTCAGTTACCATCAAAGGTTTTTCTTCAATTATATTACCTTTTCAATTGAACAGTTACAGGAGAGATGTTTTCAATTGACCTAGACATAGAGGGAAACAAGTTTTCAGATAGACGTAGACCATTTCAGCTAATATATTGATACCTAAAGGCAACTGAGAAAACCTCACAAGAGTTTCCATCGATGACATTATTTACTACAAAGGTCAAATAAAATGCAATAAAACCATCAGCTTGACTACACCAACCTTCATTCCTTGATGAACCAAGCCACGGTACACTAGAAAACTCCATATAAATTTGGAATCTAGATATCCTAAACACAGATAGCTATGGAAAAGAAACAAATCGTCAGCCATGCCAATGTATAAGTCACACTAATGAAACCTACATGCCAATTCGTTTCTTTTACAAAGAGTCACACAAGACGGAGCATTATATTTTAAAATACAGAAGGAATGGAAATGATACTTACTGATGAGAAGAGTTTAAAGATTGTTCAAGCTCCTTTTGGGGAAGGTTATCTTCCTGTAATGAAATAAGAACCAACCTCATCGAGACCCAAGTTCTCAGACTCCAAAGACAGCAAAAGAAGAATATAAATCAACAAACGATTTGGCAACATACCGGAAAGGCTTCCTTCATAGCCAGCATTGTGAGTTCCTAATCCGTATAAATCTTGAGAGTATCAGTTCTGCATCAAAATCCTCCCAGTTACATATGTTTATGTATTGTTTCTCATGAAACCACGTTTCAAAGAAAAGAGCCAATTGATGCAGGAATACTTACGCACAATTCGTTAATAGCTCGTGGCCATTCAGCTTCTGGAATAGCAAGCTTCTCACGCATCTCAACAGGAGCAGTGTGACTGCTAAGCCTAATAGCCAGAATGCTGCTTCTTTCCTTTTTGTATCCTGGTACCATGAAAAAATCGATTTCAGTAAAACAGAGATTTTAGCTTCAAGAAGAATACAATCGATCTCCTCCACAAATCTAAATCCAGAGTAATCATATGCAACTAAATACAGCTCATGAATGAAAGAAATCAGGTAGGATTTCAAAAAATGGTGATAAAAAAATACATCTTTTAACTGAACTATTTGAATACCAGAAAAATGTTGAATAGCTTATAAATCCCATCAAAATTCAAAATTGGCAAACAAAGAAGCAGGATTAACAAAAACCAATCTTGAATTTCAAATGTAAGACGATGCAGAGCAAACGAAAAACCTCAAATTTGGAATTCGAACATTAAAAAAAAAAAAAAAAAAAAAAAAAAAAAAAAAATAAAAAAAAAAAACCAAAAAAAAAAAAAAAAAAAAAAAAAAAAAAATCAGAGATACGTACTGTCAATAGCAGAAGTCTTGAGCTGTTCCATAGCCGAGACGCTGGCTGCTTTAGACGTAGAAATCTCGCAACGCATTCTCTGGATCAGACCTCGCCTGTTCCTGTTGTTCATCAGAAGAGCACGAATCACAATTACATCCAACGGCGCCGGAGAAGAAGGATTATGTTGATTCGATAACAAGTTCTCCAGCTTTGTGGTAACAGCAAAGGCGCTAGAATCAGTCCAACAGAGACGAAGGAGAAGCAGCAGACGGAGAGGAAGGTTGCCTTCTTCTTCTACACACGATTTCTTCGATTCTAAGGGTAGTCTGGTCTTTTGGTCACATCCGCTTTTGGTCACATCCGCTTTTGGTCAAAGACTTGATATAACGGAGAAAGAAGGAAACGAAGAAGGGGGGATATAATGGTCATTTGGGTTTTAAAGCACAGTAAAAATGTGGCATTTTTGATAAGAGTTAAAAAAAATTGGGCATTTTCGGTAAGATTCTTAAAAATTGTGGCATATGAGGGAATTTTCTCATTGTTAAATAACTCAAAAGTAAGCATGGGCATCAGGAGGACTTGTTACTCGCTGGATTCGTCGGACTCGCCCCGGACCCGTCTCGTAAAAACGGGGACTCGCCCCGTTCCAAGCCAAGTACAAGGTTAGTTTTTGTATTACTTGCAAGTCCGAGTCCAAGTCCAAGTCCAATTTTTTTTTTCAATACTTGTCCCGTTACCCGCCTTGAAACTCGTTATCCGTCTTGATACTTGGTACCCGCATCCTTACCCATTTGATTTTAATTTTTAAACTTACCTGGGCTCGGATTTCTTCTTCTAATCTTATTTGCCCAAGCCCATCTCGGCCCTTTAAACATAAACGCTTAACCTAGAAAGTAGAAACCCTAACACGATCCTTCTCTCATTGCGCAGCCTCTGTCACTCTCCGTCTCTCCCACCCGAAATCGCAATAAACCCTAATCTTCTCATCTCTTCTTCTTCTTTGCATCTCACTCTCTCAGGCTCTCATCTCTTCGATCCTTTCCTATTTTCTCGGCTTAAATCTTAAGGTTCTGAGGTCATCTTCTTCGCCGATTTGTGGTTCCTGGTTCGTGATTCGTTGTTCGTGGTTCGTGGTTCGTGGTCGGTGGTTCTTAAGGTTCTTCGCCGCTTTGCCTCTGAGGTCATCTTCTTTCACCTATCTTTCTTGTTCATGGGATCATCTGTCATATGCATTTTATTGATTGTGAGAGTGGTCTTATTGATTTAGTGGCGTAACATGAACTGCGCATGTATATAAGATTCACCGAAGTGCTAGTAGGAAATATTGGGATTTTGTGTGTAAATTGGCTGATCCATCTATTATGATTGAGTGGTGTGTGGGAATCTTGTGTCCTTAATATATTTTCGGTTGTATCTTCCATAAGTGAAAATAAATGATGTCAACCATCAGTCTTTGAGCCAATGTCGTGACTTTTAGGTATTAGGTGTACATATATATTTAGTAAATGTTGGAAATCTATTTGTTTATGTTCTTTTTTCCCGAATTCATTATTTAAATGCAGAGAAGCTAAATGTGACAAGCGCACATGAGTATACATCTGTGGCAGAGAGTAATTGTTACAAGCTAAATGTAACTGAATATGTCATATTGTAACTGAATATATCAAAGCTTGTTCATGTCTGGATATCTCAGATTTGAGGATATATGATATGTTTTCATTTATAACATTAAAGTTGTGTTTTCTGGTTGCTCTTTACTGGATGCTTATTATATAACTTAAAAATAAATAATTGATGGAGTTTATGATTTCAGGTTGTCTCTGTTTCGTCTGAGGTTCAGCTTAAACTTAAAGACGCTGAAATCACTGTATGATCTCCTTCTTCATTCATTTTTTTGTCTCTTTTACAGGTTGTATTCTCTGATATGAACGCTTATGAGGTTTGTAATTAATGGTTATGATGGAACATTGATAATACATAATTGTGTTGCTTGACATTATCATACTTGTGAAACTGAGACATCTCTCTATCTCTTGATTTCTTCAGGTTGATTTTGGAACATATACTAAGCATTGCTTTTGCAAAGAAAGTGACTTGTTAGAAATAATTCATTGAAATCGAGCATTGAATATGGTAAGGTTTTAACTTTTAATCATTAATTATGGTTGCTGTTTTTAACTTTGATTTTGAATATGATAATTGTTGTGTTTGGACTTTGCAGGTTCTGAACTTCTGATGACTGATGTGGTGATGTGTGTTTGAACTTTGAAGACTTTATATTTTTCTTGTCATGTGTTGATCTGATTGATCAATTTTAAACAATTGTTTAGTGTTTACAACACTTTGTGTTTCTTAAAGTTTTTGGTATGTCTCTCAGTGTATGACTTTCAGTAATTATGTATTTATTCAAGTTTGTTTTGTGTTAACAAGACAGGTAATTTGAAGTTCGAGTACTTGCAAGTCCGGATACAAGGCAAGTATCATCACTACTTGTTATGCGGGTACTTGGACTTGCAAGTCCGAGTACGAGTCAAGGTACCCGCAAGTATCGAAAATTTAGGCGGGTACCTTGATTCAGCGGGTACTCGTTATTGCGGGTCCAAGTCCGAGTCAAAATTTTTAGGATCCGTGCGGGGCGGGGCAAGTATCAAGTATCCTAAAAATAGCGGGGCCTTGCCCCGTGCCTAGGCTTATTGAAACTATTAGAGACTACCATATATTGCAGCAAAGGTAAAAAGAATCAGTTATTACAGGACAGCTGTCCAAACAAAGGCCAAAGACAAACCCGGTAACAATCAGGGATTCATGATAGTGATTTTGCAGATTGAATCTCCTATATATTATTTGGGAAGTACATTTATAAATAAACATTAAAAAGTGTTAATATTTATATCACATTGTCATTACTTCAAAGAACAAAATTTAATCTCTCGTTAAGGATATTTTAGTCATTAGTTATTATGTGATCATTTAATGAAATCATTTAATTTATGGTTAACAAAAAAAATGGATTTGTTAATATTCCAAAAAGATTTTTGACTATTTCCAAAAAATCAGATTTGTTAATCAGATTTGTTTATAATTGATTATTGTGGTTACAAAAAAAATCGGATTTGTTAATATTCCAAAAAAAAAATTTACTATTCTAAAAAAACGGATTTGTGTTAATAATCAGATATTTTTATATGATTTGTTAATATTTCTATAAACGTACTTTATCAATTTCTTGTCCGATTTTATAGTTCATCCTTGTTGGAATTATTTAGCTAGTAGTAACTAGCTAGATTTGTTGTCCGTTTAAAAGTATCACTTTTCTTTTAAGATTTCTAAAAGTATTGTGAAGTTGTATAGAGTTTGACTCGGAGAGTTATTGCAAGATCCCTAAGCTAATTTGTACTGCCTCATTTAACTTTAACGAAATTAACTTCTAATTATAAAATTACTAGAGGAATGACAGGTACGAAGATTTGTACGTCAAATTCATAGCCAGATCGTATCATATAGTCATAGGAGTCAAAATTGAAGTCGCAACCAATTAAAAAAAAAAAAAAAACAGAAAACAGAGCTAACGCTAAAATTCACCACTTATAGTCATAGACAAATTTAACTAATCATAAATTACTTAATCCGTTATATTAATTTAAAAGCATTTATGATAAATATCAATATTCAATCTGCATCGTACAGAAATTAATGGTTTCCTTACATAAGGATTATGATCTTCTGTTTTAGAACCCCACTCCCCCTACAACTCCCCAATTTTCTCTCCAATTTCGAATTTGTGAATATTACGGAAGCACCCTCGTATTATCTATCACTTGATTACTAGCCCAAAAGTCCAAAACTAACCCCAAATCAAGTGACCCGTGTTAGGCCCCCTATTTTCAACCTTCACTTATTAATTATGGGTAAGTAATGACTTACGTGCACATCTTTTTTTTTTTATATTTCCATTATTGTCCCATTCATTGTAAAAAGAAAAAAAAACACAACAAATAATTAAACTTGAACGGTATCGACTATCTTCATATGGCACAACAAAAAAAAAGGTGGATGGCTCCAAACTCACAATTATATTAATCAGTGTTTCATCCTTCTGCTCTTTCAAGCTTTTTTTTTTTCCTTTTTTGATAAAAGCTCTTTCAAGCATTGTTGTACACTATCTAAAAAATGACATTTTTGAAAACCAAACGTTACAATTATTTAGAAACAAATTCAAATTATGCAAGAGAATACTCCTCTCGCCGGAGGAACCTGGTTTTACACTTTTTTCTCTTCCAAGAATAAAAAACCATAACCAATTCTGCACCGCTTTATTGGTTTTGCACTTTTTTCTCTTCCAAGGATAGAAAACCATAACCAATTCTGCACCGTCTTATTTAGTTTTAATGGAACTAACTTTTAACAGAAACATTTAATACGTAATAAATGACAGATACGAAGACCTATACATAAAATCCATATTCAAACTGTATCATATAGGTGTCAAACTTTGAAATTCACCAATATATATATACTCCTAACCTTTAAATGCACCAGATATAGACAAACTTAACTAGTCATAAACCAGACATTTTTTATTATTAAGTAATCACATTCAATCCTTAAAATTAATTTATCAACAATAGTAGTAATATTCAATCATCATCATACATAATTTTATAGTACTTTCTTCAATTCTTCTTATGTGTAGAAAGGATCCTCAAAAAGTCTTGAAAGTTGAAACTACCAGCGATTACCAGCAAAGGTAAAAAGAATCAGTTATTAGAGGACAACTGTCCAAACAAAGGCCAAGACAAACTCAGGAATAATCATGATAGTGACTTTCCACATTGAATTATTTATTGGACAAATCACCAAAACTAAGACCATCATTAATGCTGGTTTTTCGAAGATTTCTTAGAAAGTTTTTTAGATATATTTAATATTAAAATAAAGAAAAAATGATAGTTTTTTTAGAACCGTTTTTTATTTTAGAGTTGTAAGAAACAGTTTCTTACCAATTTAATATTAATAAATGGATAAGAAACTCATTAAAGATTTTATCATTAATGATGCTCTAAGGAGGAAACAACTTTTTAAACCAATGAATAGAATTTTGATTGGTAAGTGGTGAAACCAGTAAAAGACTTTTCTATTACCATGTTTTTTGCCAATCAATATATTTACATCAAATTGTAATTATATCCAACAACTGTATTTAGTATTGAAAAAACAAATGTAGTTTTCAAAAAAAAAATTATATTAAATGTGAAATTGTGTAACTAGTACAAATGGGGAGCTTATTTGCAAAATAATATATAAACAAGAGAATAAAAAGTGCAACAAGGATGAACAAACCAAAATGAACAAGTGACTTTCATCTGAAGGTTCATCCCTATCAAAATCTTTTTGCAATTGCACGTATAAGATTTTCTTAAGCTAATTCACAAGCATATGAACATCAACCGAAATAAACACATTTGAGCTCAGAATAACGATCCATTATTGTTCCACTCAATTTAAAAATCTAGAAACACAACAAAAATATAAATATTTTTAAAAAAAATCTCGAACGACATAGGGCTCCGAATCCACAAACCTATGTTAATATATAAACATGTGCTATTTATTACTACATATGTGAACAAGTGACTTTCATGTGCATGGCTGTTGGGATATTTCCTCATTTCCTTACTTCTCAATTCTCATTTACTACTAAAAAGGAAATTTCGAACGTTATGTTCTGTCGTCTTTCTTCTTCCTCTCTTCCTTCACATTTACTCTCATTTGCTCTCCCAAAAACTTTCACTTTATATCTCTTTATTACAAGCAACCTTCAGATCCTGGAGACCAGGTACTGGACCCGGTCGGGAAACAATGAACCGCAGGTTGAATCATGAACCGGACACACACACTCACAACTAACCTTATAATACCACTTATAAACATATTTAACTAATCAGAAATTACATTCGGTTAAATTTATTTAACATCAATACCAAAATACGGTCTATAAAAATAATATTCAATCTACGTTATACATAATTTAGTGATTTCCTACTTACGGATAAGTTCTTCCAAAAATCTTTAAAAGTATTAGGTACATACCATTATTTGTAGTCAATATCGAACGTGGAAAACGTGGAGTTTTAGAAGGGCTGCTGAAAAGAAATCAATTACTACCGGACACCTGGCCAGACAAAGTTCCGAAAAACTCGATAATAATTAGGATACTGACTTTTCTAATCTACCAATTATTTGAGACATAAGGAGAGACTAAAAAATTTAAATTATTTGAGATATGTAAGATTTTGATTGGCAAGCTGTGTGAGAGAGTATTATTTAAATGAATAAGATTCTTATTCAGCATTCACTAAGAGGGATATTTCGAACGTTAGTTGTCTTTCTTCTCCAATGCCTTTCTCGAAAGTTCCGCTTTTAAAAGAGCCTTTAGGTTCTGAAGACGAGATTGGATCTGACCCGGAAACAATGAACCGGATTTTGGGTCTTGAATTGGGCACGGTCCATGAGTTGAACAAATCGGCTCCTGGGTTGTGGCTCCTTCCAAAAAATCGAAAGAATTGTTGCATCTATAGAGTCCCTAACTGTCTACGTAGAGTAAACCCAGAAGCATATACTCCCCAGTTACTCATCCTCGGTCCTCTTCACCATTCCTCAAAATCTCAAGCTCTCAAGTCTCTTGGAGTTATTACAAGCACAAAGTCAATGGGTTACTTAAACATGGAGGAGTATAAGAAGATTTACCTTTCCGAATTCGCACTAAGGGTTGGAGGGGCACTAAGGGTTGAAGGGAAAATTATCATTGATGAATTCAAAAGAATAATCGAAGGAGATGAAGGGATGATCAGGGCTAGCTACGCGGAATCAACGGCCTGGATTGAATCAGCAATGTTTGTGGACATGATCCTACTTGACTCTGTTTTTATACTAGAGTTCATTTTGAGGAGTTTCTACCAAGGTTCAGCAAAAACAGGGGATCCTCTCATGGACGAGATTTGTCTTAATTCCACAGTCAATCAAGATCTCATCTTGCTCGAGAACCAACTTCCCTACTTTATCCTCGACAAACTCTTCGATCCAATCGTCCCTAAGCTCATATGGAACCAGACACTCCGCAAATTAGTCATCGCACACTTTCAAGGTGAAATCAGAGACAACTCAAATTTTAGACATTTCACTGATCTTGTTAGGCTTGTCAGTGTAAAGACACTTCCACGGCATGCTCGATGGAAAGGCGAACCCCAAGAACATATGTATAACGCGGATAAGCTATATAGTGGAGGAGTCAAATTTGAGGCCGTAGAAAAAAAGTTCTCGTTGTATGTGAGATTCGAGGAAGGTTGTTTAAAGATGCCTTGTCTTACGGTTGATGACGATATAGAGATGAAACTCAGAAACATAATGGCTCTTGAGCAATGCCATTACCCTTTCAACGCCCATGTATGTAACTATGTTATCTTCTTGGATTACCTCATTGACACTCATAAAGACGTCGACTTGCTTGTCGAGAAAGGTAACCCTTTTATCCTTTATATAAGTCTCTATATATATGTGTGTATTGATTCGTTGTGGTTTTGGTTTGTAAGGGATAATAAAGAATTGGATGGGGGAACACGGTTTGGTGGCAGAGATGGTGAACAAGCTCTGTTTGGGCATCGTCGAGGTTGGTTCTTACTATTCTGATATAGCAGTTAAAGTCAACGCTCACTATTCAGATCCGTTCAATAGAGCACGAACCATCCTCAAACGAGTGTACTTCAGTAACGTGTGGACAGGGACGGCCACTGTCGCCGCCACGCTTCTATTGCTGATGACTCTTGCCCAGACGGTGGCTTCTATCATTCAGGTTATGCAGAAGTGAGAACGCTTCTCATCTCTCTAGATGACGTAGTTGCATTTCTCTGATTTAAAATTTAATCGTTCTTCAAACGGTGTGGGCAGTACATGTCAATAATCTTGTGATTTGTATGGTTGTAGATTTTGATTCTGATAGCTGATTGTATCCAGAAGCTCTTTAGCAATATCATAGACTTTTGCAGGATCTTCTCTAAAGTTATTGTTCTGTGTAGAATCATATATATGTATAATTATATAAATTTCGTCAATCTTGAGATATGATTTATTGAAAAAAAGACAAGGCTTACCGTTTTAAAACTTTGATCTGGAAGAAAGGAAACTTTGATCAGAGAACTATTCCGATAGCGAATCCGATAGATCTGTTCGTTATAAATCATCCGTCTCTGCAAAACAAAACAAAAAAAAAAATCCCCAAAACACTGCGACTCAGCAAGAAATAATCTTGGTCGAATTTGTAATTAAACCCTAGAAGAAAATGGCGTACCGGTGATTCGCTTATCCAATTTGTAATTATCTTGGTTTGATGCTTGTATGTTTTAGGCAATTGCCTCGCACCTTCCTCTGCATTTGGCTCTGCAAATATTTCTGTTTTCCTAACCATCTTGGGCCTAGACTTATTCTTCTTCATTTCATCTTCATTTTGAGCTTGAGCAGAAGTGATTCTCTGTTCCTTTATATCTAAAACGAGTAAATTAAATTAACAACACCTTTTCGATGGACAGTAAAAATCTAATTGCAATATATTTTTGTTAATCACAATTTATTTTCTTCCTGTTAATAAATGAATGACAATCGCTATTTTGTTGATGTCAATCACAAGTTTACCTTTCCTTGGAACGAATATGCAACATTGTGTACATGTGTTCATAGTGAAGTACACTTAAAACCAAAATAGAAAATAAAATAACAATGATAATGGAGGAGTACGCGGTTCAAAAAAACCAACAGATGTACGTATAACGCGGCAAAGCTATACAGTGCAGGAGTGAAGTTCAAGGCCGTGAGAGATGAGTTCTCAATAGATGTGAGATTCGAGAATGGTTGTTTGAAGATACCTTGTTTGTGGGTTCCTGATGATGCGGAGATCACGCTGAGAAATATAATGGCTCTTGAGCAATGCCATTACCCTTTCAAAGCCTACGTCTGTAACTTCGTCAGTTTCTTGGATTTCCTCATCGACACTGATAAAGACGTCGACCTGCTCATGGAGAACGGTACCCTTTACGTATATATATACATATATTGTTTGTATGTGTGTATATACCGTGTACATTTCACTGATCTTGTTAGGCTTGTCAGTGTAAAGACACTTCCACGGCATGCTCGATGGAAAGGCGAACCCCAAGAACATATGTATAACGCGGATAAGCTATATAGTGGAGGAGTCAAATTTGAGGCCGTAGAAGAAGAGTTCTCGTTGTATGTGAGATTCGAAAATGGTTGTTTAAAGATGCCTTGTCTTAGGATTGATGACGAAGTAGAGATGAAACTCAGAAACGTAATGGCTCTTGAGCAATGCCATTACCCTTTCAACGCCCATGTATGTAACTATGTTATCTTCTTGGGTTACCTCATTGACAATCATAAAGACGTCGACTTGCTTGTCGAGAAAGGTAACCCTTTTATCCTTTATATAAGTCTCTATATATATGTGTGTATTGATTCGTTGTGGTTTTGGTTTGTAAGGGATAATAAAGAATTGGATCGGACAACACAGTTTGGTGGCAGAGATGGTGAACAAGCTCGGTTTGGGCATCCTCGAGGTTGGCTCTTACTATTCCGATATAGCAGTTAAAGTCAACGCTCAGTATTCAACCCCGATTACTAAAAGACTAGGCACATTCCTCACCGCCGGCACGTTTCTGTTAGTGTTGACTCTTGTCCAGACGGTGGCTTCTATCATTCAGGTTATGCAGAAGTGAGAACGCTTCTCGTCTCTCTAGATGACGTAGTTGCATTTTTTCTGATTTAATATTTAATCGTTCTTCAAACTATATGGGCAGTACATGTCAATAATCTTGTGGTTTGTATCGTTGTAGATTTTTTTTGTGTGCTAAGTATGGTTGTAGATTTTGATTCTGATAGTTGATTGTATCCAGAAGCTCTTTAGCCATATCATAGACTTTTGCAGGATCTTCTCTAAAGTTAATGTTCTGTGTAGAATCATATATAATTATATAAATTTCGTCAATCTTGATATATGATTTATTGAAAAAAAGACAAGGTTTACCGTTTAAAAACTTTGATCTTAAGAAAGGAAACTAAGACAGAGCAGATAACCTATAATTATACAATCTTTCTTTCTCTATAAACTTCAACTTTCAAGAGAGACTTTAAATTCTGAAGACAGGAGGATTGGATCCGACCCGGAAACAATGGAACGAATTTTGGATCTTGAATCGGGCACAAACAATGAGTTGAACAAACCGGCTCCTGGGATGTGGCGTTTTCCTACAAATCCTGATCTTTGTTGTATCTACAGACAAGGTTTATTGAAAAAAGACAAGGTTTACCGTTTAAAAACTTTGATCTTAAGAAAGGAAACTAAGACGGAGCACATAAGTCTATAACATAGTATCATCTAATTTATGAACTCAAAAACCTTATCAAGATTCAGACAAAAGACGACAGAAGCATCAATGAGGAATCGACCAGAGAGCTATTCCATGCTTAGTGAATCCGATAGATCTGTTCATGATAAATCATCCGTCTCTGCAAAACAAAGGTTTATTTCACAACTTTTTATATATCAGGACTTATGTATTTTTCCAAAGTTGAAATAAATAAATTTGTATAATTCCATGATGACAGTGGAAACATATCTAGTAGATATATTTAGAGTGTGTTTTAAATAGAGAAGATGAGATCTCACGATCCCTATAACGAAGGAAATTATATTTCCTAATTAAATTGCAACTTCGTCAGATTAAAAGTGTTTTTCATTGATTTATTTGTCAACCCTATGATCTTAAGTACCATGATACATAGAAAAAAACTTCCTTCTTAAGTGCTTCATTCTCCTCAACCTCGTCTTCTCTGCACCTCTCTTATTGCTTCCTACTTCAATCTCCACATTGGTTGCATAAATCTAGCACAAACTGATATTCAGTTCATAACGCTAAGCAAGCTTGATTACAAACAACTCTGAATTTGGCGGGTTTGTGAGGAGAGACAATCAATCGATGAGGATGCAAGTATGCAACGAATTGGAGACCCTTCTGCTCCAACCAGTCTTATTGGTAAGCAATGGACAGAGTAGAGTCCTGCCTTCAAACCATCCAGCTTCAATCCCTCCCCAAGTATAGTCTCCTGTCAAGGTTTATAATTTTCTTAACCATCAATATCAATCTTCACTGTTTTGGATTCATCCAGTTAGCAAAACTTAAGGAATAATGATCGCTTACCCGGTCTTTGAGGAATACTAGGTGGGACGGAATCAGATCATCATATGCAGCTACTGATAAATAATCAATCCCTATATTTTGACATGGATACACCAAAACTCAGCTTAGAGACCACTTCACCAATTACATGTCAAAACAATCAAATCTTAGAGATGTTATTGCTTCAAACTTGGTTTGATGACTAGCACAAAATAGGAACAAGGAAAACAGAAAACTTTAAAGAAAAAGGTGATTAGTTTGATTATTATCCACAAGTTTGATGTATGTGTTGTCTACCAACCATTGCACACCATCCTTCATGAATCCGACATTGCTTGTATCAAACTCTTTCTTAAACATAAGACGCCTGAAATGTTTTCATTTCAGAAACTCGGGAACTCAACAGATGACAAAAGGTTAGTACTGATACATTCTAGAATCAAGATCGTAATTATCCTAATCTGAATGACTAAATATTACCTGTCCGTGTACAACGTCCTGAAAAGTACACGACCAACTCCTTTAGGAATGTGAAGAGATTTCATCACTTGGGCTACACAATCAATAAAAAGAATAAGAACATTGCCTAAACAAAATCGTCTTAATCCTGAATCTGAAGCTTAATTCTTATCACAGTCTTCTAATCATTATATTACACAGACCTGCGAAGTCAATCAGTCTGACCAAAATTTAGCTAATCAAAAAATCACTTACCAGTTACGTTCCTATCCCTTCACCAAATTGAGAGATACAATAAACAAATGGAACAAGACCTTGTAGATCATATACCATTGAGGACTTGAAGATCAAGCGAGTCTACATCGAAACCAGCATCGTAATAGTTGTTGTAGACGTGGCCATGGGAATCAACGTGAGTAACCAGTGTGCGTGGGGATCTTCATCTCAGAGTTATTAGCGAGAGATCCGTTCTTCACACTCGCAGCAGCTAACCATAAAAACCGTCCGAGTCCTTCCGATGAGTCCCACGACGGTATTTCTGGAGTGTAACGGTGACTGATGTCGTATATTTTGCCTTCGCCGTAGACTTCACGGCGGATAGGCTTACCTCCGTCGATAGGAGCAGTGTCGAGAATGGAAAGATAGGCATCGGAGGTAGCGGCAAAAATGGGAAGAGAAGGGAGAGAGAGAAGTGTGAGGACTGAGGAGGAGAATAATGGAGGAACAGCCATTGCTTGGTCGTCACGAAGAGAGAAGATCTGAAGATGAATCGATTTTGTACCATTTTGGGTTTTTTTTGTTTGATTTAATTTATGGTCAGACCCAAACTATTGACAATTAAGCAGATTAAAACAGAACAAACTGCTAAAATCATGAATGAATAAATTGGTGTGTCCCAAACATTTCATTATCTTTGTCCACGAAATTTGAATTATAAGAAACCAAACAGTTTCTTGTGAGGTGAAAGTAACAATCGACACATGTAAAACCATTCAGGATTTGTCTCATTGAAGCATATGAATATATGATATTAGAATTGATATAATACTTTATTTCTTTCAAAAATCAATACAATATATTATTATTTCAATAATTCATAGCATAACAATAAAAATAAAAATCACTAAAACAACAAGAAAAAAAATTATAAAAAAAGCTCTACCATATCCCAAATCCAAGTTTGTTTACGTCAAAAATAGACGGAACGACGACACCAGTGAACTCGGATAGCATTATAGCATACCTTTTCATCTGAACGCAACAGACGCTATTCGTGGCTAGAGCAACGGATCGCTGAAATCCATACATAAAATAAATAAATAAAAACAAAAGTAAAAAATTATGTTTGTAATTATTCTAAACGTAAAAACTAAAAATGTTGAATTTTACCTAATTCAACAGCTGAAACAGGTAACACAGACTCTGCGGATTTCCGACTATGAACGCAAAGCCAAAAAAGGCCCATAGTGATGATGAGTAGAACAATCACGGCAGCTATAATGCAATACATAGTAATATGATTCATATTGTTCCTCACAAACTCACAATATAACGATTTTCTTGTTCAATTTTGTCTTCTTTGTTTAGATAAATTGTTCTTATATACACCTGTTTGTATTGTTCTTCTATATTCTTCCGTAAAAAAGTGAGGTTTACATTTTTTACATTTGACGATGAAAAAAAAAACTAAATTTTACATTTTCCTCTAATGTTTTATATATTTTTTGTCACTAATTAAGGAAAAAAATTATAACAATCTCATTCTCAATGAAGATAAAATAATCACGCGCCATTTTTAGATTTCTGTTTTGGACCCTAAACCTTCATTACAATAATGTTAATAAGGATATTTTACATTTTCATAAAAATAAAAATATATTCGGTATTCTTCCGTAAATAAGTGAACTTTACATTTTTTTTTGACATTTGAAGATGAAAAAATAAAAGTTAAATTTTACCATTTTTCTCCGCTGTTTTATATATTTTTAGAACACTTCGAGTCTTCGAGTGTGTTTAGCTTTGGTTTACCGTTTAAAAACTTTGATCTTAAGAAAGGAAACTTTAGACGTTGACATAACTTATAACATAGTATCATCTAATTTATGAACTCAAAAACCTTATCAAGATTCAGACAAAGACGAGTAGACGACAGAAGCATCATTGAGGAATCGACCAGAGAGTTATTCCATGATCGTCTCATAGTGAATCCGATAGATCTGTTCATGATAAATCATCCGTCTCTGCAAAGCAAAACAAACAAAAATCTGAGAATCTATTCAAGATTCAGACAAAGACGAGTAGACGACAGAAGCATCATTGACGAATCGACCAGAGAGCTATTCCATGTTCCATGGTCGAATTTGTAATTAAACCCTACCGGTGATTTGCTTATCCGGTATCTGAGGAGTAACCCCCAAATTCGTTCTTATGTTAGCTCCAAGATCAATCGCATCTTGAACCTGACCACAATTTCAGCATCAATTGTTTCAATCTCTCTCTCTCTCACACGAGAGATAGAGAGATCAGTGATGTTGAACTGATTTTACGAGGATCTAACCGTGTGGATCCCTGTGGCGCGGACTAATGCGACGGAGCTGGTGGCTAACGAGCCGACGAAGAGTGATGCGACGCCGAAGGCTTTGAGAGGCATTAAACGATTGTCGCCGGCGTAACCTCTCCGAATCAATCGCACTCCCCACATGATTTGGGCTCCACTTCCCAATGCCCACCACCAGTGAGCGGTTCCATCCAATAAACTGCTCTCGCCGGCACCGATTCCACCGTCGTTCCGTTCCTCCATTTTCGCCGTCGTTTCTCTGATTGCGAGATTCCTTTTTTCGTGTTGCCCTCCAAGTTTACGATCGTTGCAGGTTTAATGGGTTCCGTTTTGGGCTTACGGCCCATATTTGTTATATCAAAGATTCGCAATAAAGAAAAGGAAAAACATCAAACATGAAGAAAGGTTTATTACACAACTTTTTATATATCAGGACTTATGTATTTTCCAAAGTTGAAATAAATAAAAAATTTATAATTCCATGATAACAAATTATCTGTATAGTATACATAAACAAAAATATATATATATATATATACACATGTTATATGTGTGTGTATTCATGCTTGTGCATTTATGTGTAAGTGGCTAAATCAAGGCGACGTTTTGTTTTTGTATTTGTCAGCACTCATAAACTTATTTTGCCTCTAAGCTCTTCTTACTGTTGCGCATATATAACACTTAAAAAACGTTGTTTGGATTTAATTAGGAAATACTACTAAAAAAGTTAGAGACATGACATTTGGGTAATGGTGTCACGACTCACTACATTAATTAAAAATATATATAATGCTACATTCAACCATTATGATCATGATTGTTTTTCAATGTTTAACATTAGTTAATTACATTACATTAATCCCTAACGTTCTAACCTAACCATTTTTTTGTTCCTAACAGAAATTGGCAAATATATTCCATGTAGAAAATTTACATGTCCAGCTCATGATGACAGTAAATTTATTTCTTCAGTCTCGTATATTGATGGTTTATAATAATCTACCTACTGATCTTGTTATTTACAATCATAATTGTTGATTTGTAGTTGTGTACTTTCTAAAACGAGTAAATAAATTAACAACACTTTTTCGATTTTTCTTTGTTGGACAGTAAAAATCTTGTTGCAATATATTTTTGTTAATCACACTTTTTTTCATCTTGTTAGCTAATGAATGAATGACAATCGCTATTTTGTTGATGTCAATCACAATTTTACCTTTCCTTGGAATGAATATTCAACATTGTGGGACTTTAAACATTGTATATCATCAATAGAGTTGACAATCGACAGTATTCAAGGTTCGTCAACAACAACAACACACAAGAGAAATGTGTGTACATGTGTCAATAATGGAGTACATTTTGAATATACCATGGTTTGTAGCTGATGACGATGCAGAGATGATACTTAGAAACATAATGGCACTTGAACAATGCCATTATCCGTTCAACGCCCACGTATGTAACTACATTATGTTCTTGGATTTCCTCATCGACACCGAGAAGGACGTTGACTTTCTTGTCGAGAAAGGTTGTCCTTTTATCGTAAAAGCTAGTTCTATATGTGTAAACGATCATGCGCTTTACACTTTATGATGATGTGAGATCCTAACAATTTGTGTACGTGTGAGTATTGATTCATGATGGTTTTGGTTTTTGTAAGGGATAATAAACTATTGGCTTGGGCACCATCCAGCGGTGGCTAAGATGGTGAACAAGCTCAGTGTGGGAATCATGGACGATGGCTCTTTACTATTCTGATATCGCAACGCAAGTCGTGAAACACTACAACAACAAATGCAATAATAAGTCACACGCCTTCCTCAGGCGCGTGTATTGCAGCAACTTGTGGTGGACAGGGACAGCCACCGTAGCCACTACGTGTCTATTGCTGACTCTTATCCAGACGGTGTCTTCAATCATTCAGATTATAAAGAAGTGAAATTCTTCTCCCTAAACGTACTTTATCAATTTCTTGTCCGATTTTATAGTTCATCCTTGTTTGAATTATTTAGCTAGTAGTAACTAGCTAGATTTGTTGTCCGTTTAAAATATCACATTTTTAAAAAAGATTTCTAAAAGTATTGTGAAGTTGTAGAGTTTGACTCGGAGAGTTATTGCAAGATCTCTAAGCTAATTTGTACTGCCTCATTTTACTTTAACGAAACTAACTTTTAACTAAATATTACTAGAGAAATGACAGGTACGAAGAGCTGTACATCAAATTCATAGCCAAATCGTAACATAGGAGTCAAAATTTGAAACGCAAACCATTAAAAAAAAAACAAAAAAAAAACTCAGCTAACCCTAAAATTCACCACTTATAGACAAATCTAACTAATCATAAATTACTTAAATCCGTTAAATTAATTTAACAGCATTGATCTACTAACAATATTAATATTCAATCTTCATCGTACAGAATTTAATGGTTTCCTCACATAAGAATTATGATCTTCTGTTTCAGTACCCCACTCCCCAAGTTTCTCTCCAATTTCGAATTTGGGAATATTACGAAAACACCCTCGTATTATCACTTGATTACTAGCCCAAAACTAACCCCAAATCAAGTGACGCGTGTAAGGTCCCATATTTTCAACCTTCATTTATTAATGACTTACGTCCACATCTTTTTCTATTTAGACCATCTTTATGGGGTCTCTTAGCTGGATTTTAGATGGGTTTCTAATGTTTTGTTTTAATTTTTTTAATTATTAAGTTGGTTAAAATCTTAGAAACGTATCTTAATTTGGATACTAAAGAAACGTCTCTTACGAAAAACTTGTTCATCTCCTATTCGTTTCTTCCTCATGCCAAAAAAGAAACCAAAAAAAAAAACAAAAACCAAAATTGAGTCTTCTTCAACTCGATTCTTCTTCTTCTTCAATTTGATTATCCAAATCGATTCTTCTTCTCTTCTTCTTCAGTTCGATTCTTCTCGTCTTCTTCACTTCGAGGCGGAGAGTAGAAACTTAAAAAGGAATCGATTGAGTCATGTCGAGAGCGAATAGCATGGAATCGGTGGGGGCGGCAATGGCTCGATGAACCACCTCCCGGAAACCCGAAAGCGGGGGAAAAGATCTTCAAAACTATTAGAGTTCATGATTTCTATGGTTTAATATCCGTTTATTGTAAATAAATTAGAACCGGTTTAATATCTTGGTTTATTGTATAAATATCAAATGTACGTCGTTAAAACATTATTAAGAAATAACAAACTTTTCTCGCTTCTTCTTCGATCTTGAGCTTCTTCTCATGGAACTCTGAGGCTCCGATTGGTAACCATTTAAAGAACAATAGGAACAAGAAAAAAAGAATAAAAAAGAACAAAATGAAAAGGAAAATAACAAAATGAGGAATGGAGAGGAATACGTTGTAGACGAGGAATGGAACAAATTTTCATGGTAAATGGTAACCAAAAAGTTGAATATATATTTTTATTAATATCTATTTTTTTAAAAAAAAAAATCTAATGAAAATACTGTTTTTAAAATAAAATCATTTAATGCATTTAGAAAATAAAAATTAAATAACTACATAAAATACGTAAAAGTTATATGGTAATTATAAAAAAAGCAACTATAGACATTGAGAACCACGTCTCTTTACATTCCATATTTGCTCGGCAATCTGATTTCGAACAATTTTCATATAGGTTCCTTCAGATGGTTTTTCATCCACTACATCATCTTCATCATCGGAATGATTGTTTTGACGTTGATGCATATAAATAAGATAATTATGAGATAGACGTTTAGAGATATATGATAATTATGAGATAGACGTTTAAACTTGTCATCATTATCTTTATCATGATATATGATATTATAGAAAAACTTTTAGAGATGATAAGTGTGTAGCATATACCAAACGAGTTTCATTTTTTTTTTTTTGCATGAATTTAATTTATTTTTTAATTAAAAGTTTAATTTGTTCCTATTTGTTCCTCATTGAATTTGGAGAGGAACAGTTTTCTTCATTGATTCCTAAAAGAAAAGAATGAATAGGAATAATGTAGGGAACACATATTCTTACTTGGAACATTTGTTACTTCTAAATGGTAAAAAAAATAAGGAACAATGAGGAACATATGGTTCCTTTCTATTCCTTACAAAAATATTGGTCACCAATTGCACTCTGAATCTTTTACTTTCAAGTTCTAATAAGAACCAAGTGCGCTCAGTGCCACACCGTCGAAAAAGGTGCCGGTGACAAACAAAGTCAGTCTTAGATCTAAAATTTCATCATCGTTTGATTTGATCTCATCGTTTACTCTTTGTTCTGAATTTGGATCTACACGGCATCGATTAAACAGATTGAGCGATTTGACTCTTTGCGTTTTGTGTTCTCGTATTGATCTAAACGTTTATGTTCTTCCGTTTGTGTTTTGGATTTGTATGTCTATTTGATTTGGAATTTTCTTACGAAACACAGGACCGAATTTGAATGGTTCGTTTGGAACGCAATCTGGAACAACTCCAGGATATTCATACTCTGCTGCTAACAAGAGCATGGCTGTGAATTGAGAGGAGAAGACTCTTTACGATTACTTGTTGAATCCGATGAAGGTAAATGCTCTTTAATCTTTTATGGATTTCAATCATAGAGTAAGGCTATATTGTTTGGTAAATGCTCTTTAATCTTTTAAAGGATTTCAATCATAGAATCTGGTGAATGAGGTTTTTGATTGTTCATAAGCTACTTTGTGGATTTATTCTTTTTTTTTTCGGTTTAGAGATTGTTTGCTGCAAATGTTGCTCTGGTTCGCTTTTCTGGCAATATTATGTTGAAAATAGTAGAGTTGTTGAGATTATAGAAGCCATTTTACATGGTAGGGCTAACTAATAGATTTGCACCGATTACTTTGCATAACTAACATATACTCTAATAAAGAAATAGCTGCTTATGGTCTCTTTTGCTTCTAAAATTGTGGCTTATTCTTTTTTATGGTCTGACTTCCCAAAAAGCTTTGGTTTGTTTAAAATTCAGGGAACTGCATTGGTTTGTAATGAAATCATTAACCATGTGCAGTCTTTACAGCGTCAAGTGGAGGTAGGACTTTTTGTTGTTGCATGAACTTCAAATAATAAGCTAAGCAATGTGTGATTGGTGCCACAATGTCACATAACTGCAGTTCTTCTTTTCGTTTAAGTAACCATAGGGATTACATTTTTTTTAGTAACCTATTTAGTTGTATCACAGAAAGAGAAACTTGAGGATATTTATTGATCCAACATTATTCAACCCTATTCTAGAGTAGGCTTAAAGAAGAAGAACAACGTGGGGAAATAAATACACAGACCTTACAGAAATGTAGTACAAAAGCATCTTTATTTGCTCAACTTTTATTCGATCTATTCCAATGGGCAACTTTTATTCAATCTATTCCAATTCCACAAGACCCAAAAGCATCTTTATTTGCTCAATGTCAAGAAACCACCCGAAAAGATGTCGAGCGTGCTTTTGGAGTCTTGCAAGTTCGATTTGCCATTGTTAAAAACCAGCTTTTTTTTGGGATAAAGCAAAAATAGGAAATATTATGAGAGCATGTATCATACTCCATAATATGATTGTAGAAGACGAACGAGATGGATACACTCAATTTGATGTTTCAGAATTCCAAGAAGGAGAAAGAAACGGAAGTGCACATGTGGATCTCACTTATTCTATAGATATGCCTACAAATCTCACAAATATGTTTGGTGTTCGAACAAGAATTCGTGATAGACAACTGCATCAACAATTGAAATCTGATTTGGTTGAGCATATCTGGCAAAAATTTGGACGTGATGAAGATAATAATTGAGCCTTCTTTTGCATTTTTTTCAAAATCTATGTTTAAAATGTTATGTTTTTATATCAACTATGTTTAATTAAATCTATGTGTAAAATGTTATGTTTTTATATCAACTATGTTTAATTAAATCTATGTTTAAAATGTTATGTTTTTATATCAACTATGTTTAATTAAAAAAATTAACTCTATATAAAATAATACAAAATTATTAATATTTTTTTTTAAGAACCCTTAATGGGATTCTAGCATTGGAGTATAAAATACAGAAGTTTCTTAAGAAGGTTTCTTAACTTAAACTTTATAATTAAATATTACTTAAGAAACTTGGGTTTCTCCGGTAAAGATGCTCTTAGATTTCCATTATTGTCCCACTCATTGTAAAAAAAAAAAAAAATACACAACACAAACACAACAAATAATTAAACTTGAACGGCATCGACTATCTTCATATGGCACAACAAAAAAAGGGTGGATGGCCACTCCAAACTCACAGTTATAATAATCATTGTTTCATCATTCTTCTGCTCTTTCAAGTTTTTTTTTTTCTTTTTTTTGATAAAAGCTTAGCATTGTTGTACACTATCTAAAAATGGCATTTTTGAAAACCAAACGTTATATATATTCAGAAACAAATTCAACTTATGCAAGAGAATACTCCTCCCGCCGAAGCCTGGTTTTGCACCTTTTTTCTCTTCGAAAGATTAAAAAAACAAAACCAATTGTGCACCGCGTTGTTTAATTATTTAATGGAACTAACTTTTAACATAAAACATTTACTACATATTTAAATGACAGATACGAAGACCTGTATGTAAAATCCATATTCAAATTATATCATATAGGTGTGAAACTTTGAAATTTAAACCATATATATATATAGACAAACTTAACTAACTAATCATAAACCAGATCAGTTCTTATTATTTATTAATTACATCCAATTCTTAAAATTAATTTATCAACAATAGTAATATTCAATCATCATCATACAAAATTTTATAGTACTTTCTTCAATTCTTCTTATGGGTAGGAAGGATCGTCGAAAAGCCTTTAAAGTTGAAACTACCATATATTACAGCAAAGGTAAAATGAATCAGTTATTACAGGACAGCTGTCCAAACAAAGGCCAAGACAAACTCAGTAATAGTGACTTTGCACATTGAATTATTTTATTGAAGGGTAAGTCTCGTAAGATTATTAAATGTTTGGTTTAAAGTTTTCATGATAGCCTCATGCCATGTGATCGATTTCAGTCTTTAATCTCATGGATATTCAATTTTTTTTTATTTAACCTTAATGCCTTTTCCATTTTTTGTTTAGCTAAAAATATATAATATCTTTTTATTAAAAAAATCTGTAATATTTTTCTACTTATTAATTTTTTTCTTCTCATTTAAACATATCCTGTTTTGTTTTCCTACATTCTTTTCAAAATTATTTGTCACATATAATTTTTTAAAAGTCACGAATCAAGATAAACACAACAACTAATCAATCTCCACAAATATATACTATACATCATAAAAATATTTTGATGATAGAAAGTACTTGATAAAACTAAAAAAAATGAACTATATTTAATTTGAAAAGTGAAACATTTTTAAAACTATATATATATTAATAAAATAGATTACTTAGTTTTATTTTAGGTTAAACATTTTAAATGTTCACGAAACTATTTAAGCAACAATTTATACTTTGAATATATCATTTAATATTAATATATAATAATCTACTAAATTAATTAAATATATATGATTTTTGTAAACACAATTTCTGGCTCAGCAACTGTAGCATATATTATTAATCTGTTCAGAACACACAATAAAATCGAACAAAATAGCTGTAATTTTGAAACGTAAGACCACTAATCTAGCTAGTAAACTATAAGACATCATTTCCTTGATTGTGTATAGAAAGACAAAGCTCGCCCATGAGAGGACACCCTATTTTCTTTGGTCTTTTCTCGGAAGTCCTCAAAATGAACTTTTGTGATATCCTATAATTTTATAGTTTTATAGTTACTAGCTAGAGTTGTGGTAAGGAGTATATCCCTTTATCTTTTTTTTTGGTAAAAGTATATCCCTTATCCTGTATGGTATCCAATATGTATCATCTTTTGTGAAGTTGTAGATATTTTGATTTGAAGAATTGATTGTAATTCAAAGCTACTTTGCACTGCCTCGTTTAACTTTAATGAAATCAGCTTCTAATAAATAAAAAAGTTACGAGAGAAAATGACAGATACGAAGAGGCTGTATATTAAATTCAAAATTTGAATTTTAAACAGAAAATATTAAAGTCACACGCAACTAATCCTATAATACACATTTAACTAATCAGAAATTACATTCCGTTAACATCAATACCAAAATACGGTCTATAAAAATAATATTCAATCTACGTTATACATAATTTAATGATTTCCTACTGACGGATAAGATCTTCCAAAAATCTTAAAAGTATTAGTTAGGTTAGGTACATACCATATTTTGTAGTCAATATCGAACGTGGAAAACGTAGAGTTTTAGCAGGGTTACTGAAAAGAAATCAGTTACTACAGGACACTTGGCCAGACAAAGTTCCAACAAACTCGGTAATAATTATTAATTAGGATATTGAGTTTTCTAATCTAACAATTATTTGAGACATAAGGAGATACAAAATTTTCAAATAAATGAATAAGACTTTTATGGGCAAGCTGTGTGAGAGAGTGTGTTATTTAAATGAATAAGATTCTTAATCATCTTTCACTAAGAGGGATATTTCGAACGTTGGTTGTATTTCTTCTCCAATGCCTTTCTCGAAACTTCCGCTTTTAAGAGAGTCTTCAGGTTCTGAAGACGAGATTGGATCCGACCCGGAAACAATGGACCGAATGTTGGATCTTGAACTGGGCACGGTCCATGAGTTGAACAAAACGGCTCCTGGGACGTGGCTCTTTCCAAA
Source organism: Boechera divaricarpa (assembly GCA_026770425.1). Lineage (NCBI taxonomy): Eukaryota > Viridiplantae > Streptophyta > Magnoliopsida > Brassicales > Brassicaceae > Boechera > Boechera divaricarpa. The sequence goes on from CM049188.1 coordinate 29,170,314, forward strand.
AAATCGAAAGCATTGTTGCATCTATAGAGTCCCTAACAGTATACGTAGAGTAAACCCAGAAGCATATACTCCTCAGTTACTCATCATTGGTCCTCTTCACCATTCTTCAAAATCTCAAGCTCTCAAGTCTCTTGGAGATACTACAAGCACAAAGTCAATGGGCTACTTAAACATGGAGAAGCATAAGAAGATTTACCTTTCCGAATTCGCACGAAGGGTTGAAGGGGAAAAAACCATTGATAAATTCAGAAAAATAATCGAAGGAGATGAAGAGATGATTAGGGCTAGCTACTCGGAATCAACGGCCTGGATTGAATCTGCAATATTTGTGGACATGATCCTACACGACTCTGTTTTTATACTAGAGTTCATTTTGAGGAGTTCCAACGAACATTCAGAGAAGAGAGGGGATCCTCTAATGGACGAGTTTTGTCTTGAAAACACAGTCAATCAAGATCTCATCTTACTCGAGAACCAACTTCCTTACTTTATCCTCGAGAAACTCTTCGATCCAATCGTATCTACGCTCATACCGAACCAGACATTCCGCAAATTAGTCATCGCACACTTCCAAGGTAAAATCGGAGACAACTCAAAGTTTAGACATTTCACTGATCTTATTAGGCTTGTCAGTGTGGAGACACTTCCACCGCATGCTCAAGGGAAACGCCATCCCATAGAACACATGTATAACGCGGATAAGCTAGTTAGTGGAGGAGTCAAATTTGAGGTCGTAGAAGAAGAGTTCTCGTTGTATGTGAGATTCGAGAAAGGTTGTTTAAAGATGCCTTGTCTTAGCGTTGATGACCAAGTAGAGATGACACTCAGAAACGTAATGGCTCTTGAGCAATGCCATTACCCTTTCAACGCCCATGTATGTAACTATATTATCTTCTTGAATTACCTCATTGACACTCATAAAGACGTCGACTTGCTTGTCAAGAAAGGTAACCCTTTTATCCTTTATATAGGTCTATATATATGTGTGTGTGTGTATTGATTCGTTGTGATTTTGGTTTGTAAGGGATAATAAAGAATTGGATCGGGCAACCAGGTTTGGTGGCAGAGATGGTGAACAAGCTCTGTTTGGGCATCCTCGAGGGTGGTTCTTACTATTGGGATATAGCAGTTGAAGTCAACGCTCACTATTCAAACCTGGTTAATAGATCACGCGCCATCCTCACACGAGTGTACAAGACGGTGGCTTCTATCACGCGCCATCTCTCTAGATGACGTTGTTGCATTTCTCTGATTTAATATTTAATCGTTCTTCAAACTATGTGGGCAGTACATGTCAATAATCTTGTGGTTTGTATCGTTGTAGATTTTTTTTTTGGTGCTAAGTATGGTTGTAGATTTTGATTCTGATAGTTGATTGTATCCAGAAGCTCTTTAGCCATATCATAGACTTTTGCAGGATCTACTCTAGAAGTTATTGTTCTGTGTAGAATAATATATATATATATATAGTCGTCAATCTTGAGATATGATTTATTGGAAAAAGACAAGGTTTACCGTTAAAAAACTTTGATATTAATGAAGGAAACTAAGAGAGCACATAGAACATCGTATCATCTAATTTATGGAAATCAAAAACCTTATCAAGATTCAGACAAAGACGACAGAAGCATCATTGAAGAATCGACCAGAAATAATCTTGGTCGAATTTGTAATTAAACCCTAGAAGAAAATGGCGTACCGGTGATCAGCTCCAAGATCAATCGCATCTTGAACCTGACCACAATTTCAGCATCGGAACTCTCTCTCTCTCTCACACACAAGAGAGATAGAGAGATCAATGATTTTTAACTGATTTAACGAGGATCTAACCGTGTGGATCCCTGTGGCGCGGACTAATGCGACGGAGCTGGTGGCTAACGAGCCGACGAAGAGTGATGCGACGCCGAAGGCTTTGAGAGGCATTAAACGAATGTCGCCGGCGTAACCTCTCCGAATCAATCGCACTCCCCACATGATTTGGGCTCCACTTCCCAATGCCCACCACCAGTGAGCGGTTCCATCCAATAAACTGCTCTCGCCGGCACCGATTCCGCCGTCGTTCCGTTTCTCCGAGATGGTGAAATGGGCAAACATTCGATTGCGAGATTCCTTTTTCGTGTTGCCCTCTAAGTTTACGATCGTTGCAGGTTTAATGGGTTCCGTTTTGGGCTTACGGCCCATATTTGTCATATCAAAGATTCGTAATAAAGAAAAGGAAAAACATCAAACATGAAGAAAGGTTTATTTCACAACATTTTATATATGAGCACTTATGTATTTTCCAAAGTTGAAATAAATAAATTTGTATAATTCCATGATAACAAATTATCTGTATAGTATACATAAATAAATATATATATATACACATGTTATATGTGTGTATTCATGCTTGTGCATTTATGTGTAAGTGGCTAAATCAAGGCGACGTTTTGTTTTTGTCATCACTCATAAACGTATTTTGCCTGTAAGCTCTCCTAACATTAAAAAAACATTGTTGGGATTTAGTTAGGAAATTAGTACTAAAAAAGTTAGAGACATCGCATTTGGGTAATGGTGTCACGACTCTACATTAATAAAAAATTAAATATTATGTCGGGCCAAGGAAATATTTGCTATGGCCCACAAAAATGCTACATTCAACCATTATGATCATGACTACTAATGTTTAAAGGAATTTTATACTACTAATAACTAAATATATTCAATGCACATACTCTTGTCTTGGTTTTAGTAATTAGATAATTACATTACATTAATCTCTAACGTTCTAACCCAACCATTTTTTGTTCCTCACAGAAATTGGCAAATATATTTTATGTAGAAAATTTACATGTCCAGCTCATGATGACAGTATATTTATTTCTTCAGTCTCGTATATCGATCCTACTGATCTTGTTATTTACAATCATAATTGTTGATTGCAGTTTTGTACTTTCTAAAACGAGTAAATTAAATTAACAATACTTTTTCGATTTTTCTTTGTTGGACAGTAAAAATCTAATTCCAATATATTTTTATTAATCACACTTTTTTTTCTTGTTATTGAATGAATGAATGACAATCGCTATTTTGTTGATGCATGCCAATCACAATTTTACTTTTTTCCTTAGAATGAATATTCAACATTGTGAGACTATAAACATTGCATATCATCAATAGAGTTGACAATCGACATTATTCAAGGTTCGTCGACACTCAACAACAACAACAAAAATGAGAAATGTGTGTACATATGTTCATAATGAAGTACACTTAAAGCCAAAATAGAAAATAAAATAACAATGATAATGGAGTACACTTTTCAATGATTTTGTAGGAAAAGCTGGTGTTGATTTTAGTAATTCAACATCATTAATTAAATTAAAGTGCTTCTTAGTTATAATGGCGCCGAATGGAATAAAACAATATATGTAAATACATTTGCATACGTTTAACGTTATAGTTAATATCCAGACCCATGCGTCTTGATAACAAACAAACTTATATATAGAATAAGCTCAAATATTCAGTGTGGTATTGTTTCTCAGTCAGTCAAAAATTACATATAGAACTAGCTATATTTCCAAAAGATCCCGCTAAAAATAATACTTTATAGTAAATATATGACTAATAATTGAACAAGGTAAAGGAACCGCTTAATAACGTGATCTCGTATTTCTCGTATTCTTTTTCTTTTATAATTCTCATCTGTCTTGTTTATGTGATATTGGTTTTTGCATTTAATTTAAGCTTGTAAATTCTAAAAAAAAAAAAGAAATCTTAACATCAAAAAGCAAAAAAAAAAACGTGATTCTCGTGGTTAAAAAATAATAACTAAATAACTATTGCTATTGTGTATTCCAACGTCCAAGTTAATTAGGAATTTCGGAGTTAGGACATAAGTCCGTTTACTGTAAAGCAGAGTTGGACGACACAAAACTTTTATGTACTTACTAGATAAGTCTTTTTATTTACTTGGTACGAAATGAAAGTCTTTTTTTTTTTTTTTCTGTCGTCATCAACTTAACTATAGAGGTTTGCTTTTTTTTGCTACTTATTGATGACGCCACGCATTCCCAAGACGGAATTGATGGGTTATGAAGGTGACATACATGCACGAGGGTCCGTCCATATATTATAACACGAGATAGTCATTCCAATCCAACGAATGCCATCTAAATTGATTTTTGTTTCTTTTCTCTCTTTTTTTTTTTGTTTTTTTGTTTTTTGCTGCGTATAGAGAGTATTATTTTAAATAAATATAGAGATACGTTATTTTCATTTAATTTCACATGGGGTAATTTACTCGATTAACATGCAGACCCACTGTATAACGAAATAATTAATAGTGATTTTTTTTCTTCTATATATCACTCTCTAATGTTTCCTTTTTCTTTATTATATGAAACAAAGTAAAATAACTTGGAAGAATATTAATAGCAGCCCACTTCAGACTACAACATATACCTTTAACTCTCTCTCTCTAGCTCTCTCTAAAATGGAAAAACAAATCAACATAGAGAGTAGTGCTACTCATCATCACGACAACAATGCTTTCGTTATAACGAATTCCACCGTCGCCGCCTCGATCTCGTCCTCCTCCGCTTTAACGTCTTCGTCGGAATCTTGGACTTCCTCCAAAAGATTGTTAGTGCTAGACAATGACGCCAGAGGAAAAAGGCGGAAGAGCAACGTCAGCGATAATAATAAGAATCCGTCGTCGTATAGAGGAGTAAGGATGAGGAGTTGGGGAAAATGGGTGTCGGAGATTAGAGAGCCGAGGAAGAAATCGAGAATATGGCTTGGCACCTATCCAACGGCTGAGATGGCAGCTCGAGCTCATGACGTGGCGGTTTTAGCTATCAAAGGCAACTCCGGTTATCTCAATTTCCCTGAATTATCCGGTTTGCTTCCTCGTCCGGTTAGTTGCTCTCCCAAAGATATACAAGCTGCAGCTACCAAAGCCGCCGAAGCAACAACGTGGCAAGAACCGGTTATCGATGAGAAATTAGCCGAGCCGGAAGCTGATGAGCTAAGCCATTCTGAGTTGTTGTCTACTATGGCTCAGTCTTCGACTTCGAGTAGTTTCGTGTTTTCTTCGGACACGTCGGAGACTTCTAGTACGGACAAAGAAAGCGTGTTTGATTTGCCAGACCTTTTCACGGACGGGCTGATGAACCGAAACGATGCGTTTTGTTTATCCAACGGCACTTTTACGTGGCAGCTTTACGGAGACGATGTGGGGTTTCGGTTTGAAGAGCCGTTTATTTGGCAAAATGACTAAACCACCCTCCACTTGCTTACTAACATATAGTTTTCTCGATAAAGAACATATATATATATATATAGATTGTTCCAATGTGGTATTTAACTAATCTTTTCTATCTCTTTTTCTCTTTTCTGGTTTTCTGCATTTGGGTATGTTATCAATTTGTGAAAAAATTGAGCTCGTTTTCTTACTGTGTTTCGAAATCGAAGTAATGCAAGTGACTCATAAGTGGAAATCAACTAATAAGTGGTAGTGACAAAAACGTAATTTAATGCAACGTACACAGAAAAATAGGCAACGTTTGTTGATAGTGACACTCTCGAGAACTTTTAAGCTTTTCTGTATTCTCGTTGGCCCCTAGAGTTAAAGATTGTCGACGAATTTTGACTTGAAGAGACAAAGCATCCACTTACGGCTCACACATGTATTAGTATCTGAAACCTAACTAATATCTATTTTACTGTCTACATCGTAAATTAGTCTATGTATGTTATCTACATTTATATACATTCAAGTTTGATTAATATTAAAAAATAGCAATTTTAGTATCTTCGATCTTTGACTAGCAATCACTGTTTCTAATTCTGACTAGACAAATTTGATTTGTAGTAGTTTAGTGGTTATCTAGTATAAATTTGGTTATGATTAATTATGTCACCAGATAAACGAATATCCATTGACAAAATCATGTTAATCAAAATGATATTTTTAGATAGGGTGAGTTGCTATAACAATACACATTTTTAAACTTTATTATTAAAACGACCTTAATATTTAGATATTACTAAAACGACTTAATTTTATTTTTAATGGTCGTTTTGCCCTCAATTCGTTTGTTGACAAAAAACGTAATAATAAAAATGCCATTAATAAATTTCTACACGTAAGCGCGCCACAACTAAAGTCTATCAGATCTATGACGGTAGACTTTATATCTCAGGCGATAAACTCTACCAGAGCTATTACGGTAGACTTCTGTTTTGTGTGCAGTGATAGACTTACTTGAAAAAGTCTACCACGTTTTACGGTAGACTTCTATTAAACGAAAAAATAGATTTTAGTTGAAATGTTACGGTGAATTTTGGTTTTCTCAGTTATGGTAGATTTACGGGAAAAAATTTACCATTTTAACGGTAGACCCTACCTAAAAAAATATATATAAGTTGTTTGACGCAATTGTCTCTTTTAGATAAGCATATTCTATCTAAAGATTACTAAAAATATAAATCGATCAGATGACCATGATCCCAATCCGACCGGTTCCCCTAAAAAAACAATACGATTCTCTTGCAAACGGTTTATAAACTGCTTAATATATAACTTATTTAAAGTAATCGAAATGAGATTAGCGCAGGCACCATATATGCCATATTTAGCGTGTGCGTCATTGATGAGACGATGATTGCGAATTTGATAGTGAAGGAGACAAGCTTTTGATGAAATTATCGCTTTATTATATATGGGGTGGGAATATAACATGACTCATATGTTCATCATTGCTTTTTTTTCCCCCTGTTAAAGTTATATTAAGTTAATAACCTTTCACCTTTTTTTTTCTTTTCTTTTTTTCATTTTTTTTTTCTTTTCTCTTTTTTCATTTGTCCATTTCCATAAAAGGTGAAAGGATATATGCTATAACAATGGGAATGCTTTTGCCCAACATCTTACTTTGTCCACTGTGTGAGGCATAACACGACTGTTATGGATTCCCAAACACATTCATTGGATCCATTAAGCATAATAGTAATAATAACTATTATATATTTCGAATAAAATAGTAAAATTCTAACAAAATTGCCCATTGATAATCTTATCTATAAAAAGCCACCAATCTTTAACTTTATCTTATTTAAAATACTTAATCAAGACCATTAGGATTAACACACATGCGATAAGAAATCAAACGAAACATTTAGAAGAAAAAAAATTTCGTAATATATCTAAATATAAATAAACCAAATGTCAATCGAAGTCTCATGGAATATATAACTTTGGTTCGAACGAAAACGGAATTTGACTCCGGAACAGGAAATATCTTGGTGAAATTCCTAAAACAAAGCAATTATAGGCATATGAATATTCTTTTGGTAGACTTATGAGTTGTAGAGGCCACTGATTAAAGAACACATATAAAGATAGTGGATGTTAGTGTGAGCTCACTATCACATTATGTCTACGTACATATTTGATATGCCGAGCAATTGCCATGATGTTAGGGTTGAATTGAATGTGTGTGTGAGAAGACAATTTATTTATTTTTTCATTGGTTTAGTGGTGACATGAGTATCTATTTGACTGTTATTTAAGTAATTAATAGATATATATCCATGGGTTTGGGTTCCTCAGCCGTGAGTAATATAGTTAGCTCCACACTTACCTAATCTTTTGTAGTTATCATTTTTTTTGGGAAAGATTCTTATTATTGTGGATATATTACAATATCCATATCCGTTTCCACACGAATCATTTTGGAGTTTGGACATTATTTTTTTGTGGGAAAGATTCTGATTATTGTGGTACAATATCTATATCCATTTCCACGCGAATCGCTTTGGAGTTTGGACATCACTACAAACTAATACTTACAAATGAAAATTTTACCAATTACGAGGAGCTGAACTCATCTTTTGGCATATTGCATTGTGCACATAAACTAGTCAAGTATCATTATAAAAACACATGAATAATTTATCGAATAAATGATTAAAATAAAAGCAATTAGTTATTTAAACATTCGATCTTTATCTTTGGAATAAAGTAGACCAACAAAAAAAAAAAGCAGAAAGAAGAAAAATGAAAGCAACAGCAGAAGAAAATAATGTGGATTCATATTGTTCACTTAATTAACATAGTTTCTCACATCTCAATCATAAGAAATGAAAAAAAAAGGAGAGCATGTCGAAAGCTAAAATTGCCTACAGAAGTAGCGAGATCCACAAATTGAACCAATCGGAAATAATGAGAGAACCCCAGCCCCTCCATTAATCTCGTTTTAACAATGAATACATATTGAAATATTTTATATTATAAGTTATCTCCGGTTCTAGTCCATGTAGTATGTGTGCGCGTGAAGCAAACATAGACATGGTTCAATCAAGTTCTAGATTCATCCCATCATGTGTCCTGTTCATAATTAAGTAATAATAAACAAAGCAAATTAAGATGATAATACAACCATATCACATATCCTTCATGATCCTTGACAAATATAAAATAAAGAACATGTTAAAACAGAAATCGAATGATTAAAAACTTGCTAAATTTTATTTTATGTTTGTTACTAAATTATCATTTAAAGTCTTATTAGTCCAAATTTTAAACAAAGTAAAGAACATGTTATATTTGAGTAGGCCGGATAGCGTAGGATACAATACAAGCAAAACAAATAGTCTCCAAGTGTACATGATCTTCAATTTATTGAGGATTTTGTGGAAATTTGAGAATATGAAAGATGTACTGGCTTGTTGAACATTCTTATCCACAACAATTAATGAGATAATAATATATATATTTTGTTTGGAATTTATATTAACTCAAAATATTGAAATAATAATAATAAATAATAACTGATTTTGTGATGTCCGCAAAGGATGAAAATCAAGCCCGTGGGCTTATATCCATTTTCAAAAATCTTTTGCACTGGAAATAAAGGTTTTTGTTTTAAACAGATGAACGACGCCGTTTCCAATATTGACCTGACGATGTCGTTTAATTATTTCTCACCTTCTCAAATTTCCCAGAAGTGGTTTTACCTGTTTCCTTCCATCACCAAGCTTTCTCTGAATCGCCGCCGTGTTACTTGTACTGTTGTAAAGGCCGAGAGATAGATAAGAAAAGCTTTTGTGTGATTTTGCCGTCGCTCCCTAAAATCTTTGGAGCTCCTTCTTCTTTAGCCTAAGGTGAATTTTCCAAGGAGAAAAAATCGAAATAAGATCGTCCAAGTGTCTCTGCTCATCTCTTTTCTTCAATAGGTAAGTTCTGCTTTAATTTTCCTTGTTGATCCTAACTCTAAGAGAAGATGTTCATTGATTTGGGTGTTTAATATTGTTTTTGCAGACGGGTTGCCCAAAGTTTTGATTTTTAGTTAGTAGTCATAGCAGATAATGGAGGGGAGATTGGCTAATATGTGGAGATTGACTGTGAATGAGAGTAAATTCGTGGAAACTGCGTTACAATCTGAGCTCAGAGTCGATGGTCGTGGCCTTTATGATTACCGCAAGCTTACTATTAAGTTTGGAAAGTAAGTGCTCACATTCCCTTCTACTAACACTTTATCTTCTATTAATTTTTGCTGGGCTTTGTGATAACTTATAATGTAGATACCTTTGTTCAGTCTATAACCTCTGTAATACTAGCAATGTTTTCTCTTCTTCCTTGTACTTTTGATCTGGGCTTGTAACGTTTGTAACTATAGACAGCTTAGAATCTTGTGTGAATTAACAGAGAATATGGTAGCTCGGAAGTTCAACTTGGTCAGACTCATGTAATGGGTTTCGTGACTGCTCAGTTGGTACAACCTTACAAAGACAGACCCAACGAAGGCTCCCTATCTATCTTCACTGAATTTTCTCCAATGGCTGATCCGTCGTTTGAGCCTGGTCGTCCTGGTGAATCTGCAGTGGAGCTTGGACGCATTATCGACCGAGGTCTAAGGTAGAGCTTGTTTGTGATGATAATCTGTAATTGATGCTGCAAAAACAATTCTGGCTGTTCTGGTTGTGGAGTAATGCTTAACTGGTGGTCACTTGTGTTGGTTGCAGAGAAAGTCGTGCAGTAGATACAGAGTCACTCTGCGTTCTAGCTGGAAAAATGGTCTGGTCTGTGCGCATTGATCTTCACATTTTGGACAACGGAGGGTAGGTTTTATTGGCTACTGTACTTGTCGTCTCCTTATTGTTCATTGAAGATTCTAATTTTAAAATGATTTTTTATGCATGTTTTTATTACTCACTCTTGTATAGGAACTTGGTTGATGCTGCCAATATTGCTGCTTTAGCCGCTCTCATGACGTTTAGGAGACCAGACTGCACAGTAGGAGGAGAGAACGGTCAAGAAGTGATCATACACCCACCAGAGGTTAGTCATATGTTTTCAGTTTAGAGAAACATGTAAGAACTTGTTAAGTAGAAAAGGCAGTTCTCAACTTCAACTGTTTGCTCTATCTTTACTTTCTTTTGCAGGAAAGGGAACCACTTCCATTGATAATACATCATCTCCCAATAGCCTTCACGTTTGGATTTTTTAATAAAGGCAACATTGTGGTAAAAACAGTTGTGTTTTTAGTGATATTCTAGTTTGCTTTTTCTTTTTCTTTCTTGAAATATAAAGTGTGATGTGTTCTTATGCAGGTGATGGACCCAACTTATGTTGAAGAAGCAGTGATGTGTGGGAGAATGACTGTGACAGTTAATGCCAATGGCGATATATGTGCAATCCAGAAACCGGGAGAAGAAGGCGTGAACCAGAGTGTAATCCTTCATTGCATGCGTCTTGCTTCTTCAAGAGCTGCTGCAACAACAAAGATAATTAGAGAAGGAGTAAGGTTTCTAAATCCAAAGCGTTTTCCTTTTGGATCCAAAAGATTCAACAACTCACATTTTGTTGTGCTCTGTTTTCTTGGTGTAGGTTGAAGCATATAACAGTGAGAGAAGCTTACAGAAGGTGAAGCGACATCCCACTTTGGCTAAGTCTGAAGTTTCTGGACCTACTGTAGTTGTGAAGGAGGGACATAGGAAGTCCTCAAATGAGGAAAAAGCTGCAGAGATATCTCGGGAACATGTCGATAGACTAAAAATTTCTTCAGAGGGACTAAGAAGCAATAAGGAAGAAGAAGTTGCTGCCTCTCCTACCAGTTTTAAAGGCGGTCCCTCAAAGTGGTAAAATGTTCAATGTTGCATTCTCTGGTTTGTGAAGGAACCTCAATAGCTCGTCGTTTTTTTTTTGCATCTCAAATCGTAGTTGTGAAACAATTTTCAGGGACCCTTACTCAGAAGCTATGGATGTTGATTCACTGAAAGTTTCTCTTGCTTCAAGAGGTAAAGTTTGTTTTATTGCTTCTCACTTCAAGAGGGACTAAGAAGCAATAATCAGGAACTGATACTGTTCTGTTTCGTTTAACCAGGGGATTCCGTTACTAAGTCATCGAGCAAGAAGAAAACGAATGGGTCTGGAAATGCACAGAAGGATGCTGAGATTTCAGTTGAGGAAGTAACCGGAGATTTAGGGAAGAAGGATACAACAATTGAAGCTACAAAACAAAAGGATGGGGAGATGACTCTCAAAGATGCTGTCAAACCTAAAAAGAAGCGGAAAAACAAATTCAATTAAATAGCATCCAGAATTTTGGGTGTAAACCTTGTGCTGAGTTAATGCATTGTCCCAGTCACTCGTTTACTTTCTTCTTACCTTGATGAGACTCAGACTGGAGACGGTTTATGGTCAAATGTATCTGAAACGTCAACGCGAGCAGAGTGTTTTCGAAGTTTTGTTCCGTCTAGTAACACTATAGTGAAACGGATACGGTGCAGTTTCATAAGATTAGGCCGATCTGAAAATGAATTAGGTCACCAATGCCTTCATAGATACATGCAAATGTGTTCACATATATATACACAAAGCGCGACCATGTATGGAGAAGGCATCGAAAGCGTAACTAGTAAATTCCTTTTATTAATTGATTAAATTTGAAGTACTACTTTTGTCAATACAAAGGTACGAAATTTTATGGGAAAAACAAAAATCCTGAAACACATTCTGCTTCTGGAAGAATGAAATCAGTCTCCTAACGAACAAGGTCTTTTCGTTTACCAAGGGGAGTGATGTTAGTCAATTTGAAGTTTGTTTCACTAAGAATCTAAATGCTTTCTCTAAGTTTGATAGGAAGGTCTAGATCAGGTTCCGTGGCAGTCAAGGCAGAGAAGTAATTATCCACCATGTCCTCTGATACTTTCTCCAAGCTCGGTGGATCCCACTGCACACCCACCAGTTCTTATCATTAATGGCTTACTCATATACACAGTAATGTGTTACTGGAATATAATTTAACAAAATACCTTTGGTGCTTCGTCCTTGTCTATCAATCGAGCTCGTACTCCCTTTTCACCATTGTAACATTACTCATTAGTGATTCCTTGTTCTGTTTGTAATGTCAAGCCTTTTTATACCGGAAATTCACATACCTCGCAAAAATTGCCAGACATTGGCCCGATTGTTCCTTGTAGCGACATTCTATACTCTCGGATTAAGCATTGGTCAAGTGTTTGAAATCTTCCTTCCCGGATCTATTGGATTCGTTTAAAGAAACTATATAAGTCGAGAAAAGGAAATTTGACTTCTTTGAAGATGTTTACAAGCAAAGTTGATTGTGAACTTACAGATCTCAATGCCACCTTCAAAGATAACGGTGAGGCTTCTTTAAGTCTACGTAGAGTCGTAGTGCACCATGTGTCTTTTCTTCTACTAGCCTCGATTTCCTGGCGACCCAAAACACTGTTACTTCTAGTGATTCAAGATGGTCATACTCGCAGAAGCATTTGTAAAGAGACTTACCAAAGAATCAATAATTTCTTCTACTGTGTCATGGCAGAAGCATTTTTCAAGTAAATCAATCCTAAGAAAAATCAGAAACAAAGCAAGCTTAGGAGCTAGCATGAGAATACAAGGAAGGAGTTCAAGGAGTTCTGTATCTCCAAGTTTCAGGAAAACAAACCTGCGAAGAACACCAGTCTTTTCTGGATGGGCAACTTCTGAACATTTTTCTAAGGATGACTCAACAACAGAAGGATCATCAGTGAGCAGCTTCTTGAGCTGTTCTTCCATTACAGGAACCTCCTGTCGTAGGAGAAGAAAGAATTATTATCTAGCATGTAGGATAAGTTTAATGAAAACAGAAAATCTCAAATTATGTAATCTAAATTACCTCACTTCTAATATAATGTGTCGCAAGGCCACATGCCAACATTTCTGCCCCACTGAGGTTTAACCCAGTCAGACCCAGATACTCCCCTGCATATAGTTTATTAAATCATCCATCTTAGGGAGCTAATGTATACTATGAAACAGGAAAATTTTAAAGCAAGTTAGGCTGAGTTGGTAGTTTCGGCAGTATTAGTTATTTAACTTTCCTGCTGGATCAGTGATTTCTATGGTAATTGTCCAAATAAAAATTGCTTTCCAGAATTTAATAACATTGTCAAATGACAAACCTAGAGACAATTCAAGCAGTTCAAAATATATCACAAGCATACCTAAGCGACCAGGTAAGTGGGAGAGATTAAAAGAAGCGCCAGCATCAGGATGAAAACCAATGATTGTTTCAGGGGTAGCAAAAATCTGCAATATCCATGAGCTAGTTACTGCATTCTCCAAGAAGTTGGACAACGGAACTAAACTAGAATCCAGCTGACCGACTAATTGAAAGGAGGAAATAGATGGTGAAAGGTGGAGATCGTATATAGATGGAAAATTACATACAGTTCTATCAGTAGCTACACGAAATGTCCCAGGTATCGAAACTCCAGTTCCGCCTCCCATGGTAACGCCATTAAGAATTGCCACCTGCATGCAGGGCAACTCATAGTGTCATTCTACTCATCTTGGTTTGGACCGTTTGGTAACATCGTTATTTTCCTCTTAGTTGCAGAATGATTAAAAGGTAAAGATCACTTACATGTGGCTTTAAATATGTGCCTAGCAAGTATATAAAATTATACAAACTCCAGAAGAACTCCTTAATAGCATCCGGGCTACCTACATAGATTTAAGGAGAAATAAGTGAAGAAATGAGCAGTGAATACAGAGTGTAAATAAGAACCGCAGAATCCTCTCTAATCAGTAAAAAGGGCGTGTTTCCAGCCCCAATACATCATACCAAAAGTACCACAAAAACTGGCAAGTATTAGATTAACATACACCCTCCCATGCCATCTAATCTCCATGGAAAAAACTCGCTTTTTCAATTCTATCTAGCTTCCCAAAAATCAAACATCACAGCGTATACTGAAATTCCCTATACCTCTCTTTATTAAATGGTAGAGAGACACAATATCGCCACCAGCACAAAATGCCCTTCCACTCCCCTTCAACAGTTCAAGAGAAATACAAGTTAGGAGCTTTTTCACCTCTCAAACACAAGAAATTAAATCGACAAGAAGAAGAAAAAGCAACAATGTGTTGCAGAAATTACTACCTTCATCATCACAAACCCGATATTTGGATCGTCTTCCCAGTTCTTATAAAGTTTCTGCAACCTAGAACCCTATTCACAAAAATACACAAATCAATGTCACACAATGAATCCGGCCACGAAATCACATTTCCATCAAAACCAATAATCAATGTACCAGACAAAAACATGAGAGCTACAAAATCCAAAATTTGAGAGCGAGAGACTAAAATATACAGTTCTATCACGGAATTGAAGAATCCAGCCTCGAAGAGACCACAATTGCTAGTAGGAATGAAGGAAAGATACAAGTAGACGAAAATGTATATGCAAACAGAGAAAATCAGAGAGTACCATGTGAGCGGTGAGCGCATTAAGCGCAGGTGGTCTGTTGAGAATCGCAGTGCGGGAACAACCACTTCCTTCAACTAGAACCTAATCAAAAAAAAGAAATCGAACCTACGATCATTTAAATTTCCTAAAAGAGAAAGAGAGAGTGAGAATTATGATAACGATACAACTCTCGAACCTGGTTATCAAGATCCTCGGGAGTGACCTTAAGCGAACAGAAGCTCCTCCGATAACCAAATCTCCATAGCTTATCTCGAACGATTCTCCCCAACAATCCCTTCGCGTTGTGCATTCTTCTTCCGCTTCTTCTTTCTAAGCTCTATTCTTATTTGGCAAAAATAAAAAAACGGCACATCGATTCGTGTCGTGGCGAGTTTATCTATCGGCTCCGATTCCACGAGGCAAGACACTCGAGACGAGACGGAGGTTTCTGACTCGTCTCTCACTCTGATGACGTGTTCCTTTTTTTGGGGCTGATGGGCCGATCTCAAAGCCTTAGTTCACTAGGTTTCCTGATTACCGCAGGTCGTCTTACTAATATTATATTTACCATAATACCGAAACGTTTTTTAGTTGTTACCTTTATAACTCTCATCGTCTGTTTGTAAATTTCTTTTTTTTCTAACAAAACCCTAATTTGGATATTTCACATTGAACGCTTTCCTTTCGTCAGTTTCCCAAAAATAACAACGTCGTCGTTTTGGTGTAGTGACGTAATGATTTTTTTTTGGGGTTAAAGAAAGCAAGAGACCTCGTTTAGCAATAAACAAAAAAAAATCATGTGATTATATATGGTGATGTATGCATACATTAAAAAAAAGATTAGAATTATGATGCGGTCCGGTCACATGTTTATCACTTTGTTTAAACGGAAATAGTTTAGTATTTGAAAGAGAAAGGACGAAAGAATTTGAATGGCAGAGAAAGAAGGTGGCAGCTTTTTGAGTTTTCTTACATCATTATTTTTTTTTTTTCTGTTTGGTCCAAAAGAGGAAACAAGACAAAGGACTAACAATGCATTCATTTCTTCTGAAGAATCTCAGCAATATATGTGGATCGATGTGCGTGACTCTGCTTTGCCTGTGACCTCAATTCATATAATTCGTTGTATTCATATTTTGAACTGCACACGGTGAGACCATGCACAGCTATAAATATGGATGAGGGTGATTAGATTCTTTTGGATCTGAGTCGAGTTTATCTCAAGCAATCGCCACGCTAATTTCTCATAATTATACTGTTTCTGTATACATTGTGTAGTGGTCGTCAAATAGTCTTTTTTCGACTACTAAACTGTTCGTGACTCCTCTACTAATCTTATACAACAACTATTTTTGTTAGTATTTCAATATTTGTGCGAGGATGACAAATGTATCGATTTGATGATTGATATTAATTTTAGCTTAATAACGTTGGCAACTAAAATAAAAACGTTTACTAGAGCGACATGGAAAATCTATAGCATTCAAATCATAACTAATGTATGACATGTTCTTACATGTCTTTATACGAACTTAATCCGTTAAACACATCTCAAAACTATGAAAGACTAGATCGATGGAATTGGATTCTGGATATTTGAGGAAAACCTTTGAGTTATCTTGCTTTGTTTTATTTACAACTCAAGACGATTTACAATAACCAAAAACATCAATCTTCGGAACATGTTTTCCATGAGAAAAACTCAATCTAATATTAGACAATAGTGTGGCTCAATCGTTTGGTTTATCAGAAATCATTCCATAGTCTTTAGATTAACACTAGTTAATTCAACTTCAAAAAAACAAACGAGGCATTTTCAGTATAAGAAAACAATGTTAAAATGAGTGTTAACTTGGCTTTTGAATAGTAGCATCAAATGCCGAGGGATAACAATTTGTTCTTTACTTTTTTTTGGTCTGATGAGGATAACAATTTTCTAAAGCACATAATAATCATTTAACCAAACAGAAAATTTATTTTGTTATAAATATACTTAATTTATTTCAAACACTCACTAACAGCATATCTTTGACATTAACTCCGCAGGTAAATTACATTGCTTCTCAAACCATAACAACATCTACAATAACCCTAGTTATATATATCTTACATACATATGTCTTATTATCCCAAATCCTAATTAACTCTTCATATCTTAACTTTTTTTTGTTATTTCGAAAACATGACTAACACATAACATCCTTGAGAAGCTTGTACCTGCGAGTGGCCGGTCTAGGAGAAGGCACGCCGGTTTTACCCTTGTCGGCTGCTGGAGGAATACTACTACTAGTGGTTTGGTTAATCTCTTGCTGTTTGATTTGGTGGGCTGGAGAATATTCCGACCGGTACGATCTCTTCGATCCACCATTAACACCGTGTTTTGGTCCACTTCGACTCTTTGCTTCACTCTGACACCAATCGCAGATCTTAATTGGATCAGCTTGCTCTCTGTAGTAGCTACTACAGTACCTGGTATCAAGATTATGATCATGATCAAGAATCGATGATAGTGATAACCCATGTATGTATGTTAGTTGTTGAGACAGTTCTCGTTTGGTTTGAAAATATACAAAAATCCTATATATACACATACATATATATCATATATGCATGCTTTTGATTTCATGTATGATGATGATCATCTGCTACATAGATATAGTTGCACGTGGCACGAGATCTCACCGTCCACTGCGATCTAAATCTTCTCTATGTTGTTAATATGCATATGATGATGAGTATATTACACGCATAAGTAAGTACATATGGTATAGATATATACAAAGACATACGAGTGTTGAAAGCGATTAAGGCACTTGCTGCAATGAAAGAGCTTGTCGAAGAAACCCACATCACCACACATGCAACACACTCTTCTTTCAAGATCCACCATTTTTGTTTCCTTAATTAGCAGAAGACGGAGAATATGAAGGAGGGGAGGAGATGGAGAGAATCAGAGAGAGAGAAACAAGGAAGAATTGATTCTATGGAAGGAAAAAAAATATAAATATAAATGGGTAATTTAAAACTTATAATATTCGCAAGTCGGTCCATAAGAAATAATAATAATTTATAAAACCAAGGAAAGTATATTCAATTAAAAATACAATAGCGTAATAAGGCAGGTAGAGAGACCGCAGGTTGCTTTGCAGTCGTTTTCAGTTGGAGCTTGGGAGGTGGAGAAACAAAGAACCTTAAATTATAAAATCGAATATCGTGAATGACGATTTTACCCTTGGTTTTTTGTTGGGGATGTTTATCATTCATCGTAGCCTTTTTCTGTCCTTTTTGGGAATTTCGTAGAGAGTGAAACTTGTGGGATGTCATATCTTTGACTTTATCTCCGTCGAGAGAGGAGCGTGATAGACACTCCCGTCTGGTTAGAAGAAGGCTTCCAATTAACAAATAGCGATGTTTTCTAACTAATTATATAATTTAATAACAAAAAAAAATTTGTCGTAGTGGGTGAAAGAAAATCTGATCTCATCGTAAAAATAAACTGATTCGCATGATAGTTACAAAATTATGAAAGAAAGTTCAAGATGTTTTTATATAAGGATAACCACTTTTATGAAGGCATCCGTATCTACTACTCTACACATATGCACTCACACGATAATGAATGAATTTAAAGAAAGACTAGTCAACTCATTCAACTTCTCGTGCGTTACATTAATTTCTTAAATAGACTTTTATCGAATCCTAAGTCTTTTGGTTCGTATACTTTTTATATCATAGCCTAGAGTAAATGTGACTGATGAAACTTCTTAGCAAATATAGTACCGAAATTAATATATTCACATGACCAATATCGTGAAAGTTTTCTTTTTTTGGTCGTCCATGACCAAATAAAACTAATTTGTGTTTGAGTTGCATCACACCATTTCCAGAACACTCTTAATTAATAAAAACTATAGCGCGCGGGAATAAACTATATATATGTGTAAAACCCGTGTGCCATGGATTTTATATATGCAATGACACAATACTTTTTTAGGCGTTTATATATGTGATTGGTTCTGAGTTTTTGGAGAACTATATAAATTATCACACTGACATACACTGATGGTTTGGTGTACGTCGACAAAGTGGAGCCCATTATTTTCTTGGGTGTATATTTACATTCGGAAATGTAATATTATGGTAACACATATTTATAGAAAAAAATAGCCAATTCGAGAATCATGCTATAATAATGCCAGTCAACTCTGACAACATTTCTTCCCAATAAGTTTCACGCGACAAAACAAGAACACATCTAACGTGTTTGTACAAGAAGAAAATATCATAAACCCTTCAGACGTAGTTTATTTTCTTGGTTTTATTTTAGACTGGCTTCTTAGTTCACTTAGTTAATAACTTAATATCAAAAGAGAAATTAAATATAGACTTGCTAACCAGATCTTGACTAGAACATCCTTTTTGAAAATTATATTGCATAGTAAAATAATAACTCTCAATTAGTTACAATTCTAGTTTCACATCTAGCTTTTAAGCATTAAGTGTGCCAACAACTTTTAACAAATCTCATAACTAGAATTAGTATATAATTAGACAATTTTCTACTTTCTTCCTTTTTAGTATATCGTTATTTAAAGTTATGGTTGCCAAAAACGTACATTAGTTAGAGTTAATGATATAGTTTTATCTGATTTTAAAAACATACATTAATTATACAGTAAGAGTTCATTTTGTTCAAACACAAGCGATGATTTAATAAATTGTCATGAGATTTTGTAAATATTTTATATAAGAATATACACGACTCAAGTATCTATTTAATAAAGCCGATGAAAGAGTCACTTTCAACTGTATAATTATCCCACAACAGTAATATTGGTGAATATCGAATTGTAAAGTATATTATACACAACACACGTATTGTAATGGATATATATCTATATGCATTGAACAATATAGAGAAAGGAATATTCATAAACCCTCTTAAGAGGCTATGTAT
Source organism: Boechera divaricarpa (assembly GCA_026770425.1). Taxonomy (NCBI): domain Eukaryota; kingdom Viridiplantae; phylum Streptophyta; class Magnoliopsida; order Brassicales; family Brassicaceae; genus Boechera; species Boechera divaricarpa. The sequence goes on from CM049188.1 coordinate 29,190,015, forward strand.
GTGAATGTGAAAGGCCACATGGATAAGTTAGAAATGGATACAGAAAGGCTCTGTTCCATGCATCGTAATATCTTCCATGCGTTCCTCTTATTACCTTTAAGGGGACCATTTCTCTGAACACCTTTTTGTCCATTTATCTCAACCTTACACGCGTCCGAATCGAAATATCTCAGCTTTAGCGTCGTGGTAACGTCACTAGAAGTCACAGCGCGTGTGCCCCACTCTCTCCATGGCTCAAATCGGCGGTGATGGGTCCGGCCAAATAGTAGCGACCGTTCACCCGATTCTTTGTGGGACACATATCCCACCTGTCAGCATCTCCGTCCGTAACGCATTAACACCATCAATTCTGTCTATATATATTCCAGAAGAAATATCGGAACAATCTAGGTTTAATTAACCTTAACCTAAACAAAAATTGATTCGATTAGTTAACCAGCATCTAATCAACCTGCATAACAACCTGATTCGTTTATTTTTGGCATTTTCATATTTTTAAATTATAATTGGATAATGATTTGAAACAAAATTAGAGTTCGAAATAAATAAATAAAAGCACACATTTCTAAAACCGAATACACTGCGTCATTAGCTTCATCCATAATGAATGGAACTTTTATAAATGGGTTTTAGATATATAGGTATCACGGCCCAATTCAAAACTTTGGCTTTGCCGGGGATTTCCGACGCACCGTAACATTCCTATAGCTAATGGCATAGCCGTACGTGTTCCTGTCTTATGTCCGACACATTTTCTGTGCTAAACGATGTCCACAAGAGGTGGTTGTCGCATTCTATGGAGACTGGCCCCCATGGCCCATAATTATATTCACAATACAAACAGAGGCCCATTCCACATCATCTTATCACTAGTTTGTCTTCACTGGGGCAAGTCTTTAGCTGCAGATTCCACGAATTTAATTAAATATTTTGCTCTTTCTGGATTACGATGGTCTCGTGTATACACCTAAAGTTAAATTAACCATAGTCTGTTACTACTAAATACTATGCTTCGAATTCAGTCTAATGTAGACCACAATGGTTCTATATATGTTCGTGGAATTGATCTTTTATTTTGTTGTTAGTACGAAATATATCTAAGGTCACTCTACTAAATCAATGAATATTTTTTAACTTATATGAATTCAATGGATTTATATATAGCCAATTTATGTTAGGACCAGAACAAACTAGACTAGTGAAATGATTCAAATCTATAACAATTACCGTGGAGTCGTGGACTGATCCATTTAATCCATCACAGTATCACAACTTAACTATCATGCAATATATGTTTTAATAAGCACAGTTGTTTTATAATTGTTAAATGTTGCAACTACAACTTATTCCATTATTGAATAGCTCATTTATCGGATTCGGCTCATATCACTAGCTATTGCCATCGTTTAAAATTCTGTACAAGGCGTACAAAATGGTCTGAAAACGAAATTTAACACACCAAAAAAACACGAATATCTCGATAGTCAATACACAACTCAACAATTTATTCGTATTATATTAAAAAAAAAGGGAGACAAGAAGGACAGAGGATGAGCATAAGGTCATCATTTTTGCATGTTATTCGTCAGAAGAGTAACATTATCTCAATTAGATTAGTATTTATTTACTTAAGAGGTGAATAAAGTACATACTCTAGTGAGTTAACAAACAGATATTAAAACATTAATTTGTCATTATGGGCACATGAGGTCGCACGTGTTTGCTTTGGGATCACCGCCGTCACGTGATTCAAGAAAGCCGAACTAGGAATTTGTTGAAGTGAAGCACGATGATAATATTCGTATGTATCATCAAATGAATAGGCAGAGATTCTTATTCCAAAGCAAGTGGAACATACACTACGAAAGCCTCTGATTGAAAATGAGAGCCGCTTGGGGAGAAGCTAAGCGCACCGTACGTCGATGTACTTGCTCTGTATGTTTTCTCAAAGATGAGACTGAACCATGACAGGCTAGGCCCACTAACCACCGACACATTCTCTCTACACTCGTTCTTCTCGCTCGTCTTTTTTTTTGTTTCTTCTTTTTCTTTTTAATAGTTCAAATCGTTTAAATATTTATTAAGTTAGTATGTTTTCTTCTGTTTTTCTTAAATAAAAACCAAGTAAAATTTTATCAAACTATATAAGTTTGAATTCATTTTTGATAAATCAAAATCTGTTTCATTTAAAAAAAATAAAAATTATTTTGCTTATAATGAGTTTCTAATTCTGTTAAGTTTCCTTGTGGTCAGCAAGTTCCTAATTCTGTTCGGTCAACTTATTGGCTGGATACATACATTTATACATAGTTGCCTAGTGGTTATTTTGGAGACGTCTGATAAAATTAATATAATATATACAGTTGCCTAGTGGTTGAGTGTGTATGCAATTTAGCGACAGCCATAGTTCAAACTTCGAATTCATGGCAACAAAATAAAATGAAAATTCGAATAATCTCGGATACAAATTACAACAAATACTATACAAATTTCATACTTTTAAAAAGTTTTACAACGAAAATATAATTTATATAGGTGTCTAGGAAAGGGAACCTTCTGAATGAGACAGAAGTTGCCAGCTGGAAAAACTATTGTCGGTAGTAAAATAAAAATTAATAAACTGAATAAAAACAATTTATCTACGTTGGCTCTCTTCCTCTAGTTTCGTGCCATCTTGTTTTAGAAGTTAATGTTCACTTCAGTGGACTCTTTGGTAAACAAATAATAACATATTGCAAGCGCATTTAAAACGCTACTATGAGTGTTAGTTGACCACAAAAATATACTACTCCATACATGATTAGTAAACGATATTCAAATATTTTGCAACTACTATATGAAAATACTTGGCATGATCTGAAAACCTACCATAGTTGCGCAGGATTATGCTATTAGCACAACAAAATTAATAATTACAATTAAAATAAAGAAATGAAATTGACTTCATAAGTTCATATAGTTGAGTAATGATTTAAACGTAATAGCAATTGAAATCTTTCAAAAGGATTATTAGTCTCGTTTTTTTTTTTTTCTCTGACCTTCTTCGTCATGGCTTCGTCTTCTTTTATGTGTACTTTAACAAGAAAAAATCTTCTTTATCTTCGAGGCACGTGAAGATGAGAACGGTCCCCACATGCAGCCACGTGGATTTACTGAATTATCTTTCGTGTAATAATAAAATATTTGGTAGCTTCAGAACTTCTAATGGATAGGCCAACAATTAAAATTGTCGGCTCGTATCATAAAACACCAATTTATCCAAACACTTCAACAAGTTGCGCCACGCTATTCTGCGAACACCATGTATTGCAATTGTAAGTCACTGTTCTTTTCTAACTTCAAAGCCTTGCAAATCATATATACTCTTTAAAACTGATGCCTCCAAAAGTACATTGGAATATGTTTTTACTGCATATACACGCAATGTGTAACCTAAATTATCTTATAAAATAAAAAATACATAGAATGATTAAATAATCAGATACATCTGCCCGAGTTAAAAGGCTTGTGATGATTGGCGGTGCCACATAAAAATTGAGCACAAGATAGAGATGCATATGAATGTTTATTTTTAGCCGAATATGATAATAATGTTCACAACAATTGGTTCCCCGTTCTTTATATCATATGCATGTGTCGTGCGTGTTTGTACATATGAGTAGTTGTATAGTTGAAAAATATGAATAAATTTATAAGCCATGCATGAAAGAGACATAAGAAGATAAAATGATAGGAAAAAATTATGTATATAAACCTAAAAGGAGGGCCATACGAATTTATAGAACCAAAGTGCAATGTACTTCGGATCGTCGGTCTACTCATCTCCTTGATTGTCTCCATCCATTTTCCCATTCCCCATTACATTTTTATAATTATCTCTTCGATTTTTATAATAACGTAAAATAACCCTTTATAATAAAAAGCAATAAAAACATAATTTAAAAATTAGATAACAGAACTAGTATTTCAAAATAGAAATCATCAAAACTAAATTTTGTTACTTCTGGTGGTCAAGATAATTTCTAAAAATTATCACATCAAAGTAGTCATACATTCTCATCACTTTAATTATATCATATATCTTTTTATTGGTTGATAATTTAAGGGCCGATTTTGTTCTCTATTTTCCATAATTTGGTTGCATTGTTGAAGTTTAACAGCTTTTTTTGGTTTCATTTGGATGTCTTTATTATCTTGTCAACCTAACGATTAGATTATAGTATACCTATACGCTTGATTACACATTCCAAGGGAAAAAAGGTTTACAAAAATAACATCAAGAATTCAACATACTAAATAACCCGCCTTATAATTTTAAAAAAAAATCAGTATGCATTTTCAGAGATGGCAGAATTCTATTAACAAAATGAAGAGTTTTACACAAAAGAAATTAGTAGTAACCTTGCATTTATCTAATTTCCGGTTCATTACTTTATTTAATCAAACTCATCATAGTCTAGTCTAATACTATATGCATTATGACAGAGATGTAATTCATGGTTAATTAATACTGTTAAGTAAATAGCACATGCATGTTCAAAGAAAATGTAGACAAATTTTATTAAAGTCGATAAATAAATAGAGAACAAAAAAAAGGGAGTGGTCAGGTCAGTCTCGGTGCATGCTAACTCTATGCACGTTCTCCTCTTCGTCTCTTTCATAACTTAACACTTGACACTATATTAAACCCCTGAACCAGTGACCACATACTCAGTGAGCGAGTCCGAGTCTGAGTTAATAATGGACATTTACGGCATGTCGTCACCGGACTTGCTTCGTATAGACGACCTTCTCGATTTCTCCAACGACGAAATCTTCTCTTCCTCATCCTCCACCGTCACTTCCTCCGCCGCTTCCTCCGCCGCATCTTCCTCTTTCCCATCTGAAAACACTTTCAAGTTCCCTTCTTCCGCCTACACTTCTCCTCCTCTCCTCACCGATTTCACTCACGATCTCTGCGTTCCCGTACGTTTTCAAGATTTCAGTTTCCCCTAATTTTGATTTTGAAAATTTAAATTGATTTTTTGAATTTTGGTTGCAGAGTGACGACGCAGCTCATCTCGAATGGTTATCACGATTCGTTGACGATTCATTCTCCGATTTCCCAACGAATTCTTTAACCATGAACGTCAGACCTGAGATTTCATTCACCGGAAAACCTAGAAGTCGCCGATCAAGAGCTCCAGCATCACCTTCCGTAGCTGGAACTTGGGCTCCGATGCCTGAATCCGAGCTTTGTCACTCTGTTGCAAAACCTAAACCAAAGAAAGAATACGGCGTTGAATCAGTTACGGCGGATGGAGGAGGAGGAGGAGCGAGGCGGTGCACGCACTGCGCGTCGGAGAAAACGCCACAGTGGAGAACTGGACCGCTGGGGCCTAAAACGCTTTGTAATGCTTGTGGAGTTCGTTACAAATCAGGGAGGCTTGTACCGGAATACAGACCGGCATCGAGTCCGACGTTTGTGTTGACTCAGCATTCGAACTCTCATCGGAAAGTTATGGAACTCCGGCGACAGAAGGAACAGCAAGAATCGTGCCTTCAAATTCCGCCGTTTCAGCCGCGGTAAATTCGCGTTTTCGTCGTTTGCGGTTTGGGGTTTTCTTTTGAATGGGTTTTGTGATTGGTGACGTGTCATAATCGTTAACGGCGATGATCACGTGACCGACGGGAGGGGTTAAGGGCTTTAATATCAGTATTAGTTTAAAAATGGAATTCTGCTAATCACGTCATTAATTTGTGTATTCATTTGATTTTGTTTTTTTTTTTTTTTTTTTTTTTTTTTTTTTTTTGTTTTCACGGCTCTCCTTAAAGTTATATCATTAAATGATTTATTGGCTGCATTTAATTTTCTTCTTTTCAGATATAAAAGCTTCTCAACCACCATGCACTCTGCTTTTTGTGACTTATTATGATATTTAATCACACATGCCCGTTGATCTTCATACAAATACACATACATGTTACATACTTACATGTTGGGTACATGCTAAAGAGTTTTATTTTTTAGATTTCACGAGGCAATTTAGTTCACTAAGTAACCAAAGTCAGATGAAACCCAGTTCGCTCCGGTTTAGGTTTTTCAAATCCAACCGAATTGTCTGTATTTTTCGCTTTGATTCCTATATTGTATTTTTCACTTGAAAGAATCTTTACGAATACTCTTACATGACCTTAATTTGGTGTATAATGGTGTCAGGCTTTTCAAATCCAAATCACCAAAACCGAATCGAAACTAAAGCAAACTCTTCAAATTAAGATATCTAAACCAGAAACAAATTTTGTTAACTTTCCGCTTAAACCGCAAAACTATCTATCTACTAAACCAAGCCAAGAAACAAGAGGATACAAATTGACTGTATCAGAAAGAAAAAAAAAACTTCCAAATAACAAGAAACTACAAAATGATGAGCTGGATGGAGACTACTCAAGAAAAACAGCAATACTCAAAACATGAATGAAACGAACTATACTGAGAAAAATCTAAACAGTAAAAAAGGTATGATGACATTGCTTCGTTTGTATCCTCTTCATTTGCTCTTGACAAAATAGAGCTTACCCATGACATGTAGAACAGCAACAAAGGCAATGAAACCAATGCTCATAATAAGAACAACATTTGGAGAAATCTTGAGACCAGGCGCGTCATCTGTGTAGAACTGAAGCATTGTTCCGGCTGCTCCCCCACCGGCTCCACCACCGGCGCTGCTGCTGCCACCACCAGGCTTCCTCCTCCTCATACTTGCAGTTGCAGCTGCACTTCCTCTCTGTGGAGCTCCACCACCAACCATTTTTTCTTCACTTCTTGTTTTTCAACTAAGTCAATAAAAACAAACTTAAGAAAGAATGAAGTAGAAATCTCCTCAGCAAATGTTTTTTTTTTTTTTTGGACAAATAGCAACTGTTTATAAAACATAGAGATTAAAGATGAAATCTAAGAGCAATGCCAAATAAACATTTTCTAAAGCTATGATAAATAAAATACATCTAATTTAACCCAATTGTTCAAATATTAACATAACCCATAAAGGTTGAATTCCGTGTTAAATCAATTTAGCTAAATTCAGATTCAGATTGAGTAACTATGTAATCATCATTCTTGATAATCTGATCCATATTGATCCAAAAATCAAAGATTCATCATCACAACCCAAAAAAAGAAGCAACATTGGGCATGCAGATCAATAAAGCGTGTCATAATCGTAAATTCCAACTCTTACGATAGCGAAATCAACATCTAGAACAGACAAATATATATGATCATGTTACAAACCCTATGCATCTGAGATCCATAAATCTAACGAATCTTCAATCGCAAACAATCAAACATTGCGAGATCAAAATGAATCATAATTGTCTCGGAGATTCACAGAAACAGGATTCGAATAAAAGAATTCACCTGATCCGGCTTCAATTTCTGATCGCGTCGACAACGTTTAGGAGAGAATTCGTCAATGTCCGTAAATCGCAGACTCGTCGACCATTAATTCTTTTTATGAATGAGTTTGTCTGTTCTGAGGCCACGCAACTCGTTCGCGTAACGACCAATTGTATAACGCCACGTAATCCGTTGAATGTAAGACATCCAATTTATAATTGACACGTGGACGACAATCCGTATGTGTACACACCTTAATAGTGCACGACTTTGCCTTTGGTTCTAAAAATTCGTTTCTAAAAATCCCTTAAAATTATTGAGAATTAGAATGAGTTTTAATAAATAGTAAACTCTTCAGTAATTTAGAGACCCATTAGTTTCTTCTTGTTTATAGACAACTTGTTATAAACACCTTTAAGCTTAAGCCCAACTCCATTTTCTCTTTTTCCATTTCTTGGGCTGGGCCCGTTTATTCAACCTATTTCTCCTATGATCTACACGCAATAAGATGTGTCCGACGTTTATTGAAATTTTGAAAAAGAAAAAAAGAACAAAAAACTGAGCCTCACTATGATGATCCCAAGAGAAGGATGAAAACTCTCAACAACACTAATTCTCAGGATAGCTGAATCTCATGGCTAAAACCAAATCAGAAAATTGCATTCGCCGTATGAAATTACCTACTAGTTGCGTTTAGGGATACTCAATCATTTTCGTTTGGACTTTTGACCAACACGACAACATTAATCAATCACCAAATTACAACTTTACAACTACTTAGTTGGTTTCATCAACAACATTGATTTAGCCGGTTTGGAAAAAGGTTTAATTTGATGGCGATGGATTTGGAAAACTTTGGCGATTTCAAAAAAGTGTAACATTAACGGTCTCTACGACCAGTAGCTTCTATATTCTTTACCATAACAGAAAAATACAACTAGTTATTTCTTATCCTATACCAAAAATTTGCCAAGAGATATCAAGACAAACAATATCATGATTATATTTTCTGGTCCTAACTCCTATATATACTTGCCAAAAAACTGAGAAAAATCATTGTTTATACGAAGAGAATTAATATGTACACCGGTAAGACGATGATAAATAAATATATATAAAGAAATGTAATCGTTAATACTTTAATGGTAGGTCATGTACTTATTTATATATGAGGTCGTAATTAAAGGCAGAAATATCTGCTGACGGCGACATGGCTCCACATCAACGAATTTTTTTTATTTTTCAATTAGTATTAATTATTTAAAGAAAAAACGTTTGTTTCTTCACACGGTTTCATTAAGAGTTACGTGATTCTAATTTCTAAGTTAACGCAAATCCCTATGCGTGCGTGAATGCAAGTTAATTAAGTCATAAACGGATGAAACCAAGAAAGAACCATGAAAGAAGTTTCGCCAAAGCATACGTTCAAGTAAGTACCGTAGTACGTAGTATTTTAAACGTATTATTATATCTATTGCATACATTTTATATATATATATATCTATATATATAGATCTCGATTACGAGACACATACATATGTAGTAGTACTGACAGTGATATAAAATAAATAAGAGTGTATAGTCTCACAATAGTAATATATTGTAAGTGGTTGACAAAAAAAAAAAAATAATAATAATAATTAGTGATGTTTGATACCTTGTTAGCCCATTAGTTTTTGTTCCACTTCGAACAAATTTACACACGGGATTTCTTCGATTTCGAATAACATTTACATAGTTTCTAAAACCACGATAGAGGTTTTACGTTACCGTTATTAAAATCGACCGAAATCAAAATTTGATTGTGAAAATATTATAAATATCTGTGGTTATCTTAGTTTACGAAAATCATACTAATTATTTGTGAATATTTATTATAGATTTTCATTTGTAAGATTCCTAGTGTTGTCAGTTGAATCTATATTTGTATTTCACTGTGGCAGTATTATGAACACTAGAGTCCAATGAAATATCTATATATTTCGCTTGAATTCTGTCTATATATAGTCTATATATTTTGTAATATTTATTTATATGAAAAAATGTATTCTCAAACTCATCAATTTGTCATTAATTCTCCATTTTCCTATTAAATATGTCATTATTTCATGTCCTTATCTCATTCTACATTTTTATTCAATATTATATGATTATATCATTTCATAGTGTTGTCAATTGAAGTCTATATTTACATTTCACTGTAGTGCAAAATATATATGATCCAACGACACAGTGTCATGAACACTAGAATCCAACGACAAAGGTAGAATCCAACCAAAAATGTGAAATCAATGGAGAAAATATTAGTGTAATAGAAGCATATGTATACGTCGCATATAAACAGTACACTCCAACGAACTCAGTGTGTATAGTTTGTTGAAAAGTAGAAAGAGCATAACTTCTTGTCATTCTAATGAATATAGTGTAGGGATACATAGACATAGATGTCAATATTAATATAAGAAGACAAAGACGTAGAAGTAGTTATATAGTTTCAAAAGACAAATTTGATTGATTTTTATTTATTTTGTTGAATCTGAGTTGGACTGTGCAATTGATATATATATTTTAAATCATTCTTACTATCCTACGATTTGATTTGTTTATTTACATTCAGCAATTCATTCGTACTACAAAATACGAATTTTGATATACTATTGAATTGATGGATGGGTTAGTTCATACGGTAGTGGTAGATTGGTAGCTTCTTCTGTTTTTTTCGATTTTAGACATTTATTACTTCTGGTTTTATTGCGTCCATATTACAAGTAGACTATTACTTACCCATACCGTATGGGCCATACGGATTTTAGTTATCCACACAAAAATAAAAAAATTGTAAAAAATGACGTATAGAGTTTCTACATCACTACATAAACTATAAGTATTTCCATACAGACGACAGTACTTGATAAGTTGATAACTTGATATGTCTCAAGGCAATATATGCATTGCACATGCAATGTATTCTTCATAGGTATATTATAACTATTTAGACGGTGGGATTTTAGACCACTGAGACCGATGTTTATTTGTACCTTTTGTTGTTTAAATAAAATCTTTAACTCATATTATACCATTCAAATACCATTTAATAAACATGTTAGTATTTTTCATAACAAAGTTCTTCAACACAATTTTTAGAAATCAAATATCAAAAAAAAAATTATTAATAGTTACTATTATAAAAGGTCTAAAAAATTGAAGGAAGATCTCTACATTAACATAAGATGGTGACTAGTGAGTTATTATCGCATTCGCATTGGAGAAATTAGCGTTGGAAAGCCTAAAGATGGAGCAGCCCGCACGTGTTGTCGCGTTATGGTACACGAGTGAATGATGGTACACGTGTCACAAGGTGTGGTTCCCGAAGCTAAACCTCTGTTTCGCCTAGAGACTTTGCACTACGCTGACTTCTCCTCACCTTCACCAAACTGTCGGCGGCGATTCTTGATGTAACTTTTGGGATTTGTTTATTTTGTTTAGTACTATGGATTTTGGTTATTGAAACTCTTAACATATTTAAATAATAATTAAAATACAGTATGAAAGAAATGCTTAGCTGTTATATCTGTACGTTGGCTTACAAAAAGGAGACACACAAATCTTTTAATTTATTTTTCTTACAAAAAAAAAAAAAGAATTGCTTGTTTTAGTAGCTTCTTTCTACCTTCCAGATGACTCCAAAAATCGATGTCGTTTATACCATTTGAAAATTCTTCCAGATGTATCTGTAGAACATATAGGAACATATATTAAATATTTTTTGTGTCTAATTTATTTCCGTGTTTCAGAGATTTGTACTTGTTTGTTTGTGTATTTTGTGATATTGCATCTATTTTAGACAATGTAAAAATTGTACGATTCAGTTCATCATTATAACTATTTGATCCTAAATACACCCCTACTAATAATGCGAGGAAGAATTTTCTCAATAAGCAATATGATTAATATTAATTAATTTTGTTAAAGATAGGCATCATACATATAAAAAGATGAAAGAAACTCTCCTGTAATTGACACATCATCATTAGAGAACATAAAACATTGACATATGTCCAATTTATGATTACATGTATAAAATCAGGTAACTTGAATTTAAATAATTTAAAAATCATAAAAATATAAAAACGAAATCAATAAAATTCGTATTTAATTGAAATTATAAATACATATACAACTAAGAATAATATTACATATGATTCAAACAAAATTAACCACTTTCGACAACATCATTTTACGTTTACGTAACATCTTATTGTTTTTTAATATAGAAAATAACTGATAAAAATTAGCAAAACAAATATAAAATATAAAATAAACTCTCCTTTAATTGAAACTCTTAAAATATATATGTAACTCTTCTACTGCCATGTCACCAGTTTGTTAGTTTATTAAAAAAACATTACAAACAAAATTTGGTAAAAATTATAATACGTGTTTTCAAGTTTCATGTGTTTTTTCATCTTCTCTTATAGTTTTTTTTGTTAATACAATGCATGAATTATCGTAAGTTTAGTTTTTAAAAATCCAAAAAAAAAAAGAAACCTAAGAAATTATACTGGTCATGGAACAAGAAATAGTTTTAAATAATTTTTATGTTTATTAGAATTTTGAAACAAATTTTTTGACATAATCCATGAATCAAATAATCTTTATGTGTTATAAAGTAAATACAAATATACAAACTAAAATATTATTGATAAAATAACACACGTATACACTTATAAATTACCATGTCTAAGTAATTTTAAGCAATCAATCATAAATTATATTTCTAAATTATTGATGCAATCGATTTAAATAGTTATAAACAAACAATATTTACATATACAAAACCCCTTATATATGTGCAAATATTGATCTAGTACTGTATAATCTTTTATGACCATATTGGTTTGAATACTTATTTTTTTAAAAATTACATTCACTTATTGTATAAAATCTTTGATAAATTTAAATAGTATGATTTAGACGCACATAATAAAATCCAAATCTTACAAAGTCAATTTCCTATGAGCTTTATCAATAGTAACAAAAACGTATAAATACATATATTATATGTAAAAAAAAATTATTACTATTAAAATTGTTCCGTACTATGCTTGATTGGTCACTATATAATATAAAATCATTATTATACGAGTTTCATACACACGAAGCTTAGTTAAAAATTAACATATAAATTGAATAAAGTAATAATTAAAAGAAAAGAAGGGGAAGGTACGTAATCGTTACATCTGAAAGCTTATATATAAAACCTCTCTCTCTCACTTCATCACTTCAAATCCTCTCTCCCTCGTCGATCAAACTTTGTTAAATTTTCCGACGAAACAAGAAAACAAAAAAAAAAAACTGAAAAATCAATGGCGGTTTCGAATTCTTTAACAATCTCTCCGAGAAAACTCCGGTCTGATCTTTATTCATACTCCAACCAAAACAATTCCGAGACACCTCTGGTTATCTCTGTTTTATCGTCACTGATCGATCGAACTCTGGCTCGTAACCAGAGGATTAGCCGGAGAGCGTTTCCAGCGTCGTCTTCCTCCGGTGGTGGTAGCAAAACTCAGATCTTCGATTGCCGTGAAATCCCTGATATGACCATCCAATCGTACCTAGAGAGAATTTTCCGGTACACTAAAGCCGGTCCGTCGGTTTTCGTGGTTGCTTATGTCTACATTGACCGGTTTTGTCAAACTAATCCCGGTTTTAGAATCAGTCTCACCAATGTACATCGTCTCCTCGTCACCACCATCATGATCGCTTCTAAATACGTCGAAGATTTGTAAGTATCGAAGCAAAACTTCAATTAACAGAAAAAAGATTTACATATTTTTAGATATTTATAAGAAAGCTTCATATTTTTTTTTTATCAACCCCATTTAATATATAATTCATTTAAAAAAAAAAACATAGAACAAAACTTACATTTTGTTTAATTAGATTATTTTTTCTAAATTAGTTTCATTCTCTGTTTCTCAGGAACTACAGGAATTCATATTTCGCGAGAGTAGGTGGATTAGAGACAGAGGAGTTGAATAAGTTAGAGTTAGAGTTTCTGTTCTTGATGGGATTCAAGCTACATGTTAATGTGAGTGTGTTTGAGAGTTATTGTTGTCATCTTGAAAGAGAAGTTAGCTTTGGAGGAGGTTATCAAATTGAGAAGGCATTACGTTGCGCTGAAGAAATCAAATCCAGACAAATGATCGTTCAAGATCCTAAACATCATCATCATCAGTTTGCTCGAATCTTGTTGTAGAGAAAGATACTCTGTTTAAAAAAAAAAAAAAAATTTTAGTTTTTGTTTTGTCGTTTTGTGCTTTGTGGTCTTGACTTTCTGACAAACTTGTTGGTTAGAGTTTTTTTTTGTTTTGTTTTATATTTTTTTTTTGGTAGTTTGTAGTGTAAATATAGATGCGTAGAGATGAGCGGTGATGTAAAGTATGAGATTCAATATCTATTGAATTTGGTAACGTGGTTCAAATCTATGTCTTTGCATTCATCTGATCAACATAACAATTCCAGGTATCAAAAGGCGATAAAATTAGCCAAATAGTATCAATATTTCAAATATCCAAATTCGAAATGTAAACGCAAACTTTAGAAAACTTAACTTCGACTAAAAATCTAGAAATTTGTTTATTTTTCTATCATTTTGGAAATGAAAATCTAAACATCTTGAATCGGAAAATAGCAAATAAAGGAAAGTTAGACAACCACACATATTAATACCTGAGTGTCTCTTAAATTTGCACTCAAATAATTAAACGATATCTAAATTGATAATTTTTCCAAATATGTATATGAAAGTTAAAAGATAAGATTTCTGTGCTGATTTGGTGTCTAATAATTTGATTAAACGGTGGCTTACAAACATGCATTATTACCAATAGCTTTTTAAATTCTTTAATAAAGATGTCTTATACTTTCTATATCTATTATACGCGCACCAACTTTTCTTATTATAAAATATCAATTATAGTTTCAGATTAATTGAACCTTTCTCATTTTTTGGATGTAGGAAACCATATGATCGTGTCTAGTTTCAGAAATGTATCCTCAATTCTTCATTGCTCAATATATTATTTTTCTAGAAACTCACAGGTTAGCGTATTGTATCTTTTAATTCTTATGTAAAAAAATAGTTGAAGACCTTTACACCTATATTAATCAACCCTAATTATGCCATTTGATAAGAATACAAAGTGTGTTCTATATTATACCAATACAAAAAAGAACAGTGTAGTGTGGTTCACGAGCATCTACCTAACCAAAGGCATTGATCAATCATTTTGGCTTAATCCTTTGCACCAAATATTTAAAAGAATAAAATTAGGATCGATGTGTTGATATGATGTCTAATAATTGCCTCACCAATGGTATACACACTAATATAGTATACCTTGACTTTGTCTTTATTCGGTATTTTTATTATATTGGTTTAACTTCCATAATAATGTTAATAAAATTTCACAATGGTTCGAACTTCCACAATTGCTCGTACGTTAATCATTGTAAATCTAGAAGAAATGTTTTTTTTTTCTTTTTAGTGGGACTTAAATTTAGATATGTAATTTAAAGTACGTCTGGAGAACAATTAGCTTTTTTTTTTTTTTTTTTTTGCAGTTGTCATTTTGGTTAATTGTACTGTTAATTGATTTTGTTTAACAAATTAACTCAGGTGGATTATGGCCAATCTTTTGGGTGGATTACAGTGGTTGGATCTATGTTTTTAAAAAGTAAAATTTAATGGTCGGATCTGGGATGATGGGCTTACAGGCTATACTGAACCGAACGAGTTGGTGATGATTTTATTTTTGTTTAGGTTGTTGGATAGTAATAATTGATGTTCTAAATTGATGGTCAAATTAAAAGCGTTCACAGCCCATTTTGCCCAGCTAAAACGAATATGGAAAGCTTATATATTACTGGGCCAAATAGACCCAAACAAACCCTTGTCTCAACCTTCTCGGGAATTGATTATCAGCGCAAACTGATTTTTTTTTTTTTAATCATGAGATGTATATAATTTATAAATAATCAAACGCTAAGAAACTGGAATAGAAACCATCGTCGATGTCTATTGCTGTCTCTAGACCATCGGTTTTGTGTGAATCGTCTTTAGAATATCGGTTTTATGTGAATCGTTCTGATGAACGACTTTTTATGAGTTTAAGACCAAGTCCAACGCACATATTAAGTGGGTATCAAACATTTTTTTTAAAATGAAAAAAAAAAGAAATTGGAAAAATCGTGTGATACGTCTCAATGGGAGAAGCCGATTGATACGTATCAACATGACACGCGGCGGGTCTCTAGTGTACCGTGTTCTGTAGCGTTTTTTTTTCATTTCATTTTTCAATTTTTAGTTTCTCCACTCTCCCTTCTCTCTCTGATGCGATTCTCCCTTCTCTCTCTCATGCGATTAATTTTTTCCCAAAAAAAATTATCTTTTTTTTTTAATTTTTTAGAACCCCATATAAAATCTCACCATTAGACACAGAAATATTAACAGTTTCTAATCTAATCTCAACTAATTAATTAATATTAAATATATGATTAAATTAAGCTAATGATACTCTTACCAAGCTCATGGTCGAGGATGCTCTAAGGCTTGAATTCCCATGTATATGTGTTGTATTGTTGTATGAAGAATTTGCCAAATTCAGCTTTCATATAGCCAAACATCAACCAAGCCCCTGATGTCATAAGAAACTATTAAAACCAAGAGAATATGCTAACTTAACACCTTATATATCTCATCCAAGTTAAGAAAATAGAGAATTTAGAAAACTGAAAAGAAGAAACTAATCAAAATAAACCTTTGTTGAACGGTAGCGGTTTCTGTTCTAGTTTTTGGTTTCTAAAATAACTAAAAAAAAACTCATCATATATTCCAGTAAGCTTTTTAAAGATTGTGTTTTGCTCAAATCTAGGATAACTATAATTGTCTTTTTAGTAAAAAACCTAAATGCTATTTAAGTTTGTTAAAAATCTAATAACCAGAAACTAAAAACTTAAAAACTTTAAAAAAACACCTAATAAAATATATATAAACTCTAAAAAAAATCTGTATCCATTCAAGATCTAAAATTAAACATGGCTTCCTCATCTCTCAAATCTTTTTCTTTTATCGTTGCTCTTACAACTATCTTTGCAATCTCATTGAAGCCATGTTCTTGCCACAATAAAACCCACTGGAACACCGCCGGTATCACGTGGTATGGCGACCGAGAAGGTCCTGGCAGCACAGGTAATAAATCAAACCATTAATTGTTCCAATACACTAATAAAACTTGAAAATATTTTTTACATATTTACATAGTACAGTTCGTAAAATCTATATACAGGAGGAGCTTGTGGATTTGGTGATGCAGTGGCAAAGCCACCGTACAAATGTATGGTTTCAGCCGGAGGACCTTCATTGTTCAAAGATGGAAAGGGTTGCGGGGCATGTTATAGGGTATTTATATATAACAATTTCAGTTAATCGGATATCATATTGTGATGTATAACTATATACTAATCATGTTATATGGTATTTATATATAACAATTGAAGTTAATTGGATATCATATTGCAATGTATAACTATACTAATCATGTTTATTTGTTATAGCTTAAGTGCGACCATCCGTTGTGCACGAAAAAGCCGATCAAGGTGATGATATCGGATGAGTGTCCCGGCTGCACGAAGGAGGCTGTCCATTTTGATCTTAGCGGTAAGGCCTTTGGTGCATTGGCCAAACGTGGTAAGGGCGATCAATTACGCAACCTTGGAGAGCTAAAAGTTAGTTACAAACGGTACGTACGGTCAAAACCTGATTCGGTTCGGTTTGGTCCGGTTTTTTTATTAAAAAATAGCCAAAAATATAAATAGTCATTTAAAACTAATGTTATAATAATTTAGTAGAATTAAATCTAGTTTTATTTAAATATAAAATTTTAGTGACTTTCGATTTATTTTGTTATATTTCCATTAAAATATGTTTTGGATCTATTTTGTTGGTATGAATGAATAAACTATATTGATGCTGTATTATTAAATAAATACTCATTAAACATATAAAAGTTCAATATTGAATTTCGGTATATATACGCCGAACAAATTTTTCATGCATGTATCGACGATTGCTGATAAAACAACAGACTCAATTCTAATCAATATCATACATATACATTTGCAGTGCATGTTGCAAACACCCAAAGACTAAGATCGCTATCCATGTCGACGCCGGAGCAAATCCTTACTACATGTCATTCGCCGTTAAGTATGCAAACGGTGACGGGAACTTCGCCTGTATCGAGGTCCAACCGGCCGGAGGAAAGTACATTAAAATGGAGGAAATGAGATCCGCCGTTTGGAAACTAAACTCTGGTTCTCCTTTGAAAGGTCCGTTCAACATTAGGCTTACCTCCGCCGTGTCTGGTAAGAAGATCGTTGCGAAATGCGTTATCCCGGAAAAGTGGAGTCCTGGTGCTATTTACCATTCCAAGGTTAACTTCCCCATTCAAAAGAAGCCCCTTCACAAGAAGCCCGTTCACAAGAAGCACAAATGATTCAATTTTTCTTCCCCCTAAACGAATTGTAACGTTTGAAAGCAAAAGGGGTTATATAAACTAGTAATTGATATAGTATACTAATTTGAAAATATTCTAACTAATTAAGATGTTCATATGGGCTTTAGAGTTGTTGTCGCTCGGCTTAAAAGGCCCATGATTTTATAAATGGAAGCCGGTTTGGTTTACCTTTCAATGTGGAACATACTAGTCATAGACCGGATCGGATCGGTTTATGAGAAGCGTTTAATTTTTTTGTATGTGAATGAAGAAGTTGCACAAAGCATTGATTAACTGTTTTTCACAAGTTTGGTAAATAAAGACTTCTTAAGTTCACTCATAAAGTCTCTTAATTTGTGGTAAACCACCTAACTATGTAAAAATTTAAAAGTTAAAAACGCGTTTTATATTAGAAACACACAAATATGAACGGAAAATAGAGAACGTTAGAAAAAGAAAAAAAAAACATTTTACCATAAAAAAAAGGAAAAAAAAACAAAACTCTAAATTGGTATATGGGTTTGCCATAATTATGGCATCTTGACTTGTTCTTTTTTCCTAAGACAACGCTATTTTCTTCACATTTATAATCTAACTAAGAAAGATCCAGATTAAAAGGGAAAGAACATTTGTTATATAAACTATAATTAATCACACGTTGCATGTTCTTTTGTTTATCTATCTTGATTCTATGTATTTAAGCTTAATTCATCTGTTATACAAGTAAATAACTTGTAAGATATGGTCAAATCACATTGAATTTAACATAAATGTTTTCTTTTAATTTTTCCACAGTGGAATTATGTTCTAATTAAAGTTACTGCGATCAGTGAGAGTAATTAAAAAACAACCGTTGTCTGGGCTTAGTACGTGGCTATCACGTACTGTAAACTCACAGCAAAGAGATGTTAACATTATCTTCCTCATTTTGGACAACGTTTTGTTTTGCTGGTTCGTCGTTACAACAAAACAAGACTTTCGTACTTTCAAAATTCTGAAAATACCCTTTTATCTTTTAAAAACTAATTTATTTTTGGGTAAAACTAAGAACTTTTAAAGACTCAGCCTAGAAATAGACAAAAAAAAAAATACAGCTGCGTTGCGTCTGCTATTTCGGGTGTAAAAACAGAAAAGTTTATAACTATTTTTAAAAAACTAAAACTTAAATAGAAGGGTAAATCGGGAAATTCAAGAAAGGAGAGGGGTTTGTAAGAGAAGAAGTTTGCAGAAACGGGCAAGGCTCGCATGTTACATTGTCGCCTTCTTCAACTTCATGCATACGCTTTTATTAGATTTTTTTCTTTCCGTTTTCCAGATCAAAATTAAATTTAGGTTTTTTTTTCTTGTTAAACAGTAAGAGAGAGAGAAGAGAGATATAAATAAAATTTAATTAAGTCTTTTTTTTTTTTTAATCTTCTTGAGTACAAATATTAAGTTCATTGGTGGAGACGAATGCTTGTAGATTCCACTTCTCTTTACTTTTTTTCGCTTCTTCTTCTTCTTTCTCTCTGTTCTTGTTCTTGTTATTGAAGATGGAGAATTACAAGTGCAGGTATTGCTTTAAGAGCTTCGTTAATGGAAGAGCTTTAGGTGGTCACATGAGATCTCACATGCCGACTCTTCATGTTGATGGAGAGGAAGAAGAAAGGCCGAGTCAACTCAGTTATGATGAGACTGAGTCCGATGTTTCTTCGTCTTCCTCTAAGGAAAAAAGAAATGGGTCGAGAGAGAATGATCCGAAGTTTGCTTTTACGAGCTCTGTTCTTCTTGAAGACGGTGAAAGCGAGACAGAGTCGTCTAGGAATGTTATCAACCTGACTCGGAAACGATCTAAGCGAACTCGGAAACTCGATTCGTTCGTAACGAAGAAGGTAAAAACGAGTCAACTCGGTTACAAGCCTGAGTCTGATCCTGAGCCTCCTCATAGCTCAGCTTCTGATACAACGACGGAGGAAGATCTCGCCTTTTGTCTCATGATGCTGTCGAGAGATAAATGGAAGAAGGACAAAAGTAATAAAGAAGTAGTAGCAGAGATCGAGACAGAAGAAGAGTCAGAAGAAGGTTACAACAGATTATTAAGCAAGATGAATCGAATAACAACGAAAGGGAGATACAAGTGTGAGACTTGTGGGAAAGTGTTCAAATCTTATCAAGCATTAGGTGGGCATAGAGCAAGTCATAAGAAGAACAGAGTTAGTAACAAAACAGAGCAACGAAGCGAAACAGAACATGATAATGTTGTTGTTGTTGCTGAGAAGAGAATTCATGAATGTCCGATTTGTTTTAGAGTTTTCTCATCGGGACAAGCACTTGGAGGTCACAAAAGATCTCACGGGATTGGGAATTTATCTGTGAATCATCATCATCATCATCATCAAGTTCATCAAATCGAGTCTGCGAAACAGAGGATGATAGATCTTAATCTTCCTGCACCAACCGAGGAAGACGAAGTCTCTGTGGTGTTTCAATGAATGCTGAAAAAAGGTAACAGACTTTGCGTGATTCGGGTCCTCCAAATTTTCGTAAAGTTTGAATCTTTTTTTTTTTATATATATTACTATTATTATTTTTGGGGTTTTAATGTTTATTTTAAATGCAAAGGAGGCTACTTTTACATGTTCTAACGCCGATTCTTTTTTCGTATTGGCCTCACGTCGTGTTGGCCTAACCACATAAATTGAAAAACATTCAAATCAGCTTCTACTTAGTTTTATAGACTATTAATGTTACTTATTGTTATAAAGTATACAACTCTTAATATTTGCGTTGAAATTTAAATTTGACTCTTCTTGCTTCTACTTTGTTATTACAAGCTTCCAAGTCCCCACTTGATTTATCTCATTCCTCTCTTTGTTATAGGAGTTAGTCAAGCCTCTAAGAATTAGGAATCGCTTTCAAAGTCCAAAGATATTTAGTCTAGAAGTAAAGAAGACGTTTCGGTTGTAAAGTCCTAGTTCCAACTTCCAACTTAATTTTACAAAAATTATGTTTGTGTTTAATCGTTAAGCTATTCCAAATTTTGCTTACAGAAACATATCTTAACTTCACAAGTTCTTAGTGAGATACTTGTCTTAAGTTCATTTTGTAATGTTAACCTTCAGAATTATAATTTACCTAAAATGATATAAAATACTTGGTTGCACAAGTAGATTTGGTTTGGTCTACCACAAATGTAGAATTATTATTCGAGTATACTTTATTCTTTACTTATGTCTTGAAGCAAAACCCACTAACTTTCACCGCCCCTATAGAATCCAACAAAATTGTGACTCAAGAGTGGTTGTATCCAAGTAATTGCAAGCTTGACTAATCTCACATTATTAATTTGGTGAGACTAATTACTTGGATTCGGTGAGATTAGTTTCCTGAAATCATTTTCCATCTGATAATTTATTTTTATTTTTCCAAACTTTGGAGGCACTTGAAGCTGGAATGAAAAATATAGTGAGTGACAAAAAGAAATGGAGAGTTAAATCGTACATAAAATCTCATTTTTATTAAATGCATCTTCTCTGTCTAAATTTGTGACCCCATTTGATGACAGCCGTTGGTACAAAGATCCTGAGACTGACACTAATCTTCACTAATATTCGCTTATGAAAAGAAAAAAGCAAAAGCAAACCCAAATCTTCAACCAAAAATAAAAATACGATTAAAAAGTTGAACTAGTTTGGTCTACTCAACTTATGGCTTACTTCACAATTATGTTGCTGTTGATTAGTCAAAGCACTCATGCTTATGGGAGACTAAAACCGGGCTAAAACAACCGGAACACCGGATTTTATTTTTAGTTTTACTTTTGCATATTATCGTGAGTAATTAATTTCGATCGGCATTGAGGAAAAGAAAAAAATGTAGTTGGTTTACTTAGGAGTAGAAATTTTCAGAATTGCATGAATTATAGTGCAATTTGAAACACAATTACTTAAAATTAGGATTTGTTCTAGATTAATTTTTTTACAAAAAAACCTGTATAAATTATATATCTGTATGATAAAATAATTCATACTAGTATATATATATATTGTTTGTGATTCTAGTTTTAAATTATGATTTATAAAAGTTGATTGAAAGATGTATATATTTAAAAATTGATTGATTTTTTTAAAAGGAGACAAATCACACTGGGTGTGGTTTAAAACAGAGAAGCACAAAGAAAAGATGTTTGGTTGGGCGTGATTAAAGTGACTCTCTGACTCAATGCACCAGTTGCAGCTTCAAGTCTTCTTCATTTAATTTCCTTCTGTAGTTAATGTTTTCGAGTGTTTCTTTTTTTTTTTTTTTTTTCCTTTTGCAACTTCAATTTGTTTTATTTAGACTTCTAATAATGACTTTCACTTAACGCCACCACCGTTATCTCTCAACTTAGAAAAAGTTACAATATGAGATTATATTTGGAAAACAAACTCGTTTGTTAGAAATTTACACTAGTTATGGGTATGAGGGCAAATATATCGGTTTTAATTGGTAACCATAATTTAGAAAAAAATGAATAGGAATGTGATATCCCCTATATATTATTTGGGGAGTACATTTATAAATAAACATTAAAAGTGTTAATATTTACATTACATTGCCATTACTTCAAAGAACAAATTTTAATCTTTCATTAAGGGTATTTTAGTCATTAGTCATTATGTGATTATTAAATTAATTATAATTTCGTTTTGATTTAGTTTAATTAAACATACTAACTAAATTAAATTAAATTAAATGTCCCACATTTCATTTTAATAAAAAATATTTATAATTTCATTTTAATTAAACATACTAATTAAATTAAATTAAATTAAATGTTTATTTAGTTTTTCAAAAATAAGAGATGATTTGTTTTTGCAAATTTTAAATAAAACTTTATGTAAATTGTCAATTTTTTTTCATTCTTTATAGATTATAATTTTTGTTTTAATTAATTAGATTTTTTTAAAAAATTAGTTAAAAGTAGATTTTGTGAAGATTTTGTTGATTTAATTAAACAAAACGAATTAAATTAAATTTAGTATTAATTTAATTTTTCAAAATAAAAGATTTGATGTAATTAGCAAATTTTTTTGGAATGTTAATGTTAATGTTAGTTTCTCTTTATAATATTAAATCTATTAATAGATTTTTAGTAGATTTAAATTTTTTAGTTCATATCTAATTTAGTTTAACATGGTGTACAATTTAACATAACAATGTAAGATTATAATTTAATTTTCAAATCTATTTAAATTATAAAATTTGGTAAATAAAACAGAATAAGATAAAATTAAAATTCAAATAAAAAATATCCAAATTTTTTTTGTTGGGAATAATATATCGTAATATCCAATATCGCTAATAAATATATTATATGAAATCAATCTTAGAATATCCTGAATTAATATTTTCTAAAAAATTTTAATTAATATCTTAAAATGTCGCAATCTTCCAAAACTTTACTTCTTTCTTCGGTTAAATCAAAAAAAATCCTGATTTTTTATATATTTTTCCCAACAGAAAATTTCCAATATCGTCGAATATGAAAGATTGGTTTTATATTTCTGATTACAAAATGTTTATGCGGATATTACAAAGATTCGATATTATAAAAACTGATATTATAATTTTCGTAAAGTGTTGAAAGAATTACAATTTTCTGATATTCTGATTTTATAAATTTCATATATTTTCTATAATTGCAATTTGTCCGTATTATACCACATGATATATCATAGTTTTTATTCCTCAACTTTTTTACTATTTAAGAGTAATATTTCTCCCACATCATTCCTCTATATTTCTCATCAAATAAAGAACAATAGGACAAAAATATTCCTCTCCAAAATTGATGAAGAACAAAATGGAACAAAAAAAGAACAAATACTGAAATTCGTTTTTATTTTAAAATAAATAAAATATAATTTTTACTACTAATATTTTTATTTTAATATAAAATAATTTTCATAGCTTCAAAATATATTTATAGAAAAAATATTTATTATAAGAATTTCATGTAAATTTAATCTTAAAACTTTATTTGAAAATTATATGGATAGTAAAATAAATTTAAGATGTTATTGAAAAAAGTATATATATTTTAAATTAATCCTACAATTTTAGTTTAGGTTAATATTAATAGCTAATATTTAACATGAAATATATAAATTAATTCACAAATTTTAGTTTAAAATCAAATGTAAAATTAATTAAATATAATATTAATTTTAATATTTGTATTGAAATTTGGTTTATTAATTATTTAATATATACTTTTAAAGATACTATTATTATTTGGTTATCATTCAATGATATATTTTATTCTATTTCTACATTTTAAAAAAATTATTTGTTTTATTCATCGTTGTTTATTTTTTTTTTATTTTTTTTGTTATTTTAACTGTCACAGGTTGAAGCCATCGATATAGAAAACAAACCAGTGACTTCCACGTAATACGCGCTGAAGCTTAATTGGTCAACTGATTCATAAAGTAACTTTCAAGAATATCAACCGCTTTGAATTACGATTTTAATTGTGACTTAAAGAATTGATTAATGGATAACGTGTCCTTGCTTAAAATCTTGGACCAGTTATAATTTGAATGGATATAATTGGTGACATGAAATGGTAAAAGTTTTCTAGTGAAAAAGAAGAAAATAAGTGATAATAAAACAATTAGAAGCGGTAAAAAGTATAGTTTGTAATACTGGTGTAGAAATGATAGAGGTACCACATAACCAAAAAAACGCCAACTTTCCATTGTATTCAGCCATTGCGACATTGCAGAAATACTTGTCGAGCTTCAAAACACGAACCACTCTCCATTCCTTCTTCTTAGAGATATACCATTTTAACCCAACATAAGAGCTGTGATTGTAGAGCACATTGTCTATCACACACACATCGTGCCTGTCGAATTCCTTAGATGGTAACTTCATGTTGTCACATTTACGTACCATCTCTAGGATCATAAACCACGACTTGTCTCACAGCTTTCCTCGCATAATTTGTTCTGTCCAGTGACGGGCTTACCACGGACATCCATATGGATTGCAACTACAGTCGGATTTGGCGCGACTTGCGAAGTTTGCGTCTTTATGTCAAACACTTGCGCTTGGATCTCTTCGTATATATACCTCTTCGCACCCTCCTCTAAAAATGTTAATCTTGTCGTCAACTAGTCCCACGGCTGCGGAACGGGTGGCCACATGCTCCTCGAAGGATGATTGAAAGAGCCACCAACGAAGTAGATCTCGGGACCTACCATAACAGCAGCATGGTATAGCTCAGGCGAAGAAGGGAATGGGTTCGAGACCAAGCGACGATTCTCAGTTAGAGTGAACCAATGAGATAGGTTTTGGAGAAAAGGAAAAATAAATTGTACCAAGCAGACGTAGAAGCAATCTTTTCCCATGAGAGATCGCGTCTTGTGGAGCTCAAAGGAACGTACGATAGATCGCAACTTCTTGGAGACGCATAAGAGAGAATTGGGTGATGTTAAAAACGATGTCGTTTGGCAATGACGAAAACAACGTCGACGGTGCTTCCTTGGCCGTCGTTTTGGGGGACGTGGGAGCCCTAATCCTTCTAATATATAAAGAAATAGAATAAGTTATCAGAATTATAAAAAAAATAAAGATATTTGGTTACTCTCGTTATTTCTTTAAAATAAGAATAACAATATACAGATCTGTAGTGGGCTTTCAAAAGAAGATGGGCCTACTATTCAAGTTGTCAACACGTCGTTTGTATAACCATAGAATAGAATCTCGTTGTGTTTTTTGTGCCGAACATGATTATCTTTGCATCCAAACACGTCATATTCAAGTTTCCAAGATTTTGTTTCTCCCCGGAGGAGACGTTAAGAGAAATAGCCAACGGATTTAGGGATCTTAGCGTTCTGCGATTCGCCGGTGAGTTTTTAATTTCTCCGATTTCATATCGACTTCAATTTTTTTTGCTTACTCTTTAATTCGATTTCCTCATTTGTTTTCGTGTTTGCTTTCTCGAGAATTCATGGTCGAAATTGATCGGTATATATTTTGATAATCGACTTCAATTTGATTATTTCCTCCTTATGCTTAAAGCTAGTGAGAAACAAAAGTTTGCGTCTTGATCTAATTCGAAGAGACCAAGATTCCTATTCGTTAATTGAAGACTGTAAGTGATAACTATTTCACTTACAGGTTTTGGTTCTGAGTATCCGGTTTAACATCTTTAAGTGTCCATGTATCTTCTTGGTCCTGATAATTTTGAAATGTTCTGTTTGTTTGTTTATGTCAAGAACAGAGTTGAAGCTTTTAGAGATTTCAATGGTGAGCCAAGGAATGGTATCTCTCACAAAGTCTCTATGCACTATGACTCCAAGAGTCCGTCTCAAGAATCCGAATATGTTACAGAACCTAAAGACCCCCGGATCTTGTCATCTCCGTTTCAGAAATCTCCGTGTCTTATGCACAACGAAACTGTCTCAGTGGGAACCATCACCTTTTATTCATGCTTCTGCGGAAGAAGCTGCTGGTATAGTATTGGACAATAATGTGTTCGAATCTATTATATCTGAGGCTGCTGAGGAAGAAGAGAAAGTAAATTCAGCACAACAACGAACTAATTCTCAAGTTCAGGTACTTAAGTGGCCAATATGGCTTTTGGGTCCATCTGTTCTCCTCACAAGCGGTATGGCGCCCACTTTATGGCTTCCGTTGTCATCGGTTTTCCTCGGTTCCAACGTGGTCAGTCTACTTTCCTTGATCGGTCTAGATTGCATTTTCAACCTCGGAGCAACACTTTTCCTCTTAATGGCTGATTCTTGTGCACGTCCTAAAGATCCATCACAGTCCTGCAACAGCAAACCACCATTTAGCTACAAGTTCTGGAACATGTTTTCACTCACAACCGGGTTTCTCGTCCCAACGCTACTTCTCTTCGGATCCCAATCTGGCCTACTCGCTTCTCTGCAACCCGAGCTTCCTTTCCTCTCTTCCGCTGTTCTCCTCTTCCCGTATTTCATTCTCCTCGCTGTTCAGACATTAACAGAGATCCTCACATGGCACTGGCAATCGCCGGTCTGGCTCGTCACGCCAGTTGTCTACGAGGCTTACCGGGTCCTGCAATTGATGAGAGGTTTGAAACTCAGTGCAGAGGTCAGCGCACCGGTTTGGGTGGTTCATATGCTTCGTGGGCTTGTCTCTTGGTGGGTATTGATCTTGGGAATGCAACTCATGAGAGTTGCTTGGTTTGCTGGTTTTGCATCTAGAACAACAAGTAGTCAGCAACCACAATCTGTTGCTTCTAAGTAAAGACAGATAGATGTTTCTTCGTTTAGTTTTTAAAGTCATGTGAGACTAAATATTTGTAACTGTTATTTCACTGTATAGCTTTTACTATTCGTGAGTTGGTGATAATGATAAAAACATAATTCTTTGTGATCATATTCTATATTACTAGATTTTGTCACGCTCGGGATTTTAATTTAAAAGCGAATCCTTAAGTATAAATATAATCATTCGAATTTTAAAATAAATCTATATAAACGTCAAACTTATTTTACTGAACGATACATCGACGATAATATTTTTTTTTGGCGAAGCAATGATTTGATATATACCACGAGGTGATTGTCGCTTCCGATTCCAATCACAAATATCTTGTCGCATACTGGTTCGACACTTTCTCACCGTAGTTCCACTTGCATATCAAGACCTTGGTGAAACTCTTCAGTCTAGGTATCAAAGATCCACATGTTTGCTGGGGAACAACGTGATCCACAAATAAAGAACATTTCTAGACCAACCGTGATGATAAAGCGATTGAAAGCCAACACAAATACACAATGCCACCCTATTTAATCAACGGTGGTCGAACAAGTCTTCGGAACTGTTTGGGAGCGAGAGAAAGAAGTGGGTTCTGGCATTTCGGGACTTGAGCTAAGATTTCTGAAACTAATTCATCTGGTAGTGAGCACGACAGCCGTAATGGTTCGCCGACAAACATCGTTGAGAGAATTAAAAAGGTGAATGTATACTGACTACGAAAAGCACATCAAATATAGATATTATTTTTCGTCAATCACTTCTATATATGGATTTCGAAGTAACATGTATTTTTTTTAGGGATTAAAAAATAAAATGTTCTCAATAGTATAAAATAAAAATCATATTTTCGATCGCATGAAAAAGAAATATGATGTCAAAAAAAAAAGATTATGAAAAATTTGTTCTAAAAAGTCTATTTTGTTTTGTTTTCTCTTTTGATATTTCATCCAAAAAAAGGAAATCAGATTTTTAAAAAAATTTTGTTCCAAAATGATTTTGAAATGACGTCGTTTCAAATTGCTACGATATGAAAGTTGATTTTGAGAGAATTGTGCTGGGCTTTAAATCAAGATGGGCCGACTATTAAGACCATCGACACGCCATCATATAATAATAATAATATCTCATCGCCGGAAATGTCTGATCTTTGCATCCAAACACGTATTTGGTCAAATTACTCCGTCTCAAGAATCCTAATATGATGCAGAACCCAAAGACAGATAAGTTGTGAACAGGGGAAAAATCTTAAAACTGTTTTTAAAACGTTGAGGTTACATGGTTATTTATATAAGTTTTATGACTTGATGATAAACCCAAAAAACAATAGTTCCTACTAACCAAGACCACATCTGCGGAAGAAACTGGTGGTTTCTTTGGGGATGAAAAGAGTTAGCTTGGTTTGCTGGTTTTGCATCTAGAACAACAAATCAGCGACCATAATCTTTTGCTTCTAAGTAAAGAAGATCAGATGTTTTCTTCGTTTAGTTTTTAAGTCATGTCGGGGAAAACAATAATCTGTAACGCTCTTTACTGTATAGCTTTTGGTATTGGTGAGTTGGTAACAACTAACAATAATAAAAACATATTCTTTATGATCACAGATTCTATATTTCCCCTCTCCTTAAGTTAGGTGTTGGTTGTCGTTAATTTATTTCAATGCGTCTGCGATTAGAGCGCGTTTGCGTTTCGATGACTTCTAAGTAAAAAGACAATACTACCCCTGAGAAATGAACAAGACAAATAGCGATGTCCCCACTCTATTCAATAGCTCTCTCTCTCGATCTCGGTTTCTCGATCGACGACTGCTCTCTATTGAACCGGGGACGGCGTCACGGGACGAATCTAATCGCCGGGAAACTTTTGTTGTCGTTTGTACGTAAAATCGATTTGAATATTCGGCGATCTGATCAGTATGAGTAACAGCGAGCTTCTCACCGTTGAGCCTCTCGACCTCCAATTCCCTTGTAAGCATATTTTTGGACTTTTATGTTGTTTCGCATGTCTTCTTGTCCCAGATCTAGATTTTTTCTGAGTTGCGGTGTTAACGATTTTCTTAATTTTCTTCTCTGATTTGATTATAGTTGAATTGAAGAAGCAGATCTCTTGCTCTCTGTATTTGACGAACAAGACCGACAATAATGTGGCCTTTAAGGTGATTATTCCCTTATTTAAAAGACTTTTGAATTTTCGGATTTTGGAATCGAGAAATTGTTGTGATTATCTCTCTTGTTTCTGAGGCTTCTCTTGGTTGTGTGTTTTAGGTTAAGACGACGAATCCGAAAAAGTATTGCGTTAGGCCTAACACTGGAGTTGTTCTTCCGAGGTCTACTTGTGAAGTTCTTGGTCCGTTTTCTGATCCATCTTCTCTCGGGATGGATTTGTGTTTTTGTTAAATTTCAATTTGCCAAGTTGGTTCTTGGATTAGGAATTTGATGAATTCTTTGTCTGGTTTTGATCTCTAGTGACCATGCAAGCTCAAAAGGAAGCTCCTTCCGATATGCAGTGCAAGGATAAGTTTCTGCTTCAAGGTGTAATTGCTAGTCCTGGTGTCACGGCCAAGGAAGTTACTCCTGAGATGGTACTAGATTATATCCCATTGTTGATTTGATATGGATTATTTACAGTTTGGTTTTGGTTTCTTAAAGCAGTTGTTTCTTTTAATACTTGTAATGAAACTTTGCAGTTTAGCAAAGAAGCTGGACATCTAGTTGAGGAGACTAAGCTGAGAGTTACTTATGTTGCTCCACCACGACCACCATCACCGGTCCATGAGGGATCAGAAGAGGGTTCTTCACCAAGGGCTTCTGTCTCTGATAACGGACATGGTTCTGAGTTTTCGGTAAGTAAATGTTAACTTATGTTTAGATTTGAGTCTGGTAGACATTTATTTTTTTGGTAGATTTTCATGAATTTTTGTGTTTAATTTTAGTTTCAGAGATTTAGCGTGGACAAAGCTGAACCTCAAGAAAACACATCTGAGGTATTTTCACAATTCTTCTAAGCTTGTAACCGTCAAAACCTGTGATAATATTATCTTTTGCTTTTGCTCTGTTTAAAACCGATTAGTTACAACTTTGAAGGTAACTTAATTAGAAAGTTGCCTTTTAGGCTGATTTATTAGGTTGAGAATCTTTAAGTTGCCTTTTAGGCTGATTTATTAGGTTGAGAATCTTTCTTCATGTTGATTACTTAAAAGGTTCATTACATTTTTAGAAGCCTGTTCAGTGCTCAAGAGTCAAGCCGTCCATTACTTTTTGTGCACCAAATCCTCTAGCTGTTATTTGACACCAGTTACCAGGAAAATCTGGTCATTTTACAATACTTCTATTACAGCTGAATTTTGAGTGATTTCAGGCGAGGGCTCTCATCACAAAGCTAACCGAGGAAAAACAGTCTGCCATTCAACTGAACAACAGACTTCAAAGAGAACTGGTAAAAGAACTTCTACATGCATCCTTTTTATCTCTGAATCTATCCTTCTTGCTGTTGTTTTTGGAACGAAAAGATTACTTTGATGATTAGCAACTACGAGCAAGAGTTTGTAGTGTTTTTTACATTTTTTTGAGAATAGATGCTTGAAGTTATCATTTACATTGGCCAGCCTCGACTCTTATCAAAACTTTTTTCCCCATCATTTTAACATCAAAATTGTTTCTTGAATCTTTACTTGTAGAGTTAAATCCCCATCAAAATGGTTGATTTATATCTTCACCATACCATTAATCAAAACCAGTCTTCACAAGCTTAGTTTAGAATCTTGAGATTGTTTTCTGACAAAGATTTTGGTTTGATGTGCAGGATCTGTTAAGGCGTGAAAGCAAGAAGAGCCAAAGTGGTGGTATCCCTTTCATGTACGTTCTTCTGGTCGGACTCATCGGTCTAATTTTGGGATACATTATGAAGAGGACATAAACTATCCCACCGCTCACCGCCACGAAGGAAGGAAAAAAAAAAAAAACAAAAAAGACTTTTAACTCTTTCAGTCGGACATTTTTTTTTTTTCTCTTCTGTATTTGTCAATTTCGCCGAAAAAGGTGCCCTAGAAGATTTGTGTTTCATAACTCAGTTTGCTTTGTTTTCAACTTTTGTAATCCAATGATTTGACGTGGGTTCTTTCTCCACTAATTCTTATCTTTCTTAACACAAATTTCATCATCTAAATGTAGACTGAAGCCAAAAAAAAAAAAAATTAAAAATGAAGTCGATTGAGCATAATTTAGGTTTATATTCTTATATCCTTTTTTCCAATTATTATACTTGGAGTGAACTTGCGAGGAACTGAAACCTTCCTTGGTAGCCAGAGACTTCGGGTTTAACCATTCGCGGCAATGACACTCAAACCGAGAAGGAGAGTTATCTACGCGCCAACAGAGGCGCGTGGAGTTCAGATCAACTCTCGTCGTACCATCAGGTCCACCACCACTTCCCCATTAGTATCTCCACCGTACAAAACTTATGAGCTCCGATTAGATTCACCGAATCACACAATCTTAAAAATCCCTCTTTTCATGATGCGGAGAATTCCGTTATCGTAAATATTTGTCCATTATACCATCTTTAGGGTTTTCATTTTCCTTTCTGGTTTCGGACTTCAATGGCGCCTTTTGTTGAAGTCTGTAGGTATAAGCCTGTACCCCTCTCATTGAGCTCTCTCTGTACATGTCCTTGCCGGTCCTCTCCAAGAAAATCTCTATTTCTTCCCCATTTCTCTGAAAAGTATTCGAATTTGGGTCTCGTCGATTCCAAAGCATTGTCTCATTCTCGCTTTAGTCATATTACTGTTAACCGGCGTGTTATCACGGCCGTTGCTCGAGCTGAATCAAATCAAATAGGTGATGATGGCAACTCAAGGGAGGTAACTTTATTCCTCTTTCTTACCTTCTTCAATCTGTTAATTCTCTATATAGCGCGTCTGAGTAGGAGAGAAAGAAGATTGATCAGAAGATACAATTTTAGTTTAATTGTAAAATTCCCCGATGGTGTTAGGTTAATAGTACTAAGACTCCTGTTAAGGACTTGAAGTTTTACGGGAGTTTCGATAAAGAATTGTTCTTTTGGATTACTATGAAATGCTGAGAAACTTATCATGGCATTGCTGTAACTCCCAACTGTTTAGGAACACAACAGAGATCAAGAATTGCAAAGTATTGAAGAAGATTCGAGTGTAGATGATCAGAAGCAGAAATCTAGAAGCCAGTTTAAGAAAAGAGTAATTTTCGGTCTAGGAATTGGATTGTCTGTAGGAGGTATTGTATTAGCTGGAGGATGGGTTTTCACAGCAGCATTAGCAGCTGCGGTTCTTCTAAGTGCCCGAGAATACTTCGAACTGGTGAGAAGTAAAGGAATTGCTCAAGGAATGACACCTCCTCCACGATATGTTTCTAGAGTCTGCTCGATTATATGTGCGCTTATGCCCATACTTACATTGTGAGTAGTTTCAGTCAGTAAAAACCTTAAAGCTTCGGATTCTTTCTCTTATTCTGATTAAAGGTTTTGTTGTTCTTATGAATGTTGTTTTTAGGTATTTTGGTCATATAGATATATCAGTGACATCAGCAGCATTTGTTGTTGCAATGGCATTGTTGTTACAGAGAGGAAACCCGCGTTTTTCTCAGCTGAGTAGTACGATGTTTGGGCTGTTTTACTGTGGATATCTTCCTTGTTTCTGGGTTAAGCTACGTTGTGGTCTTACTGCTCCAGTTCTAAACACCGGCAAGCACTCCATTATTATTATTATTATCTTTCTTAGCTTTGATTCATAAAGTAATCAAAGACTAAGTCTCCTGAGCAGTTTAATTTCTTGTAGGAATTGGAAGAAGCTGGCCTATTATTCTTGGTGGCCAAGCACATTGGACAGTTGGACTTGTTGCTATATTGATTTCATTCTGTGGTATAATTGCATCAGACACGTTTGCTTTTCTCGGTGGCAAGGTATGTCTCTAATGAAGATTAGATCTAAGACATTACATTATCTTTTCTACATCTGTCGGGGTTTCAAAAATTTCAGATTTTCTTATAGATAGCCTGTTTAGACTTTTTTGAGGATTTGTTAGAGTGTTTTGCATGGTTTATAAAGTTTAGAGCTTTCTCCACAACTCTCTTATTTTTCAGCATTCGTTTTGTCAAATTAAGGATGAGTACTGTTCAGGGTATTCGATAAAAAGCACTACAAATTTAGTATTGTCGACCTTCCAGTGCATATATGGTCTTGCAATAAATTTCCCCCACCTGAAGTTAATCAACTAAATTGCAGGCATTTGGTAAAACTCCTCTTATTAGCATTAGTCCAAAGAAGACATGGGAAGGAGCTCTTGCAGGACTTGTTGGTTGTATTTCCATTACCATTTTACTGTCCAAATCTTTGTCTTGGCCTCAATCTCTTGTCAGGTACTCAAGTCTGATCGAATTCCCAAAGCCTATTAATTCATATTGTCTTTATTCTGACTGGTTCTATTTAAACAGCACTATAGCTTTTGGAGTTCTTAACTTCTTCGGATCGGTCTTTGGTGACTTAACTGAGTCAATGATCAAACGTGATGCGGGTGTCAAAGACTCCGGCTCACTCATCCCTGGACACGGTAATAATCCGATAAATCAGACCGGATTTTGTCTATCAATGCCTCTCTAACCGATCTTATGTAATTGCAGGTGGAATATTGGACAGGGTTGATAGTTACGTTTTCACTGGTGCATTAGCCTACTCTTTCGTAAGACTTCATGGAGTTTGAGTCGAAAGTGTATCCCCAAGAAACTCATTATAGCTTCAAGAAAAATTACAAAGCCGGTGCGACTTTTTCCCTCCACGAGAGTGTAGTTCAAAAGAAGATATAGCAAATTAGCAATGATGGTGATGTGGCTGCAGAAATTCTGAAATTAGCCTCCGGTTTGTTGTTTGATTGAACCGGTATGCAATTTTTGCTTCAATGGGAGTAAGTGGTTCATTTGGCGAATTGTCGGACCGTTGCTTTTGTGTTGTCTGACTGGTAATGAAACGGCGGCGTCTGGAATTGATTTAGAGATTCATTCTTCAATACTTTCCCAAAAACAAAATTCACATTGTTTTCCAGATAATGGATTAAAGAAAAAAAGTCTAAAATCATGTGGGGATGTTAATGAATGCGTCGTTCCCAAGCAGACTTTTTAGGGAGTAATAAAAAAAAATCTGAATTAAAAAGGGAACTATATTAATGAATAATTAAAAATCAGTGATACTAATAAAGAGGCAAAAATTAAGAAATGATTGGGAAGAGGAAAAACATGGGTGGATTTTGTTATCCAATACAAAAAAGAATGTTACTTTCACAATTTCACTGCAGAATCTTACTCAAGTGGTTGATTAATAAGAATAAAGTGGTAACATTGTGTGATTATATCAATCTAAGCAGCTATGCTACGAGGACCATGTGATTGATTACACTGACAAATCTCGTATCACGCAATCTCTTTACACAAGTTATCTCATCATTTACGACATTAACCCAAAACACAAGTTAATATTAGACGCTATTTATAGAATAACAAAATACTAGAACTAGATAATATATTTTTTTTAGAATAATCACAAAAATGTTTACTAGTTTAGTAAAATGAAATTTGTACGTACAATAATAGTGTACATGGTCAAATTTTATGTCTCTAACGAACATGTCTAGTGAATGATAAAATGTAGTATAAAGGATCCAATTTGGAGAAATATAAAAGGGGAAAAGAAAGACTAACAAAAGGATATTATATATTATCATTTGATTGGTTAACATCACAATCAAAGATTAAAGAACACATTAAAACATGATTATAACCCAAATTAAAAAGCTAAAAAAGAAAATAAAAACCCTGAAATATCTTTTTCTTTTTTATTAATATTTCTCTTAACATTTCCAAGCTGAGACAGCAACAAGTTCTTTCCTCTGCCAACACAAGACAAGTGAAGACGACGACGACTGTCTCTTCTCCAAGTGAAACCCCCTCAACGGATTCCTCTGCAACAAATACTCCGCTTGTGTCTCCGCCGTCTGACTAAGCATCACCGGAGAAAACCCACATTGCCCAAATAAGCCTCTCCACGGCGGCGATCTCTCCATCCAACGGTAACGATTCGTCAACAGTTTCTGTATGGACGGTTGCACACAAAACCTCTCAATACTCGTAGCAGCTTCCGCATTATTCGAGTCGAGAGACTCGAGCAGAGTTGTGTAGTACTGAAGCGCGTTAATCACACCGTTAGGGAACGGTGCGTCGTTGTTACGGTCGCAGCTTCTGTCTGAGCAAACGACGACGTTTGGAGAGATTTGTTTGAGGAAACGAAGGATCAACGGGAGGTAACCGGAGACAATGGAGCTGATTGGAAGATTCACAGCGATTGCTTCTTTCTCCGATGATCGGAATATAGAGAGAGGCCAATAAGTTGGATTCAAGAGAATCTCCATGTTCAAGAGCTCGATTTCGAAGGTGACACCAGTTTCTCCGGCGAAATTTCTGAGATTTTCTTCTGTGAACCGTAGCTCGAATTCGTCCGTAACAGTTGAAGGGGAAGCAAAAGCTGTAATCTTTAGCGACGGAGGTGATGAAGATCTGTTTCTTTTTCCGGCGAGTTCTTGAATCAGAGACGCCCATTGACCTCCGTAACCGATATCGAAATCAACAATGTGAATCCGATCAAACCCTTCTAAGGACTCGAGAATCGTTTGGTTTACTGTGAAGTTGACGAATTGAAGAAACGGTGACGTTTCTG
This sequence comes from Boechera divaricarpa, assembly GCA_026770425.1. NCBI lineage: Eukaryota > Viridiplantae > Streptophyta > Magnoliopsida > Brassicales > Brassicaceae > Boechera > Boechera divaricarpa. Next base: position 29,225,959 of record CM049188.1, read on the forward strand.
AGAAAGCTCTGTAAGCTGCGATTCGAAAGATTAGGTTTTGAGGAGAGAGAGACGGTGGTGATGGTGATGATGAGTCTTGAAGGAGAGAGTGAAGAGCTTCAGTTATATACGAAGCTGCTCTATGAAACGGAGGTTTAGGATTGTTGTTAGTGTCGTTGTTGTTAAGGTTGTGATTGAGCCGCGCCAATATCCCTTGCGCGAGAATGGGATTGTTATCTCCGCCTTTTGTGGTGGTTCCGATTAGCTCCGCCGCCGCGGAGAATAGCTGGTCGATGATTAACGTTGACTGGTCTTGGTCGTTGTCGTCTTCTCCGGCTATCTTCGGCGGCGTGAGAAACGTGTCGTGAGATTCGTGTCCCGGATCCGAGAATGGGAAAACCCATTGTTGGTGCTGTTGAGATCCGGGTTGACCCGAATTGAGCCGTTTAGCCGGAGGAGACGACGGAGGATCCGAGAAAAAACCACGATTTGAGTTTATCAGAATCTCTGGGTTCGTTGATATCTGAAACTTTTCTTCTTCCGGTGCGTCGTGAAAAGGGAAGCCATAGCCAAAGAGTGGATTAGGATTATCAATAACCGGGTCGGATCCAAAACCGGTGTCGAAACCCACAAACTCAGAACCTGGATCCACTACATCACCAGCCATGATTAATCTAAGAATACTCTGTTCTTGTCGCGGCGAGCCACCGGAGAGAACACCATCGAGATCCTCGAAACCCATTTGGTCGCATTTCCCATCGGCGCCGGAAAAGGCAGCAGCAGCGCCGCCGCCGCCGCTGGGACCACCGTGAGAGGAAGACAGCGTGGTGGTTGAAGAAGAGACGAAAGGGCTTGGACTTCTAACAGAGTCTAAAACAGACGTCGGCTCCGAGAAACCTCCATTGTTGACAACAAAGCAGAGATCTTCTTCTACTACTACTCGTCCATGGAGTTTCTCTGGATTCGCCCAGATTTTGTATCCCGGAGAAGAAGAAGAATCTAAGAAACCCAGAACCCCTTTCCCTTGAAATTGCTCAAAGGGCAGGGGCATGACCAATCTTAGAATGAAAGAGAGAGAATTAAAGAGTGAAAACAAAGAAACCTAGAAAAACCCTAGATCTCAGAACTTAAAAGAGGAAGACGAAGATGAAAGCTTGAAATTGAAATTGGCGCCCACATTATCTCTCTCACTCGGTATTAGTAACAATCTTTCTTCTCTTTGCTTTTGTGTATTGACTCTGTATGCTTGCAACAACATTCCAAAGTGATGATGATCTTCATCAAATATGCTTCCTTTTTTTTTCTTTGGGTAAAGGATTTGGTTTTTGCTGTATGTGTGGTGCCTTGTGTCTGTAGATTTACTTATCTACTACATCTGTATCTCCTTTTATATCCCCTCGTTTCTAACCCTACTCGCACTTACGGCGCGTGTTACTCTTACTCTCGAAGAGACCCTAGCAAATTCGTTTTCTTTCTCTTTCAAAATTTGGCTAAAATGTTTATAGATCTAATATAATTTGTTAAATTGTTTCTTTCTAAATAAATAATTACACCTTGCTACATATTTAAACTTTGATTCACCAATATTAATATCTTGTTTTCAATTGATTATTTAAGTCCAAACCATCTATGAATCAAATTAGATAGATAGTCTTATCTAATTTTGAGTATAAATTACAATGATGCCAACATGTAAAATAAGGAAACCCTGATTTTATGCAGATTGGCAAACAAAACAAATACAATGTCTTCCACAAAATTGTTTAATTTTATTAAATAGTATTGTATCTTGTAAAATATTGTGTTATTATCATGAATAAAATATACACGATAACATGTTTTTTTTATTACATAACGTGCTAATAAATATTCTTAGAAAATTATATGTGAAATATTTACTAGTTGGAGAGTTAAATGATAATGAACCTAAAGTTTGTTTACTGATGAAAGGGTCAAAATAAAATTAGTTGATTAAATGAAATAAGTAGAAAAGGTGTTATTAGTTGATTAAATGATGAATTCAACAGTAAAAAATACAGAGGCGCGTTAAAAAAAAAAAAATAATAAATAAATCTATAACATATACCGAGGTAGCAGAGCAAAAGGTTAATTTGGCGTAGATGGCTTATTGTCTTGTCTATAATTGTTTTCCATTATTACCCCTGGGTTATAAGAAACACGCTCAACGTGAAAAAGGGTAATACAGTAAGTTCAATGTAAAGTAGCTCTTGCAGCAATTGGCTTTGATGCCTGGTTTTTTAACTTTTTTAAACTGAATCTGACGCTTAAGCTGGCATGACTCGGACCAGGATCGGGTGGCTCTAGTCTACATTTATATATTTACATGTCTTGACTATATAATAAAATCTAAGATGTAGACTAGTTAGAGATAGTGCCCTTTACCATCAAGTTTACAGTTTTGAATGACAAGTAGTACACAGTCAAAAAAAAGTTTATGGCAAATATTTAGCCTATTTTGGTTGATGTTTACACGAGTTTGTTAAAAAATAATATTTTTTCCACCATTTTGTTATAAATCACGAATCATCTATAAAACATTTTAGTCATCAATTGTATGGGCGTTTTTTAAAACGTGATTCCATTAACTAAAAATACTATTAATAATAATTTTCCATAAATTGATAAAATAAAACAATTAAAAATGATTATTTTTTTATTTGACGACATTTTTAAAGTATAACTAGTTTGAAACCAGCATACTACTAAAGAAAGAAATGTCAATTTTTTAAAGTTTATTTAGCTATACTATAGTCTGCTTATGAGTCTATGACCAACACGAGTTACACGATATAGACCAGTGTCTAACTACTAAAAGTAAAAATTTGTTGACAAACTTAAAATACCTAAGTGGCCGTTTATTGACTGTGATAGCTAGAGGATACCTAAGGAAATCAAATAAAAGATGTGTCGCTGGATGTCCAAGACAAGTTGGAACTTTTGGTAGTTTGTGTGTGAATGAGAGGGAGACATTGCTTATGTGATTGCCCTAAACATATTTCTATATTTTTTTTAAGCCAAAACAATATAAAAACAGAAATCATTGTAATTGGACATTGTAATAATGGGAGACATGTTTTTTTCTCCAAGACAAACAAGAAACCTCCATGTGAATTTCCACCACCTTGTAATATGTCTAACAACATGTATTCTACTAATAAACTATTTCTTTCTGCTTTTTGTTATGTTTTAGGATTAAAATATAACCAAATTGCCTAGTTTAATCAACTCAATTTATAGGTGGATGAATGGCTAGAGGAGGGACACATGGACCGTGTTATGTTTTAGCATGCATACACGTGATTCGTTTTCACGAATACATATAATTCGGTTACTGTGATATAGATATAAAATAGGTAAATAGATTAACTTTGTGTGATCGATGTAGGATAGTATTTATTCATGCCAAATATTGAAATGCCAAATATAATGTAAAACTGATTTATATCAGTTAAAATGTCATGATATAGAGATCTAAACAGCATGTTCGTAATCGAAACAACATACTATACAAAATGAATAGACCAATTATTTTTGAAATTTGGATTCGGTTACAATGGATTAGAATTTAACAAAGATTTACTTCAGTAACTTCACCGCTCATACCCACCTGTTCACTCACTTGAAGTATCAAAATAGAGCTATGATTATACTTTTACCCAAAAAAAGTAGTTTGTTTGTTTTTTATTTGCAATTCACTTTCATATATTTACTTTTTTTCCCAAAATAAACCTAAAGTCCTCAAAATAAACGATAGTCTCCTCTGCTGATCTCTAGATTCACGGGCAAAGTTTTCTTTTTCTCTTATTTAAAATTTCACTTTGTATATTCAGAAATTCTAAGGGAGTTAACTTATATGAATCAGGTCATATCATATCATATCCAAGTCACAATCACAAAACAAGGACAACGCAATGTCTTTTTATTAACAAAAAGCATGTCAAATTTTGATTGGTTTATTATTAATTATCAATACTTAGGAGACACATTACAGCACAAACGATAAAATTTGTCTCGCTTAAATACAGTGACGGCGGAAACAAAACAAAAAAATAAAGATAGTGATACATTGTATGATCTTATAATTTGTCAATACAACAACCAACACAAGTATACAACCATGTAGTATTAACGTCAATTATCTGAGTAAACTGTATAATATTAGTGATTGACACATTGTTAACCCTAAAATTATTTATAAAAAATCTAGAAACAGTTGACAAAAAGTAACTAGACGAACAATCCGACCGCCGCATGGCAACTACTAATCAATCACACGGAGTTCCTCTAAATGATCTGATAACCATATCGGTTGGTTATACGTAAGCTATGAGCCGGTGAACTAATGTGGATCTTGTTATAGAATCGTAATAATTATCATAATTAGTTTTCATTTTTGTTGACTACTAAAAGTTTACTAGAAAATTTAAGTTTCGATCCATTGTTTTTCAATCCAATATAATCAGAGTCAATATCATTATTATGTATTTTATTTTATTATATGCAGTATATTGATTTAAATTCAAGGATTATGATCTAGTCTACAAGTTTTGAAAAGTTATATTTTCTTGGAAAGAATTTTTTATGAAAATAATATTTTAAATTTTTAATCATCTGATCTTAAAAAATCGAATTATCGACCATGTAGACTTTTTTTTTTTGGTCAACGACATTATGACTTTTTATCCCGAACTTATCTTTTAATACTTCGTAATATATGGCTAATTGGGCTGGGCTTCATATCTACAAGCAAAAAACAAATACGGCATTCTTAAAACGGGCTTTATTGAACAATTGGAGAATCATTACTCTTATACTATTAACTAATTATGGGCCTTAGTCCATAAAGAAGTACTGAAGTAGTAAAATTGTATTTGGTAACTAAATCACTTAAAACGTCCCCTAACTTAGGGAATAAAACCAATGAAATACGTTGAATTTTGGTCCGTATCGCTTATATATAAAGCTGACGTGATTATATTTACACATATAACTGTGACGATCGTAGTCGAAGTTTGAGATATTCAATTATACAAACTCGAATCCAAAGTTTATTAGCCTAATCAATCTCTTCCTCTCTGTAAGTTTCTACGATTTGATTTCGTTTATACATATAATTTTGTTCGATTTCTACAAAAATATACAGATATAAGTAGATTACGACTTGGGCAGCAGAAAAATTAAGGTTTTGTGTTGGGATTTGGTAAATCAGTGATTATGGAAATTTGTTATATTTCAGGTATAAAGATGAGTAAAGGCAGCTTCAAGCAGGACCATGATTTCGGTAAAAAAAATCTTTTTTTTTTTTTGTTCCCAGTAATTCGATTGTAATATTAGGGTGAGATCAGTAAATATGATTCTTGGTTGATGATTGATTTATATGCAGAAAAGAGGAAAGCTGAAGCTTTAAAAGGATCAGAGAGAAGTATCCTGACCGAGTCCCGGTAATAAAACTTGTTTCAAGCTTTGTTGTGTTTTTGTGTATCCATAATAATATATTTTGTTCTGTTTCCTAGCTTTGTTGAAATTAACTCTCGTAGGAACATACCTAATTTGTAATTTGAGAAACTTTTGTGTCGAACCCTGGCCTGATTGATTGAAAGCTTGCGAAAAGAACACTTTTGTTTCCTCTGAAGGATTCTGACTTTTAAAGAGAGTGGTTGAAGAATTTAAAGGTTTTATTTTGTCTTTTGTAATAGGTGATTGTGGATAAGGCAGAGAAAAGTGATATCCAAAACATCGACAAGAAGAAGTATGATCCTCTTTTGTTTATATTTACATTCTAATTGTGATTCTTAAGATTGGAGTTTTTCTTGCTTATTCACTGTTTGGATACATACGTTTTACAGATACCTCGTCCCAGCAGATCTAACGGTTGGCCAGTTTGTGTTTTTGATTCGTAAACGAATCCAACTTACTTCAGAGAAAGCTATCTTCATCTTTGTTGATAATGTTCTTCCTCCCACCGGTAATGACTAGCTCCTCTTAAATCCACCATGTTTACTCTTAATCACCCATTACATAACTCACGCGTCGTTTTAATATGGAATTGGAAAACTCAATTGCAGGAGCGATGATGTCAACCATCTACGAAGAAAAGAAAGAAGAAGACGGCTTCTTATATGTTACTTACAGTGGGGAAAACACATTTGGATCGACAATTCATCTATGAATTTGATAGAAAAATCGAAACTCAGGCTTTATGATTCTTATCGTCCGAATTAACGTGATGTTCTTGCTTTTAAGATTAATTATTTTTCAATATTTTTATCTTCTTGGTCGTGAAATTGTTTAGCTGCGGATGTGATGAACAAACTAATCGGTTTGCAAACAAAGTGCTTCGTTCGTTTTCCGGTTTGTTTTCGGTTATAGTGGTTTTTGGGGAAATTTCAAAGGTCAAGCCCCACGGAAGCTGTTGGGCTTTATCTGGACACAGTGAAGAACGAATGTGGGCCGGCCGACGTAGCGGTAAAAGACAAATCACATGGGGAAGCGCCACCTGTCAAAGTTAGCGGCAATGGCGGCTTGGGGTTGCGGTTAGGGCACGACCTTCACGAACAACATAAAAACAGAGCGGTGATGGTCCACGCACACTTGTCTGCTGTTTCTCTGGACCCCGCTTTCTGGTCCCACACGTTCTTCACTCTGCATTTTTCTTCCATAATGTAATGTATTCTCCCATGTCACGTCAACTACTAATTTATAACTTTAGTATGTCTCTACTCTATTATTTTCTCACAATATTTTACTACAAAAAGTGCCAAAATATCTATTTTTTGTTTGGTACGTTCTCGCATCACAAAGTAACAAAATCCTGTCATGTATAATATATGTGTGTTTGAACTTTGAACCATGCACATATTTTCTCTAACACTTTTTTTAGATTTTTTCCAGATTTGCTTAGCTAATTAATCAAGAATTAAAAAAATTTCTCAGTATATAGTTTTCCGCTAGTCCATAATCCGATAGATCGTTGAACCAAAACTCAGCACCAAGTTTTTTACTGTGTTTGTAAGATCTAGTGTCAAACTTTTCAGATATTTTTTCACTAATGAACTACAAGAGCGATCTTAGGGCGTTTGTGAGACGACTTAGATAAGGCTTATGTATATTCACTATAGTTTTGCATGTTTTCGAACTTAATAACTTCAAATTCTAGTTTTCCTATTGAAACGGTCAACCAGATATATAGTACAAAATTTGTTATTGACTTTTGAGGGTTTAGCAGACAGTACCAGTGTCCACTTGTTGATAATATCAAACTATGTCTGTTGGCGATTAGAAGCGTGGAAACTATTACTTTATTATGCATAAATATTGCGATAAGTCATCGCAGTGCAACGAAATAGCTATAGGTGGTTGTAACGTCATTGTGTTCACGTATATATGAACAGGTATCATGTGGGAAATGATATAATTATATCTCAATGTGATAATTACATCTAACAACATAACTAATCACAGACAAGACCGTTGCACACTTATTAGTTATTATCAACTATATTTATACTTCGATAATATATTGTACATAGATATATTTTCTTTGAATAATGTGTTAGTTAATGAATAAGTTAAGCATATATAAATAAAAATGAATGCTACAAAAGAATGGAAGCATTGAAAAGATCCTCTGCTTTTACTGCACATTTCCTTGATAGAAATTCAATCAACAATCGATTTGTATAAAACCTAATATATTCGAAATACCCCGTCCATGTTACAGATAATAATGTGAATACATAAGAAAAACTTAATTTGGAGCTGTCAGAAATGGAACAATCCGTTTTAAAGAATGTTTGCTCGAAAAAGTCTGCTTACTTTTTGTTATCGCCATTAGAAATATCGATCGTTACGCGAATTAATGTTATGCTTCCCGAGAAACACACACATGTGTAAATAAGAAAATCAGGAGACAAAGTTAGAAAGGTAGCGTAAAAACATGCAAAGTGTTTAAAGGCCTCAACGGAGAGACAAAGAGGTAAGAGATTTAAAACCTCTTCTTGGGATAAACAAAGAAGCATATGCATCAAAAACCCTAATTCTCCCTTTTGCTCGTTTCGATGGCTAGCTAGATTTTCGCTCCATTATTAATACATATTATAAAAATATACATAAAATCAGTAAGGGGGTCAATCTGAGATTGCTATAACTACGAGAGAGAAGACACAAGTTTGGTCTTTTCTCTTTCGTTAGGTTTCTCTGGTTTGGGTCGGTGGATTCCTCAGAGACAGTAGAGGGGCCACACAACACCATATCTGACCTTCACTACTCTTTTCTTCTTCTCACCCATACATTTGCATGTTCTCTCCTTCTCCTCTACCATCAACGACTCATTCTCTCTCCATCTATATCTGCATTTATTACACAATCTCTCTGCCTTAAGCATTTATAACAATCACGATACCTTTAAACCGCCATATCTCTCTATATATATCTACATATTGGTCTGTCTCGGTTATAATCTAAGTCATCTCTTTGATCGATACTACTCGTATGGATATGCTGAGGAGTGGTTGCTTCTATTTCCTATTAATAGTTTTTGTCATCCTTTCTCGGCCTCCTTTATGCGATTCTCGCCATCTTGGACACATGGAGAAGAAGCTTAGTGTGAATCGTGATCATTTAACTAAGGTAGGCCCTCTTTGCTTTTTGATTTTAATTAAGAGTCTCGGTTATTTTGAATGATGTTAGATTTTTTTATTTATTTTAAAAATTCACATGCTTATAAACATAGCAAATTAACACGAATAAATAGTTCATGATCATTTATATTAACATGTGTATGATATAAAGTCCGCTTTTTGTTTTTTATAATTAACTGGTTCATCTGTATAGGGTTTTAAATTTTAAAATTATATATATATATATATATTCAAAATCAATATGTATATATATATATATAGTTTTTTCAATATATATTTATATATACAGAATTGGAATGCATAGTTTTTCTTTTCAAAATCAAATCTACTTTTTGTCAAAATTTTGTAGGGAGGCTCCAATTACTACTTCGAACTTATTCTGAATGTATGCGTATATAAACACTATCTAGATGAGTGTATAATTAAATAGGTTCGGGACTAAACTATGGTCGACTAGTGTAGCTAGTTTCACTGATTTTTCCATGAAAACTCCCATGTAATTAATTGGGTTTTTATTCAACATACTCCGCCATTAGTGTATTACCACATATATGACAGAAATTAACAAAACATATCGTAACTAACAAACTTAATTACGACTTGAATACTAACTGTTATTCCATGTCACAGAACAATGAAGAGATTACAGTACTAGAAGCTCAATCAACAAACAAGACGAACACCTTATCGAGTCAAGCACATGCCGTAGTTAATCATGGTGATATTAATGGTCAGCCTAACGGGAAGAGAACGAATGACGATCATAGCGTAAAACGAACTTCCGACAAAAAGGTGTCATCTAAAAGAGGCTCAAGAACTTGGAAAATTCCTAAATATTCAAAGAAACAGCCTAGATCAGGTCAAGAACATCCCGGTTTCAATCTCGATTATATGCAGCCCACGACACATCCGCCTCATCATAATTAACACTTAATGATCATGTAATAACAGAAACAAATTTCATATCGTGCTTTATTATATATCATAACCTTAAGTCACGAAGAATTTCCACATTTTTACTCGTTTGATATATCATATTATTGGATGGTCAGAAACGGCCTATTTTTAAGCTTTACAATTAAAATACACATATTAGATTAGTAAAACAATTATCGATATAGTTCAATACTACTCCGTACGGTTTCTTGAATTTGTTACTATATTACACTTACTATATTACACTTGCATGAATTTGTTACTCCGTAGGGTTTCTATTTCTTGAATTTGTTACTATACTATCATGATGTATATCTACTCGTCTTTATATGCACATGCATGTGTGTGATAATTTCGTTGCGATATTACTATATCAATATGTAATTTTGTTGGTGTTCACAATTGTGTTAACAATGTAAAAATGCGATAAAAAAAGACTTGGTGTTTGGTTATACATGTCGTTTTCTACTAATCATAAACTTAAAGTTAGTCTGTTAATTTACCATTTATATGACAAAACCTATATTGGCGACTTTTCCTTAATTTACGTCATTTTCTAATTTTATCAGAACCGAGTCTAACTATATGTGTATATATAATAATATATATGGTATTGAACTTGGTGGACCTCAGAAAATAGTGTAATGTTTGCAATTTTTCATCCGATTAAAGAATAGTATTAGTTCCACTAGTCAAATGCCTTATTTATATTTGCATATATAGACGAGTCCGCGTGCACAGTCATTGTTAACGATGTACGAAAAAGACGAAGATCCCGCGTTTGGTTCCAATGCAAATCAGGTGTCCCAAATCCACGTTTAAGTTTAAAAATTAACTTGTTCACTATGTTCAAGAAAGTACTAGACGCTAAACGAACATCCAGCAAAAACCTAACGCCTAACTAGTAGGAGATTAAACGATTTTAAACGTTTTAGATGTTTATAACATATATATATATATATAATTTATTGACTATGATAAAATTATAAGATAAAAATATTAAAAATTAAACAAACCACTATATTTTAATATCACAATTGTGCTAATTATTCATTCGAACAAGTATTTTTTAATGAATAAAAATTGTAAAAAAACAATTGCCATGAAGTTTGATATATAAAAAATAATAATAAACGCCAACCAAAAAACTAACTATTGAGCGAAACTTATTGGGCCAATTTAGAAGCCCAGCAAACTCAATTAGTCACGTGTACAACTAAAGGCACCTCATCGTCTTCCTCTTTTAGTATTATGGTTTGTGTTAAGCCGCCGAATCCGACATCGTTTGTGAGACAACTTTTATGCTCCACCACATCCGCCAAATCTCATGGTGCGTCTAATGCTTACGCCTATAAAAAAATTCTCTTCCGCCTAACGACTAAGCGGCGTCTAGGCGAAATTCAAATTTTGTGGTAAAAATAAGATGTGAGTGTAAGAAAGTTAATTAAAAAAAAAAAGAAAGAGAGAACTTATTAATATAAGGCCCATTTAGATATAATAATGGGTCATAAAAGCCCATAACATGTCCTGCAACAGAGAATAGAGATGTTGCGATCTGGCTAAAAAAACTTTCCCGCCGGATGCAATTTCCAATTTCTAAAACCTAAGCGAGACATATAGTCTCTTTATTGGGGGATTGAGAGATTCGTGAAGAATGGAGGGAACTCAAGCTGGATCTTCTCTAGACTCGTTGATAGCTTCGTTCCATAAACGAATCGGCGAATTGCAGGAACTCGTCATCGCTCGGAACAGTGAGTCCGAGTTCTAACACTCAAATAATCAATGCGTTGTTCAGTCTCTCCATTTGAATGACCTAATTTCAATTTCATGCAGTGTATCCGGCGAGCAGCATCCCGGATTTATCGGCAATCGACACGGCGTTGAGCTCGATGGAGCTTCAGGTTCAGTCGATCAAATTCCGGTTACGTGAAGAAACCGAAGCTATTCCGAAAGCCAAGGTACGTCTTGTTTGAATTCAGATTCTAGAACGGTCACTGGCCAGTAAGATGATTTGAATTTGCGTAATTTAGGGTTTGGAATCTGGACCTGGGTTTTGATTTTTGGAAATCAAATTTTATGTTCTTAAATTTGAGAATTTGTGTTGCTTGTAGAAACTTATTAAGGAATCACTGAAACAACAAGGGGAATTGCAGAAGATGTCTATTTATGCACCTTCCCATTTGCCTGACAAGGCTACAATGTTGAATTCAGATTTAAATAGATGGTATATACATTGACTTGCCTTTTCTTTTTGAATCCTTGGTATAGCCTAGTATTTGTTTTACCAATCCAGAAGTTTGATTAAGATTAATGGGTTTTTCATTCCAGTTTGCTTCAAGAAAATGTCAAGCAGTACGAGCAAAATTCCACTCTCAGCTCTTTGAAATCTGATGAGGAAGCAGTTGTTTTACCCAAGGTAGAACTTGCATATACTTTGTTTTCTCCAAAGAGACTTTATGGCCTTTAAGACTCAATGGCTATGAATGATAAACTGTAGCTAGTGTTGCACTCTATTATCTCTGTCTATGGACTGGGTTTTGTTTCCAGGAGAAGAAGGGTCGCGGGTCTCCTCCACTTTGGCACATAACTGTTGAGGAGCTCAATTCCCTCTCATCGTAAGTACAGTTTCACTTTTTCTTCTCCCTGTTATGCGAAATACACATCACTTTCTGACATTTTTCCAAAAAAGATACATGAGAGGAAGACTCACCCTTGAGAAAGTGAATGCGGCCATCAATGACATGGCTTCATATGCTGAAACAAATTCCCATCTTATTGCAGCCCCAAAACAGAAGGTATATCTCATATATTTATGCTCTATTCTCGGCTTGCGGATTTGACTTATATGCTACAATTGTACTGACTGTTGTTCGTTATATTGCAAAGCTGGCGGAAAACCTCTGGGAGAAAGCACTGGTAAGCTAATATAACTCATCTTCCACACTGTCTACATGATAGTATCTGTTCATTAGCGAAAACATTGTTATAATCATTGAGTGGCAATGAAGGTCTTAGAAAGATTATGTTCAAAACTCTTAAATGCAGAAACTACGAGATATTGTAACAGCGCAAGCAGTAAAGGGCAAACATTTCTTTCTTGAAACTGACATGAAGGGACCAAGTTTGAAACTAGACAACACAGGAAAAGCAATACTTACTGTAAGTACCTAATATATGTTTCCTTCATTTCAACTACAAACAACATTTTTATGCATCTTTTAACTCTTCATTAGAATTAGACAACATTGGAAACACATAATCATTGTCATCTTTTGATGTCTTTTTAACAGGTTCTTCGTCACCTTGGTCGTATTAGTGAGACTCGCATTGGCCAAAACCGCGTCATAATTCTAATGAAGCCTAATTAGACACTAACTTGCCTCAAGTTTGTTCATTTTACAAGCGTAAGGGGCAATTCCGTGAATCTACATCAAGTTCTTGCTTCATCTCGGAAGTCTCCTACCGTATAAGCTCTTAGACTGTTCTGCCCAACAGGCCCAGCTAGGACCAGAAATCAACTATGTTGCCGTCTGAATCTATAGCATGGTCAAATTGTTTTAAGCAGTATCTCATATTTGCACAAAAGTAGAAAAACTCGGTTTCCGTTATTTTCATAATATTATAAAAGTAATTTCTCTAAGCAATCTGGTTCAAGTTCCAGTGCACAATTGGCCTGTCCCATTCAAACCTACAAAGTAGCAAAACTCGGTTTCCGTTTTTATTTAGTGACTTTTGATTTACCTGCACATTTTTTATTAGTACTCTGTTCTTAAGGCTTTTTTCTTTTATTTTATGTTATTAGATCTTCTTAAATATCTGCATAATTTATGTTTATTTTGTATGTTATGATAGTGTCTGTCTCGGTTTTAGGATCGTAAGTGTGTGGCTGTCAATATTTATACAAAATCCAAACAGATCGAAGAAACTTAGAAAATAGATTTATTTGGAATAAAACTTTTAAATAAGACTATAGAAATATACTGTTAATTTACTATCAAGATTTTTTTTTTGTTTGTTTAAACTAAATTGTAAGCTATTGATATGGACCTCGTAAATTTGGCAATAATTTTCCGAAAAGAACAAGAAAACAAATCTAATAACCAAGCGAAAACGACGATCCCTACATTATTATTCATATCATATGTCATGAAATAGAAAACAAGAGGAACTAAGAAATGGGAAGAAGAAGGTGGTCCAGGGAAACAGGAGAGAAAAGACTATTATTTGCATCAGAAACATTCACAATTTCACGTCTATCCATAATGTCTGTCCCAATCTCTTTGTCTTCTTCTTTTTTCATATAACCCAATTAACCAATTTTAGTCGTCTTTCGTTCGTGCAAAAACACAAAATACATTATGCATAAAGACAAAATTACACACCCAACAATCTTATCGCATGCATATATATTTTTTAAAATCACATTTATTACCAACCAACTGATATCAAATAATTCAGACATGTTTACTATGTTGTTTTGACATAAATTTTATATATACAAGAAAGAAACAATCATAAATTCTCTGCAGACCACATTTAGACTTATAGAGTTCTCCATCACCATTTCACTTCGTATCATTTAACTCAGCCAAGAAAGATATGGTCGGTCTAATGCATTTAATGATAAAAAAATATTAACCCTTTAAGAATTTACTTCGCCGCTGTAAATAATAAATTAAGGCCGCCTCACTAGTACTGAAATTGCAATATATTTTTTCAATAATGAAAATAACACGAATACAATGGGAAGCAATAAAACGGATTATACGAAAATATGTTTCATTTTACTAAAAGTATTCTAAATTGTTTGAAATTAAATAACATAGAGTTCTCCCATTAAGCGATACAGATCAGAGTCAGACAAAACCAGGATAGATCTTTTCAACTATATTAATTCCATACTTTCGATTTCGATATTTAGATACTTGATTAAAATATAAAATAAGCCTGTAGTTACGTGTATTCATTCTACTTACCACTTCGACCAACCAAATTTCAAAACGTTACGAGTTAATAGAGCGGAGCTCGTTGCGGTTGCGTATTCTTCCGTCGGTTGAAAAAGTTCACCGGAGCTTCCGTGTTAGTAGGAGAAACCACCGCCGTGACTCTCCGGCAAGTCGTCGACAAGCTGCTTCTTTTCTTACGAACAATTTCAGTAGTGGCAGTGCAAGCGAGCGCCTGACACCAGAACATGTCTCCTCCTCCTCCGTTACCACCTGACTCGGAAGATGTTCGGGTCGACCCGGTTGGTTCGAGAGTGGAGCTTGGCGTCGTTGTCGTGACTTCTTCGGTTAAATCAAGAACGTTGCAGACGCGGAGAAACCCTGAGAGTCCTCTTTGTCTCATTATGACGTCACTAATCTATAAAAAAACAAACAAACCATGTGTTTGTGTTTTCAGAGACAATTACGTGTAAATATGATCGTACACGCATGTGAATTAAAAAGCAAAAAAAAACAACAAAAACAGAACGAAATCGAATTTTGTATTTTGAATGAATTTGAAAAATTAATAATGAGACAAAAAAAAACGTTCCTTTTTTATCTGAGACAATTACGTGTAATCGTGCATCGAAAATGAATTTTCTAAAAAGAAACATCGATCGACCCAGATGAAGAAAAGTAGTAAATCGAATTTGGGTATTTGATAGAATTTGAAATTAAAACGTAATTAACGAGAAAAAAATGTTTCTTTTAATTAGAAACAAAAACCAGACCTTGCAGGAGAGAGAGCAGAAGATGTAAGGAGACTGGAGACTCCGGTCACAGGTGATGCAAATGTTACCGGAACCACGAAACTGTCGAGACTGAGGTCGTTCATTGATGAAAACAACTTTTGAACTGTTCGTTATGTATGGCTTTAATCATCATCAACACATACACAGAAAACGGAAAAAAAAAGAAAGAAAGATAACGCGTATTAATTAAAGCTGTCAAAAATTTAGGGCACAAGAACCCATGAAAAATTGGACCTTTAATGTTTACAATAAAGGATTAAGAGATCATTAAGGGTAATAAATTAGGATAATTAATTACAAGGATTGAGACCAGACCGAGTTATACCTGAATTAAAGAGCAATCCATTAGCTTCGAACCATCTTCTACCCTCAAAACGTCTCTATACACGTATCTTCTTATCTGCAAAAGATACCCAAAAACATAAAGTTCATATTTTTTTTTTTCAAACACACTAAAAAAAAATGTTTTTATTTTCTTAAAGAGAGACCTGAAGAAGACGATGAGAGGTATGTGAAGAGAGACAGTGAGGACAGATGCTAAGACAACAATCGATACATAAAATGTTCTTCTCGTTCTTCTTAACATCTTCATGCTCCAAACAAGCGTTGAAAAACTTCTCTTTTAACAAAACCTCAAGCCATGCAGGAAATTCTCCAGATTCCATCTGCACAAAAACAGAAGTAAATTTTTTGACTAAACCCAGAAATGAATCAAGACCCATGTTTTAATTTCATGTTTTTTTGGACTAAATGGGTAAAATTCAGCAGACCCACCATGGCTTTCTTCTTCTGTTTTATCTATAACTGGGAGGTGTTTTCTCCGGGAAGAGATAGAGATTAGAGAGTAAGGTCAAGGTCAGGCGATTTTGAGCTCTCAGTGGTGAAATTGACTGACCATTCCCAGAGAGAGAGAGAAAGCAAGAAAGAGAGAGCGGCGCCTGGAGAGAGTGACCACTAGCTTAATTTAAATGACTCTCCTCGTCCTCCTTCTTTCCTTAAGGATGTGTAAATCTCTTCGTTAATTAATGTGTTTTGTTGATTATTTACTCTCCTATCTTTTAATTATATTCATTAGAGAAGTGATTCACTTAGATACGTTATTACGTAATAGATAGTAACAAAATTCGATTATGATGGTTGAAAAGTAACAATTAGGGTAACAACAAGATTGTTAAAATAAAACCTATAATATATAGGTTTTTATTAGGATTCAGCTTGTCAATAATAGAAAATTTTATATTTACTGTCATATAAAAAAAACTTTTAATACAGATTTAAATTTTTATCATTAGTTTCGAATACCTTTCAACAATGTTAAATATGAACTCTATATCATAATTAATAATTAAATTAGAAAACATAATTCTTCTGAATTTTTTTAAAAAATCAATCTTCTCGTATGTGACAGTCGTCAATATCAAAATTTTACAGCCGAAATTACAGATAAGTTTCTACTTTGGAAGAGTTTTATAATCTCTACTAAACTTTTTTCTTATAACAACAAATGAGTTGGTTTTTAAAAAAAAGTAGAACTAAATTTCCTTAAAACAACAATTTGATTTTTGTTTATAGTCTCTTCATGATATAATTTTTGGTGTGTTGTTTTTGTTTATAAGGTCTGTCTGGTTAACTGTGCAAAAGTGCTAAATGACAAGACTATCGCCAACTGTCTATTTTTTTTATTTCTCAGTGGCAATCTCGTAAAACTAACTAAAAACAAAATTTCTATTTACTACTATTTTCTTCAATAAAATAAATACTCTAATTAAAATTGCGAGAATTGCATCAAACAACTTACATATTTTTTCATATTATTAGACTAACCTATTATGATATGCGTTTGATAAAAAAAAATAAAAACTAATACTTTGATTTTTTATTTACAGGATTGCCATAAACTTTTTTTTTTCTTTTAACAATTGAAATCGCCATCTCAACCCACCACAAACTCTAATTTCAACTCCTCATAGATTTGATTCGATTTAGAAATGGCGTACGCTTCTCGCTTCCTTTCCAGATCTAAGCAGGTCTACTCTCTCCCTCGATTCTTCCATCTCATTCAAATCTGAATGAGACATTTGCTTATCATTTGTTTTGCTTCTCTTATTTGTTTGTTTTTCCAGTACCAAATCAATGGCCTTCTCTTTTCTCCTCAAATCTGCTGCCGCCTCCACGGTTGCTACTCTTCGCACTGACTTTTTCTCATTGTCGGCGTCTGATCATTCTAAGGTCAGAGACGACGTTTTTTAAACCTTTTATCGATGTTATGTTAAGATATGTTTAACTTCGTTTCTAATTATTTGGTGTTTTTGCTCGATTTGATTTTGCTTTTAGCTTAGGTCGTGCTTTTATCTGCTTGAATTTTATGCGCCGTTGGTTACTTCTTCGAAAAGTAGTTTGATGTGATATAGTTCTGTTCTGAGTTTTCTTAGTGTAAGTTGGTGACGTTAATCTTGTTTTTGTCTCATATGTTGTCATATTTAACGATGAATTCCAACTCGTGAAGTGGTTTGAGGTTTGAAATCTTATTCGTGGGTCTTTCAGAATGTCTAATGGCATACATTTGTGTGTTTCTGCTTTTCAAAAACTCTGTCCTAGAATCTCCAAGCTTTTGAATAGCCCCAATTACATTACTAAGGCTTCACTCTTACCTGTAGTTGGAAGCTTGTTTCAGGTTTGTGCAATGTTGTTTATTAAAAGTACAATATCTTAACTTTTTTTCTTATATTAAGACTCACTGCTTGAATTTTCAGCTTCATTTTTTTTTTTGCTTCATCTATAGTTTTGGCTATTTGTGTTTCTATGTTAAGAAGATTGGAATGACTTCTCTGTGTGAAGGGATATGCTCAAAATTTTGCAATCTTGATATATGTAATCTAGAAATGTTTATGTGGCACTGGACTAGAGACAATCTATGTTTTGGTCTCATCTACTATAGATATTACATGAAAGCAGTTTTTTTGTCTAAATTTCATTGTTCAACTACGATCTGCTTGGTGGTTAAATCTATTGGGTCTTTTTTATGGATTACATATTTTGAGCTATGAATTGTTGCAGGTTGGAGCTATTGCACCCCAGAGCTTGGAACCATTGTTACACAACATTCATGAGTGTTTTGGATGTACGAATTGGGTTACTCGTAAAGCAGCTATTGATGTCTTAATATTCTTGGCTGTCCATTCTAGCAATTTAGTTGTAGACAAAACAAAGAAAGCTTGTCCGAAGCTATCTTGTGAAGAAGTTGATTTACCTATTTACTTCTTTGTTAAGTTTATATGTATCTAGTTTATTATGGGTTATGTTAAATGTGTTGCTTAAATCTGTAGTGGGTTATGATGGGTTATGTTCAATGTGTTTAGAGTGGATAGGCATTACTGTTACTATTATTGACTCGAGTTTTACACTTTTTGTTATTGTAGACTTTACAGTTTTAACTCGAGTTTGACTCAAGTTTTACTATATGTTATGGTAGATTTTTATTGTATGTCATGGTAGATTTTTATTGTATGTCATGGTAAATTTTTACTATATGTTATGGTAGACTTTACTGTATGTTTTGGTAGATTTTATTGTATGTTATAGTAGACTTTACAGGTCTGTTGATAGATTTTTTGAGCGAGGATGAGCGACGACAATGACAGCTCATTTTCACTCATTAGATGTTAAATGAAAAAGTTCTAAGTTCAAGAGTACTAAAAGTACAAAGTCTATGTAAACACATTGATAGTAAAAGGCACGAAAAGTTTGCTAAGGAGAGGCTTGAAAGATCTTCAACAGGATGAGAAGTAGATTTGCCCAACAGCTAAGTCTGCTGAAGACAATTCCAGTAAAGCTTAGTTCTTTTAGTCTATTAATGATTGATTTAGGTAAATAAGTATGTTATGTTATGTTAATGTTTTTTTGTTGGTATTTCTATGTAAGAAATCTTAATGACTCTTTAGATGTTGAATGAAAAAGTTATAAGTACAAGAGTACTGAAGGTACAAAAGTTCTAGTAAACACACTGATAGATAGTCAGCACACAAAAAGTTCTAGTAAACACACTGATACTAAAACACACAAAAAAGTTTACTGATTCCACTTCTTTCTCCTCTGACTCATAGTCACGAATAAGCTTCCCCTAACTTCTAAATCTTACAGAAATCTTCCTAATGAGACTGACTGACTTCTATTCACTCTGTGTATCTACCAAATCTCTGTAATAAAAGAGGTAGATCTTGGTCTTGTAATAATTTTTCATTCATGAGTTGTAAGGGAAGCAAATCTTGGATTCAAAACTGGTGAAAACTACTAAAAGTACAAAGAGTCTACCATCATGGGAGACAAAAAATCTACCACCATGGGAGGTATAGAAGTCTACCACAATGGAAGGTTAAAACGTCTACCACCATGGGAGGTATAAAATTTTTACCACAATTAACGTTAAAATCTACCACATCGGAAATATAAAGTCTACCAAAATTTTGAAAGTCTACCAACTAAAGTCTTCCACTATATAACCAGAGTCTATTAAAACACAATAAATATATCGTGTGAGGAAAAAGTCTACTATAACCAACTCACCCGGAAGTCTACCATCAACAACAAGATAAATCTACTACAGGTTACAAAATCTACCGTCGAATAAGTTAAATCTACCAAAAATTTGGAAGTCTACCCAAAAAAGTCAACAAGTCAACACTGATTGAAAAATCTACCGTCACAGAACACGTAGGTCTACCGCTACATAGAAAATAATATCTACCGTAACATGACCATGTCTTCCGGTTAGAGTCTACCGTCACAATGGTAGATTTCTCCCCGTAAATCTACCATAACTGAGAAAACTAAGTCCACCGTAACATTTTAGCTAAAATCTACCGTTTCGTTTGATAGAAGTCTATCATAAAACTACTTTTCCAAGTAAGTCTACCACTGCATACAAAACAGAAGTCTACTGTTATAGCTCTGGTAAAGTTTACCGTCTGGTCTATGAAGTCTACTGTCATAATTCTGGTAGACTTTAGTTCTGGCGCGCTTACGTGGCATAAATTCATTAATAACATTTTCGTAATTATGTTTTTTGTCAACAAACAATTTAAGGGCAAAACAGCCATTTAAAAAAAATTAGATCAGTAATATCAAAATATTAAAAATCGTTTTAATAATAAAATTTAAAAATAGAGATTATTTTAGCGATCCATTCTAAAAAAATATAGTTAGAAACATTTGCATACAAACAAATTTAAACTAAGCTCCATATATAATGAAGAAACATTAATGTATTATAGCTAATATGATTGTATTGAATAGAGAGAAAAATAGAGCAAATTCCAAGAACCTAAGACCCCTTGTCACAGCTGTAGACTCTTCTTGAAAACCAGTGAGAAGTTGATGGGCTTTATTAGTTATTACTTATACTACTAATACCTACGTACCTCACTAGGCCACCTATTATTATTTTCATTTATTATAATACAGTAAAATAATCTCTGAACTATCAATTTTTGCATACAAAAAAATTAAAAACACAAAAAGAAAATGAATATGTGTATGTAAACTATGTATAGAGAGAGAGAGCGACAGAGAGGTGGATCAGAGTTAGTACGGAGGAGCAGTGAGCAGCCTCAGGCAGAAGAATGCGACGCCGCTGCTTTGTGATCTGATCCGATTCGATCCAGCTGTCCCCTTTCTCGTTAGGCTTTTAGTTACTGATCAGGGGTAGTTTAGTCATTGTTCATGGGTTTGGGCTTTTATACTTTTTGTTTGGGCTACTCTCTCTCGGTTCATTACGATTTTTGTGGTTCATGCATATTTCTCCTCCATCAAACACAATTATTATGAGGTCTCAATCTGATAACCGATCCAAACCATGTTGATTTTAATATTTATACGAATTGAATTAATGATATTAAAAAAAAAATATTAGGTTCTAAGTCGTATTATATCCCCTTACTATTATTTGAGAAATACAAATAAGAAAATAACCTTAATATCTTTTAATATTTACTTTCTTATATCATTGGTATTAAGACCGTTTGCTAATTTTTTTATTAAAGTTATAATTGTAAATTTAATTAGCACCTTAAAAACAGAATTAAATCATGATTTTTAAGGATATCAATCTTTCGACTAAAGAATATCCAAAAATTTATAATATTTTTTGGAGAATACATTTATAGAAATAATATTTAATTTGTTGAATAACAAATAATAAGTTAATTCTAATTTGTGATTATTGTTTTTACACGATCCAAATTCGAATTAAACACATGATGGTCCTGATCACAACAGCACAATCGATGTATTGATTGTCAGACGACGTCGTTGCAGAACGAACTTTTATCTAACAACCGAAATCGTTGGTAACCAAACGGTCAAATTGAAAACAAGGGACAGTGACATGCGACCCACGATTTTGTCTTTCTAATTTGATTTGATGTCCCACAAGAAATAAATACATAACTATATACAATATGTATATGCCATTGTGGAATCTTCACATAATGGTATAATAACTACGAACTGAAAAGACACAGTACATAACTGTTCCTTTTGTTTTTGTTAAATGTACCTACGTCTCGTAATTTTTTTTTGTTTGAGACAGTATAAAATGTGAAGTATTCTAATTTATTCCAAAATATCAATATTGTTTTGTTTTCCATTTTCTTTGTCATATTGTTTTTAATATTTCGATACAAAGAAAATGATAAATGACTTCGTTTGGATATACGCTAAAAGTTTGTTTTGAAAGATCTTGAGTGGGCTTTAAAAACAAGATGGGCCTACTATCCAAGTTGAATTCATACCTGATCTTTGTTTTTATACAAACAAGATTAGTCAAAATTGTCTCAACCATGTATATGCTTACCATTTGACTAATCTGTAGCTACCTCTCGTAAAAGAAAAATTGAGACAAGATGAAATATGAAAAAAACACAAATATCTTTTCTTCCTAGTGGTAGATGTGAAAAAGATACAACCCTTAATTTGCGTTATGATTACACGAAAAGGAAAAGATAAAACCGTGAATATAAGTTTTATATTATATAGGACATGATTAATTATAAACAATTACCACTAAAAATGTTTGGTAAAAGCATCACAAAGACGTCAAGAAAAGGGAAGAAATAAAGCAAGAATCTGGGAGATGAGTTTCGAAAGACATGTCTTCGTAAAGGTGTCTTCAAAGCTATGATTAGTCATGGTGGCCAATTAATAATCAAAGTTTTTTTACAACAAGGGATCAATAAAACTCTTAATAGCCAAATTATTAGTTTAACATCATACAATAATGACGAGAGAAAACCCACTAACCGGACGGTTAAGATCTTAAGTTTTTTGGTTATTGTAGTAGTATATCAATGATGAATAGTCTAAATGAGAAAAAAAATGTAGAAAGTGGATGCCACACTTAATTTTCGTGCCGTTCACATATATAGATGCGAGTGTTAACAGGTAACGTAGACGTAAGGTTAAACCCCTTTCTCGAACTGTTTATTTAATTCTATCAACCAATTTATGTCCAATCCGATTAACCAAATCAGTAGCAAATTACATAACAATTAACACAAGCTTTTTTAATATCATCTTAGCGGTACTACCACCAGAACTGAATCTAAAATTAACGAACTGATATGATTGACTTTGCCAATGGATTTGTCTGTTACAACATTTGTATAACCGATTAGTCATTCTAGCTTCACTTTGTTACCGTTAGTTTACCAAATCATCATAAATTCATAATAATAAAAAGTCAGCGGAATTAGAGAGATGCGCGTGAAAAAATAATGTAAAAACAAAAAAGTAAGAATAAAAAAGTAAGAGTGGAAGAAACTGGAAAGGGAAAGGCTTTGTGCATTCCTTACTTGCAAATGCATCCAAAGCACCATTAAAAATCCTTCAGAGCCAAAAAAAAAAAAAAAAAAAAAACGTTCACAAAAGTTTTGACTGTTACTGAAATCAAAATCAAGTCTTTTTCGTTTCTTGAATCGATTCGAAATTTAAGTAATTTTGGTTTCTTTAATCTTTTTGATTTGGGCATTTTTGAGCGATGCGGGAAGTGGAAACATCGGCAATCACAGCAGCTCCTCCACAATTCTCTCAAATGTTTCAGAAACTAGCCATGGCGGTCAAAAGCAAGACTTACGAGTTCTTCACCGACGACGATAATGAGAGAACCGATGCTGAGGGTTTCTCTCTCCTCGACTACTCCGAGGATTTTATCACCGATCAGAAAGTCGTCGTTCTTAAACCCGATAGGCCTCTTCTTAGTTCTTCTTCTCCGGGATCTCCTGTTAAATCTCCGGTGAACGATGCACAGACGAAGAATTTGGGTATGGTAAGTGTGAAACCTAATCAAGCGAAGCTTTCTCAGGTTAGGAAATTGGATATCCAGATGGGATTGAGTTTGATTTCGTCTGTTTTCGCTACGGTTTCGTCTTTTGAAGCTTCGTATCTTCAATTGCAAGCTGCACACGCGCCGTTTGTAGAGGAAAATGTGAAGGTTGCTGATAGGGCTCTCGTCTCTAACCTCCAGAAATTGTCTGATTTGAAGCAGTTTTATAGAAATTATCGCCAAAGTTTGGATTTTGAGTCTGATTTAGCTATTGGGTCATGCTTAGAATCTCGGGTGCAGGAGAATCAAAGCAAGCTTAGAGCTTTGGAAACGGTCTCAAACCGGTTACAAGCTGAGATGGATTCAAAGGATTTGCAGGTTTGGAGTCTGAGAAACAAATTAGGTGAGATTCAGAAATCTAATTCCAGGTTATCAAAGAGATTGTCTTCAGATTCATCCATGGATGTCCTGTTATCCGTTAGGGTTTATGAGTCTCTATTGCATGATGCCTTTAAAGCTACCCAGAAATTCACTAAGATTCTGATTGAGTTGATGGAAAAAGCTGGGTGGGATTTGGAATTAGCGGCTAAGTCAGTTCATCCTGAGGTAGATTATGCGAAGAAGGGACATAACCGGTATGCATTGTTGTCGTATGTTTGCTTGGGGATGTTTCGAGGTTTCGATGGAGAAGGATTTGATCTAAATGAGAATGATGATGAAGAGTCTGAGATGAGTTCTTCAGATTCTTCGTTGAGGGAACTGATGCAACATGTATCGAGTAATCCGATGGAGCTTCTTGATAGAGATAAAGATTGTGCATTCTCTAGATTTTGCAATAAGAAGTATCACGAGCTCATTCATCCGAACATGGCATCTTCGATATTCAGCAACATGGATCAAAATGAAGCTGTGTTGAGTTCTTGGAGATCTCTGAGCACATTCTATGAGTCTTTTGTCACGATGGCTAGCTCGATTTGGACCCTTCACAAGTTAGCTTTGTTATTTGATCCTGCAGTTGAGATTTTCCAAGTTGAAAGCGGAGTGGATTTTTCGATTGTTTTCATGGAGAATGTCTTAAAAAGAAAACAAGACAAGAAGTTTTCGATGAATCCTACTCGAGCCAAAGTAGGATTCACAGTGGTTCCTGGGTTTAAAATCGGGTGCACGGTGATCCAGTCTCAAGTTTACCTTACTGGCTTCAAATGTAAATGAATCAGACTGATGGTTAAACCGACACCCAAGTTTTTATCTCGAAGCTACTTCGAGGACTCAGCGGCTCCAGACTAAATGGGTTATAACTTTTTCACCTTCTTACGTTTCTGTGATTAATTGTGTTCTTTAAGTCTGATTTAAGTTCTTGATTTCGTTTAAAGTGTACAGAATGTTCTAAAGCTATGGTGATTTTTTCTTTGTTTGGATTGCAATGAATTAAATTGTTTCTCTTCATAGGATTACTTTGTAACAGATTGATTTATCAAAATATAAGTGTTTCACAAATTCACAATGTGTTTATAGTTGTGGTCTATTTGATCAAATTTCTTGATTAATCTGTATTTCTGGGCTTTCTTGCTGTTTTATTAATCCAGTTTCTTCGTTGGATTAATAAAAGCCCATGAACCGCCTTGGTGTTACTAACCTTGGGCCCTATTATAGTATCTGGGCCGTTGAGTGATATCATGCAATTACTCTTGCGGTAATATAATTGTTGGGCTTTATTAGGCCCCTTTATCACCAATTAAATGGAAAAGTAATGCACGTGTGTGTAAAGGTCCACGTGGCATTAACATAAAACATTCCTTCGACGTACCTTCAAATTTTGGTTGGCATGGCTGACTTGACCAAGCAGTACAAGTCGGTACGGCGTCATTTTACGTACAACGACAAGCTTAACGACTAACGAGGATTTTTGTATACGAATATACGATCGTCGAATTATGATCACATATGATAAATAAATATATTGTTGTATATTATTTGTTCTTTTTTCTTTTTTCTTTCGTTGACTATCGATTCGTTGAAGTTAGTGGTTTAGACCGATTTGTCAAATTAAATCAAGTCGTTTATACCGATTTGTCAAATTAAATCAATTATTGTTGTTCTAAAATCGTATACTATTCAATTTACCGCAAATTTAGGAACCGAGTAATGTATTTAGAACAACGATTATCTTTTGCTTTATGTGAGGGCAATTAAGCTTTAACGTTAACGACGTGTTATTTTATTAATCGGACGTTTTTGTATAAACCTTGAATTGGCCGTCGAGGCATCGAAAAGCGTTTATGACACGTCAGGTACGATTATCCGTACAAATAGCGACAAAAAAATATTGCCAGCTGTACATATGCTTTAGTATTATTTTACAATATCGCTAATCGAAATGTTCACCTTTAACACCCACTACTATACATCTTTCTTTGGTCTCAACAGTCAGCACCCAACTTACATATACATTTTAATTATTATTCTTACTTTAATATTTGAATATCATTAGTATAAGACAAATTTCCAATGCAGTCTTACAAAATAAAAATCAAACCCTTTTGTTTTTAACCTTATATCAAATGAAGCCACTTATTTTAGTAATAAATGAAAAATCAACTTCTTTACGTATATTTTTTTGTTTATTTATACACATTAGTTCTCTCCTACCGATATATTTTGACATCCCACAGCTTCGGCAGATCGCTTAGCCCCGTTATATATTTTTCAACACTATATAAGTATATGTTTGTTTGCAAGAATACTAACATATAAGATCGATGCATGTTTCAAGTTTCAATTTTTTGTTATGTGTTTTACAGAGTCACCACTAATAAATGTTTAATATACCAAAAGTAGGTAATGAATTGATTCACACTGAAAATACATATCATATGCTATATTAATTAGCTAAATTTTTTTTTTTTGATAAATCAACTAAAACATAATCCGCTTAGGTGAGCAACGTTTAAAATTTAAAATCAAAATATAGTATAATTATTTAATTTGAGTTTGACTTCCTCTATTTATTTTGTATCCTTCTACTAGTGATTTTTTCGCTATTTAATTAGATTGGTAATATATCATTCCATCAGTCGGCGACCAGCAAATTGAAAATTCTATGTTTTTGTCAACAAATTGACATGTTTTATTTTAAATTCTATTTATAGACATAATTTAAATGTAACATGATAAACGTTATGTATGCATGACTTTTTATGGGGTTGTCTCTGTCTTTCTTTCGTTGAGTTCTTCCTTATAAAGAAAAATACAAAATTTTGGTCTTACATGAAAGGTTGAAAGCATTACTCGAATCATCGCATGGCGTTGTTCGATTTTTCGAGGAAACTCATAGTTGGCAATATTTTGTCTTTGATATCCGCATAGTTGACAATATTGTACATAGAGACAATTATTTAAATAGTTTGCCACATAACTTATGAGAGAAACAAATAATACTAATGTGACTCTAGGCACAACTCGAAAGATATTTTTTTATTAATGTATTCTTAATTTATTTTGATATCTTTTGAACAATAAATCGAAAAAGTTTCTGGGCAATTGATGCATAAAATGATAAAAATATTTTAGTCAGAAAAATAGTAAATGATACCAAAAAGGTTAAAAAAATTAAGAAATAATGTTAAAAAATAGTGGTAGAAAAGAAATTTAAAAATACTAATTTCGGTATTGCTAACTCTTAACATTTTTGTAATCTCCTATCTATGAATTAAGAATCATTTTAACAAAATAATCTTATGTTTACATGAAATATTATAACACTGTCATGCTGACGTGTCGTCACCAGAATAATTCTCAGAGAATATATTTTATAGGACATTAATTATTAGACTATTACATAATATGCTATTAGATCAATCATATATAAAATATATTTATTTTGAAGATTATAATCTTACCTAAATTAGCTTTATTTATTTATGAAAAATCGAGTAAGTAAATATTCCATAAAATTATTGCTGGTTTTATTGTTTCTTAAATTTGATTTTTAAAGATATTGTTTTAACTAAATAATTAATTAGTACCTTAAATATGTAGAAACTTTAACTTTAGATTTTAATTATTTATACAATAATATACTATTGAAATATTTAGAAATATTTGTTTAATTTATTAATTTTCTACAAAATATTATAAATATCTTATCATGCGTATAACGCGAAAATTACTTAGTAACTATTAAATTAGTAAAGTTTTCTGTTGTGATACATGTTAGCAATCAAAGCTTATATTTATTTACTCCAAACATAACATATGATTTTATCTCAATTCTGATAATTATTTTAAAGTAATTATCTATCATTTGAAATTGTTTTATTTTTGGTTAAAAATGTATTATACCGAATTTAAATTACTACCATGACAACATTTGCATAAACCATTAAACTACATATTAAATTTGTTTTTCTTTCTTAACTTTTATTTACATGTATTTATCTAGTAGCATAACATTTCTTATTTCATTCATTTAACATTTAGCTGAGAGTAATATTAATATAGAGGTTGTTTAAAGAAGGATTTGGACATATGTGAGTCAAATGAGCCCCACACATTTAAAGCTGTAAGTGACACGTTCGTGTACGTAATGGATTTGTACGGAGTCATGAAAAAATGAATAGTTGATTATACTATTATAAAGTATCATTTTCACAATGGGAAAAAAACAATCGTATTCTCGCACGCAAACCATATTCTATGGCGTATTTTTAACATCATTTCCATTTTCGTTGGAATAAAACAATACATATATTCATATATAAAATTCGTTGGAATGAAACAATACATATATTCATATATACAATTATATCTATACGTAACGTATGTATGTATCATGTATGCATATTAATATGCCAATTTTTTTGTCGAAAGATTAGAAACAAGGCAACAGTATTTGAATCTTGATTAGGAAAATTAGAAATTATATAACTTTTGCGTCATCCCATCGTTACACAGACAAATATACTGGATCAAGCTCATATCTATTAGTAACGATAATCGTCTTTTAGTCTGAAGACAACAGAAATATACGAATGAATACTCCCAAAACTTTTGTCTGGTTAGATCAACACAAGTTGGTCTAAAAAAAAAAAATTTATATCCCAAACTCAGATCTGTCTTCAGTTATTATTTTGTGCGTTTCTTGTCTGCATATGAATAAAAAACTATAGGGAGGCATCTAAAGGGACATACCGTACAAAATCTAAAATTTTAAAACTTTATTGCCAACATAACGTGCAGCTAAATTGATGAAATGCCAATAAAAATAAAATTAATAAAACAAAATATTTCAGAAGATGTTTTTGATATCGTGTGGAGTGTTGTAGTGTGTTTGCCACGTGGGTATCACACGTGTGATTGCATTATAATTGTCATCGAACAAAGTGGAACCTTGGGTGACTCATCCTCTTCTCTGCACTACATCAAAATTGGTTATAAGATTAAATTTCAGTTATACGATTTTAATTCGCAAGTAAATTAAACATCACCAAAAAGAAATTGAAAATGCTTAAGAAATTGTGGTTAATGCTAAATTAAAGTCGTTCAATTAATGAAGAATTCTCTAGGTGAGAAAAGCAATAGTAGGAAGTTTCCTTTAACAAAATCTAATCCAACGGTTGAGATGCTTTCTTCTCATCCAACCGTCCATTGAGCTGACTCAGTCTCCCTTGGCTTCTTCTCTATTTAAACTCCTCTGTCTCTTACTCTGCTCTTCCTCTTTAGCGTTTAGACAGCCACAAAATCCTCTAAACTCCATATTTCTCTTCCTGTTCTCAAATCTTCTCCGGTTATTTATATGTAACTCAATCTATCGAAACCAATACAAAAACTAAAACGGAGCTTTAAAACTCTGAAAGTTTGTTTCTTTGCTCTGAAACAGAGTAAAGGGTTTTGTTTTAATTTGGTTGCGTCCAAAACATTTCTCAATCTTAAATTAGCTCTGTTCCTTTTTTATCTGTTCTGTTTTTGAACGATGAGGAGGTTAAGAGGAATCAAGATTAGAAGACCGATTCAACGAATCTCAAGATGGATCCTCCGGAGAATTCGGATCCGTCGTTCGAGATACACCCGGTTAAGCCCGACCCGACCGGTTTGCAAGCCGAGAGCCATCACGACAAAGCTCATAAGTTGGGGTCGAAGTCTCACATCCCACAGCGCCAGGTTTCTTGGGTCTAAATGCTCAAATTTAGGGTACATACCAATTGGTCAGGAACCGATTCGAGAAAAACCCGACCCGGTTCCGAAAGGTCACTCGGCGGTTTACGTCGGTAAAAAAGACGGTGACTTTCAGAGAGTTTTGGTGCCTATCGTTTACTTTAACCATCCTCTGTTCGGTGAGCTTCTGAGAGAGGCAGAAGAAGAATTTGGGTTTTGCCAAGAAGGTGGAATCACTATCCCTTGTCCTTATTCGGATTTCAAACGGGTCCAGACCCGAATTGAATCCGGGTCGGGTTTCTGTAAACTTCCCTGGAGCCGGCGCCGGCAATAACGACGGTGGAAGAAGATGATGATGATGAAAAAGTTCTTAACTCTTTTTTACTATTTTCTACCTTTGTGACCTTTTCACTTTTGTCACTTTTTTTTACCCTTTTGTTAGATATGTACATGTGAAAGTGAGATTTTTTTTCTTAAGTTTGAAATTTAGGCGATAATGTAAAGAATATAGAGTTTTTTTTCTTTTGAATGATTGCTTTTGGTATGATTATGATTATGAATTTCTGATTAGGATAGTGATTTATAGGTGAATCATGAAAATGATAAAACCCAAAGAAAGTTTAACACGATTCTATTCATCTGTGGACCTACACAAGATTTTGCTATCAATCACAATAATTCATCGTTGTTAATCCCACTAATTCTACATATACACATATGTACGTATATATACATATATTGGGAAATTATTTAGAGTTTCTTTTTTTTTTTTTTTTTGGTCACCAAATTATTTAGAGTTTCTTAGATCAGAATTTTTTCAATATGAAAAAGTGCATGGCGCACTAATTAGCTTAGAGGAAAAAATGATAATATTGCCTTCCAAATTTGATTTGTCTGCAAAACACTCTAATGAGAAAAATGGTTATATATCTAATTTTTATCTATAATTGAGTTTAATGATTATTTTTCAATCTAGTTTCGTGCAAGAGTTGAAGATATGGCTGGAATAAAATATGAGGAAAATACTGCCAAAAGGAGATATTCTAGCATTGAAGTGTTCGTCGCCATTAGAGTCCCTTTCGATATCTCAATAAGTAGAGATGACTTTTAGTGGAGAATCCACAAAAGAATTAATGATTTTTCCATGGCAAGCCAAAAAGATAAATTTAAAGAATAAATATACGTAGAAAAAAGCACATTCATATGTTATTATTAGTTTATATAGCAAATAACAACTAAATACAATTGAGTTCGCTCAACTAAGGTAGTCTAATAACTAACAGCGACACATAAAATTCAATTTACGAGATTTAGTTTAGTACTACTACTTGTATTTTACTCGCATGGAACAAGAAACGAGTATTGTCACGTGTTCTTTGTATAAAAATTCGTACTTGTCTCGTTCTTATAGATTGGAAATTGGATCAAGAAATGGACCAATATTGCTTGTTAAACGAGCAATATTACAATTTAGTTTTTATTTTATTTCAAACAAATTAATATTTGTGGAGTCTCTTGCAAAAGTTATTTGATATATTTAAATATACCTAATATTGTTTTTACTGTTCAGTTATGTGTTTTTAAAGTATAAAATAGTCTAAAAGTATCAATATTTAAGAAATGAGACGAGAAGTATGTACATCAGTACATGCGAAAGACCTTCCTTCTGACCCATTTTATATTATTTTCACACTTCATAAACATTTAGTATTGCCAACAATTTGGAGATGAGTAAATCTGAAAATACGTTATTTTCCTTTAAAATAAATTTAATCAAATTAGTGGGATATTTCAGATTTCCTTTGGTTTGCGTTGGTTGTTGAAGTGCCAAGTTGGTTCATGGATTGGTCCAATTTCTATCGAGTTGAAGTTAATATGGATAAGTAGTGGCTGTAACAATCAATGATTGATCGTCTCCAAAGGCATATACCAACTTGAGAACACAAGGTTAGACCTACGACCTATTAACCTAATCCATTTTTGACTTTTGTAACCGAACTCAACCGACCCCGATAAATTTATTCTCAGACAATTGAATGTTAGTTAAGTTAATTGCATTATGTAAAAAAAAAAGATTTGGGAGGAGGAGGGAGGGTAAGAGATACTAACTAATCTGTTAATTATGTTAACAAAAAACAGATTTGATCAAATAAAGTGCTTTGAATATTTTACTAAACATGACCCCAAAATTAGTTATGGTCAATAGCTTATACAAAGCAGTCCAATGAGCAAATGAAGGGTAAAAATCCTGAAAAACATAGTAGCGAACAAAACCATCAAAACATGGGTTTGAACTCATTCACAGCTCAACAGCCCAATAGTTTTATCTTCCTTAAACATCCATTTTAACTCAATCGTTTCTATAATTTTGATTGTAATTGACATCTAAACTGAAAGTTAAATCTGGATAATAGTAGTATTATATAACACAACATACTAAGAATTTTGATATACCATAATTGTATAGGATTTAGATTTAGTTTAATACATTTTTGCAGTTTTGGATGGAAAAACCTTTTAATTTAATAAAAACAATATATGACCGAATTATAGTTGATAGATATTTTACTTTTATATATTAAGTAAATTTTAGCATCAGTGATCAAATTAGATTTTCTCATATTTTGTATTGATTGTTTGCTAGTTTATTGAATTTAATATTGTACATTAAAAGTTTAAAGCATGATTTATAAGAGTTAAGAAAAGTTAATACAAATAAAAGTATCTAAAGGAGATAGATATATACATACACGTATCAAAAATCTTATGGAAAAATTAAAGAAACTAATTAAGTGGTGTACATGTATATAAACATGTTTTATGATACACTTTTTTTTTGCAATTTCACATCTTTTTTTGTGTGCTCCAAAAAATCGCTTTCCTCTCTCTTGATCTCTTGGGTCAACACCACAAAGATGGAACATAAAGAAACTCAATCTGAATTATCAGACATTGGAATATGTATTTTCTTCTTCATGGTTTTTAGCGGTATCATGTTACTGCCGTTTTTCCTATGGAATTCTCAAAATATTGATGTGCCGGATATTACAATAGCCTTTATGAATTTTACGGTGTTTAATTCAACTGAAACTCGTTTTAGTGCAAAATGGAACTTATCAATTAGAGTCCCCAACGATCTTCCTGGTCCCTATATATGTCTCCAAGGAGACTTTCAAGCTTCTTTACTTTACAAAAATATTACCATTGCTACTTCACCCGCAAAAAGGTTAAAAATCTTTATTTTCTTTTGAAAAATATCTTTTAACTTAATTGCTTCTTTATTTAAACTAAGAACAACAATTATTTTGGTTGATCAGTTACAACAATCTCCGACCCCGTTGGGCTCAACTACTTAAGGTTTCAGGAGTTGTCTCTGAGGAAGATACCAACGGTGCAATTGGAAAAAATATTATGGGTGATATTAAAGAGAGAAGTGAAGTGCGGTTTGGATCGCGGTTGTTTTTTCCGGATTGCAGAGAAATGACAACAGGGACGATGAGCTATACTTGCGATGAAACCAAGTTTCATATTGATTCGAACTCTCAGATTACAGCAACTGCGTTTGGAAACCCTACATGTCACTATGATTATCATTAGTTTATTGTTTAGCCTAATTATTTTCCATGAAGATTGAACCATCTTTACATTTATATATGATTAATTTATTTTGAATATTTCATAGCATTATATATATATGAAACATCTCGGAAATTCTACCAAAACTGTGTTTGATATCGATTTTATGTAGATTTTTCCCTTTATTAAATTTTTTATAAAACGTTGTTAATAATCCATTATTCTGATTTTCATATATATATGCCCCAAACAGTCTTAGCGTAAAAATGGAGTAAAGTGGTATCTAAGGTATTTCAATAAAAATGTATGTGTTCGTTAGGTTTACTGAAATCAGATTTGATTTAGATAAAAAGGTTTAAACATTTTCCAAACATCGTCCCAAAGTAGGTATATATGCTCAATAGCTTTATACAAAGGGGTGTCTGTTTTGATGTATATATATTACAATGAAAAATGTTCAATTTTTAATAATACTAGATATTGGATTCGTCGGTTTTTTTAATTAATATATATATATATATATTATTGATTTGCTGATTAAATATAAAAACTATAACATTTCAAAATTCAAATTGATAAATTTGTGTTTATCAAATTATAACAGATTTATTACATTTTTTATTATTAATTAATACATATATATATATATAATATATTGACTTGCTAATAAATATAAAAATTATAACATTTCAAATTTTTTTTTCTCATTTATTGTTTTAAACATTTTATTAGTTTGACAATTACATGTAGTGGATAAAACCGACGGTGATAGTTAATAGTTGTTTCACATATAAATGATATTAGTGATAGTTGATTCACATATATTTTTTTTTTTTCTGTCATTATATTAATCGAAACTATGTTAGGAATAATATAGAACAAAATAAAAATATAATATTTTTCGTCTATTACCTCATGATTATCCAGTAAAATATAGTCTCAAATAGCATTAATGAATTGTTGATCTTCTTTAAATTTATCTGGTTGAATCGCATTCCCCAAACTAACTGAGCAACCACCGTTATATTCTAAATCACACTCCGATTCATGATTCAAATAAAAACTTAGTGGAAGAAGATGCTGATAAAAAAAATTCCCTTCAACACATCTTAAATAAAATGCATGTCTATGATGCACAATGAACAAATAAAATTAAAAATAAATAAATATTTAAAATAGTATTTCCTAAAAAATAAAATAAATTAAACACTAATATAAAAACTTCTAAAATATAATAATATTTACTAAAATAAATTATTATCTTTTCATCAAACAATAATAATTCTATTCCCATGAGTATATTATTTGCTTTGATATATTTTGCTTCTCATTTTCGAAGCACGCGCACAATAGTATGACGATAAACTCAATTTATATCTATCTGATTTAGGGTAAGATGAACTCCTAAATTTATTTTTCCGATTTAATATGACGAATAACAAAAAGTAGAGGCTGAATGAAAAGATGATCTGTTAAGAGTATTTATTATGATATTTATAACCAAACTAGTATAATATTAATTTGGAAAATTAACATAATCGTCATAGAAAATATTAAATTACCAGAACTTGACATTTTTGCTAAAACTGAAAATTAACATAATTTTCATATTTCTTTTCAGCTATTTACATTTTTTTTGGAAATTGATAATTGCTATTTTTTTTATATAGAAACTTAATAGTAAGTTATCTTTTTATTATTATTATTTTTTTGTTAAACCTGGAAATTATTTATTTTATATTTTTCTGTCTTTTTTTTTTGTTTAAACTGATATTTTTCTATTGAAAGATTTTTTTTTGGCTATTTACATTTTTGTTTAAATTGAAAAAAAATTTAATTAATTTTTTATTTTATATTTTTATATAGAAAATCACATTACCAAAAAATTGTTTTTTTT
This sequence comes from Boechera divaricarpa, assembly GCA_026770425.1. Taxonomy (NCBI): domain Eukaryota; kingdom Viridiplantae; phylum Streptophyta; class Magnoliopsida; order Brassicales; family Brassicaceae; genus Boechera; species Boechera divaricarpa. Next base: position 29,261,214 of record CM049188.1, read on the forward strand.
TTTGATATTTTTGCTTAAACTGATATAAAATTTTAATTGACACGTGTTAGATTCTTATTAGCTATGACACGTGTTGTAAATCTAATGAATTATCACTTTGACACGTGTTACACTCACGTTAACCGCATTCTCTTTTATATAATAAGACTAGATATCATAAGAATTGAAAAGTATTGGTAAGGAGAAAAAAATATATAAGCATATGACATACCATAATAATACAGGACCTGGAGTTAATAAAGATAAAATTTGACCTAAATTATATTTTATTAAAATGATTTGCTTTAATAAAAGGAAATTCAGTTGTTTTTTTTTCATCAGAGACCATATTTTTTTTTTTTGTAGTTTTGTTAGATTTTCATTTAATATTATACTTTAAAAATTAATAGCACAACCCATTAGGGATAAGAAATAACTCTAAATAAGCAAAAATAGTAAAATATCTAAAGGAGATAGATCTTATGGAAGAAAAAATCTAAATAGGTGGTGTATATATAAACGTGTTTTATGATACATTTCTTACAATCTCTCATGTTCTTTGTACACTCCAAAATCGTTTTTCTCTCTTCCTCGAACTCTTTGGTCAACGATACAAAATGGAACTCGAAAAAGAAGCTTTTGTTGATAAAGAACTCAAAGAAGAAGTTCCAAAATCTAACTCTACAAGTAGAGAAAGGGAACCGGCACCAAATGAAAATTGTGATATGTATTTCCTTCTTATTGGTAGCCTTGGGATTTATTTGTGCCGTGATATGTTCATGTTCCTCTTTCCTGTCGGAATGTAAAACAACTGATGACGTGCCGAATATTACACTAGCTTTTATGAATTTTACGGTGTTCGATATAAATACTCGTCTTAGTGCAAAATGGAATTTATCAATTAGAGTTCCCGAAAAACCTCCTGGTTCCTATATATGTCTACAAGGAGACTTTCAAGCTTCTTTACTTTACAAGAATATTACCATTGCTACTTCACCCACAAGAAGGTTCAAATATCTTTTTTTTTCTAAAATATTTATTTAACTTAACTGTTTCTATATATATTCTAACGAACAACAACAATTTGTTTGCTTGATCAGTTACAACAATCTCCAATCCCATTGGCCTCAACTGCTCAAGGTTTCAGGGGTTGTCCCTGAAGAGGATATCAATGGTGCAATTGGAAAAAACATTATGAATGACATTAAGGAGAGAAGCGAAGTGCGCTTGGGGTCGCAGTTGTTTCTTCCGGATTGCAGAAACAATATGACAGGGACGATGAAATTTGCTTGTGATGAGGTCAAGATGCAATTTGACTCGAGTTCTCAGAAGATTACATCAACTGTGGTTGGGAATCCTACTTGCCTCTATGATGGTCATTAGTTTCTTGTTTAATTTTAGTATGAAGATTGGACCTTATTTGTGTATAATTTACTTTGAATAATGCATAGCGATATAAAACATTTAGTAGAATCTACCAAAATTGTGCTTAATATCGATTTTGTGTGGATTTATCTCTTAATTGATGATAATTTATTAATTTGAGTTCTTTTCTAGACTTCGATTAAAATGTTAAACAAGTGCTAGGTAAGGTTTATGGAGTAACAAGCTCTTACACGCACCAACTCTAGAATGTAGATCCTAGATCAACCTATAGAAGCACATTTCATGCTCTATAACGAGTAAAGATATATATATATATATATATATGAACATCAGACTGGATTATTTTACATAATAATAATAGAGAACTGAAAGAGTAACGAATAATGGAAATTAACCTCATCCATCATTATATAACCCCTAGTTATAATTCAACTCAAATGTCTCGAAAGCTCGTTATTGTAAAAAAAAAGTAGAGAGACTCTCTTTGTATTAGAGTCTTTAGTAAACATCTTAAAGACTAAGAGACTCTCTCTCGGCCAGAGTCTTTTGACGTATATAACCAAAGCTCTTCTTCCCATAAATTCGTCTTTTGACGTTGATTTCGTAAGAAACTTGATCTCACTTGATTTGTTTCTTATGAATGCGATTCTCTCCATCTTTTAGTGTTAACTGGACTAGAAATTTCTTAAACTTTAATTGTTGTATAATTAAATCTGACAGTGGCACTAATTCATTTGTATTCAATTGAATAGGTTCGTATAAGAGCAGACATATATGTTTGGATTGATCTTTTATGTCTCTGTACTTGGACTTAACTAAAAATCGTATCTTTGTCTCTTGGTTCAGTTGGTCAATTCAGGGGCGTATGCAAGATTTGATAAGCCAATTGCCCAATGAGTTGCTGCTCGAGATACTCTTGAATCTTTCCACGAGTGAGTCTGTTAGGACAAGTGTCTTATCGACCAGATGGAGAAATCTCTGGCAAAGTGTTCCTGGATTGTACCTAATTGGTGATGTCAAGGATTTTCTCGACAAATTCCTAAATTTGCATAAGGAATCGCCCATATACCAGTTTACCTTTAGGTGTACTGATGTTGTTATACCCTGTTTGAAGTTGTTTCATCGACAAAGTGTTGACCCGTGGAATTCAGCTTTTTGCGATTAACGGTTCTATGTATGAACTTGCGGGTTTGAGTATGATTGAGCTGCCTGTAAGCTTTTATATGTGTGAGACACTGGTAAACTTGCATTTGGAATCTGTAATGCTGGATGATTTTGATGGTTGTGAGTTTTTCTATCTACCTCACCTTGAGGTTATGCATTTTGGGGTCTGTTTCGATTCCTAGTGATGTGGTTCTAGAGATGCTTATCTGGGGCTCTCCAGTTCTCCAAGTCTTGATCATTCATAATATTGAAGTGGGACTTTTGAAAGTGCGATCTCAGACGTTAAGGAGCTTGAGTCTACTAAGGATACATATCTATAAGGGAGAATATGACTCTCGGGTGATGAAGATCTGGAGTTTTGACTTTTGATTGACACTCCTAGCTTAGAGTTTCTGCGTATAAGAGATGATACATTGGAGTACTTCAGAGTGGAGGGTGTTAGTTCTTCTATCAAGATGTGTATCGATGTTTGCTTTGATGGGGAAGATGACATTTCAAAGATGCAAACTTTGCACAAGTTTTTTGCAGGGTTCTCGGAGGTCACAGATCTTAGCATCTCTGCAATACATCTAGATGTATGTATATATGTTATTTCAACGCATATATCTTTATATATATTCTTCCTTTTTGTTCTTACCAAGTGTTTGGTTCTTGACAGGGAATCTATCCTTACTCTAAACTGCAACAACAACAACTGCCTGAATTCAAGAACTTGACCCGTTTGTACGCTTTTTTCCATTCCGAATTTTCAGAGATGTTGTCTATATACCTCTCGAGCTACCCCAACCTTAAATCTGTTGACTTGGAAATGAATATATATTATACATTCTTATGGTGCTTTTCTTTGTAGGAGCTTCATGGTTATCCAAAGATGGAGGAAATCGCAAGCTCACCTGTGCCACGATGTCTCCAAACATCCATTGAGAATGTCAAAATAAAAATGACGCCTAAGGCTGGCCAAGAGAGAAGCAGAAAAGCTGAAACCGAGTTTGCTAAATACATCTTAGAGAAAGCAACACTTCTCAAGAAGCTCACTCCATGGTTAGATGAAGAAGAAGATGTGTGTAGCAGTGTCCTTTAGAAAATTCTCACGTTTCGAAATTGCCCTTTTGTAGAGGCGAAGATAGGTCGAGTAGCATCGAAATTTCGCCCAGGTTATATATTAGAAGCTAAGCCCTTTAGTCGTTTTCTTTCTTCTTCGTGTTATTGAATCTATGCTGATTTAGTTTACGATTCCAGTTTAGTAATATTTGTAAGTGTATTGTAGATAAATTGAATCTATGATGATCAAGCTAAGCCCCTTTGGTCGTGGTCGGAATTTAAAGAAAGTTGTTTCTATCACTTAAAAATTCTCCACTAATTTGAGGAGAATATGTGTGATGGAATCGATCTAGCGAACATATACTAATTAAAAGGACATGACGAAAATGGGACCCTCTTTGCACAAAAGAAGTCTCAAGAAATTATTATACCTCCAAAACCAAATCTTCTTTAGTTATGTCTAAAATCATTTTACCACTCTTAACAAAATAATATACCAAATGCTATCATCCAATTTGTCGACACTTTGGCATTGATTCGTTACAAGTGAATGTTCTAGACCAGGTTTATTGATCTATTATGTAGTTTTGCATTCATCCTACATATATCCACTTTACATGTTTGTATTAGTGTCGCCATTATATTACGGCCGGAGTTCAAATTTGTTAAGATGCGTATGTGAGTTATAAAGGATAAAATCAACTTGGTCCCCATAGTGATGAACTAATCATTCTTGATTATTATATTTAAAATAAAACACTATGAATAAGATAAAATCAAAAACAAAAGCTCATTTGAAAACAAACCAAAGAACCCAAAAAGAACAACAATATGAGAAGACTCTTTCTCTCCTCTCTCCTCTTTTTCATCTTCTTCTACTCATCGTCCTCCTCAAGATCTTCATCAGAATCTCACATCTTCATCTACGGAGGATGTTCACCGGAAAAGTACACACCAAACACACCTTTTGAATCTAACCGCGATACTTTCCTCTCCTCTGTCGTCACTTCCTCCTCCGACGCCTCCTTCAACAGCTTTGCCGTCGGCAACGAGTCCTCCTCCTCCGCTTCTTCCGCCGTCTTCGGCCTCTATCAATGCCGTGACGATCTCCGATCATCAGACTGCTTAAAATGCATCCAAACCTCAGTCGATCAAATCACTCTCATTTGTCCTTACTCTTACGGTGCTTCTCTCCAGCTCGAAGGCTGCTTCTTACGTTACGAAACTAACGATTTTCTTGGGAAACCAGACACGAGTCTTAGGTACAAGAAGTGTAGTTCCAAGAGCGTTGAGAATGACTACGACTTCTTTAAACGGAGAGACGATGTGTTGTCGGATCTTGAGTCGACTCAACTCGGTTACAAAGTTAGCCGGTCCGGTTTAGTTGAGGGTTATGCTCAGTGTGTTGGTGACTTGAGTCCTAGTGACTGTACGGCTTGTCTTGCAGAGTCTGTCGGAAAATTAAAGAATCTTTGTGGCTCGGCGGTTGCAGCTGAGGTATACTTAGCTCAGTGTTATGCTCGTTATTGGGGTTCTGGTTACTATGACTTCTCTTCAGGTCGGTCCATAAATTTAAATCTTCATTTCATTTATTAACTATCGTTCTAATTACCATAATAATAAAATAATTTAAAGTTGTAATGAATTGTATAGAAATGTGTGAGAATTTGGCATAATTTAAATTTCCGCCGCTTATAATTGAGGAAATCACGAGTCTAGTCGCTCTTGGTAGCACGAGAAAGCTGAAGAAATCATAAAGTTTTCCTCTCTCATTTTTTTTCCCCCACTGCAAAGACACCATTAAGTATTGAATAAAATAAAATTAATCTTTTGAATATATTCGTTGGAAAATTCGAGTATCATGATTATAATATCATTGGTCAGAAAAGAATGTTTGTTTGCAAATATAATATAGTTATACAATAAATTATTCTTTTCTTTATAGGCATAGCTAGCCACCCATGTCCCCATTTTCAACTTTAATTTTATATATTCTTTATAGCTTGATCAATATCACAAAGTCCAAAAGTCATTGCATCTTAGAAAATTTAATTCTTAGCTTGATACTATGGTCTTATCTCATCTTATGTACTTTGTCACATACTATGAGATCTTTCTAAATTGTAATCCTACTTTCGTAATTAAGATCCAACGCATGGAGATAACGCCGGGAAAACAATCGCGATCATGGTAGGAGTTATTGCTGGATTCGCAATTCTCGTTATTCTCCTCTCCCTCTGCAGAAACTCCATGCGTAAGTCTATACTTACTTGTCTAATCTAATCGTCATCCATTTCTTTAAGATTCTAATTTAATTGAGTCTTTTGGAATTATCATAATCTCATAATTTTTATTATGTTTATTTGCAGATTGATATAAAGAAGACATGATTTGGGATAAGGACCTGTTATTATTCCTTTTATTTTGTTGTAGGAACACATTCCTTACTGATTTTTTTTTTTTTTTCCGTTTATCAAAAGGAATACTCGAAATGACTTGCATGATTTAGCTTCGTGGGATAATTAAATAGTTGAATAGTGACCCGTATTGTCTGCCTTAAAAAGATGATAACTTTATCCCATTAGTTAGTTCTAGGCTTATACCCACTTTCCTTAGCAGGCGCAATTATTCGCTACTTATACTTAGATCGTAAAGTATGATAATATTCGGATTTATTATAATTTCGGAGAACAACGTGATGCGATTTGAGTATCTTTCGACTTTAAAGCTTATGCCGGAAAATAAATAAAAAGGACTTAAAGAGGTTCATATTCAACCTTTGGTTCGTCTTAATACGATCCGAGTCTACACCCGGTTCTTATGGATCGCACCACATATTCCATTGAGCCATTAAATTATGGGCTGGGCTCCGGCCTACTAGACTTCTAAGCCGTGTACCATCATTATATATATCTAAAACATTTTCACAAAAATAGCTAGAAAATGTTATAATACACTATGATTTTATCTAATACTGTGATTTCATATCATTATATATTCTTTTAGTTTTTTTTAAAGCTACAGAAAATCTTAAATAAATTTATGAAAAATAAAGATAATAACTTCCACTAACTTTACAAAATATGACTCCAACAAAAAGAATACTAATGTCTTATAGCAAATTTTATATTTTATGTTATTAACAAGCGCTTGTTAAAGATTCAGAGATTATATATATATAGAATACTAATGCTAGCATTCATATATAGATTATAGAGTTTATTACCCAAAATACCACTTTCTCAAAACTTTCTTTCAAAAATGCCACTTTCCTACAAACCCTCCAAAAATACCACAAATTACTGTAGTCAAAGGATTAAAAAACCCAATCTACCCTTCTTTCTCTTTCTTATACTCTCCTTCATTCTAAAATTCTCTCATTTCGCTTGTGGACGAACGTGCAATGTCTGTGGACGAACGTGCAATGTCTGGGACGAACATGCAATGCATGTGGACGAACGTGCAATGCTTATGGACGAACGTGCAATACTTGTGGACGACCGTACAATGCATGTAGACGACCGTGCAATGCATGTGGACGACCGTGCAATGCATGTGGACGACCATGCAATGCCTGTGGACGACCCTGCAATGCATGTGGACGACCCTGCAATGCCTGTGGACGACCATGCAATACCTGTGGACGACCATCCAATCTTGTGGACGACCATGCTTTGTGTACAAACTTATTTTTCAGCCATTTTATACAGAGGACAAATTTGTCTTTTTTATCCCGCTACAGTAACCGCTACAGTGTCAAAATATGGCATTTTTTGAACTTTTAGTCAATTGTGGTATTTTTTGAAAGTTTTTTAGTCAAAGTGGTATTTTAGGTAATATCCCCTAGATTATATATAGAATTTCAAAGATTCAGAGATGGTGGGTAGGGATAAGCATAAGCTATCATATCTACCGTAATAATGAGATTATGATTTCCTTCAAAAAGTTTTATATTATTATATTTCACTATACAAAAATCTCATATATATTATTTAGGGAGTACATTTATAAATAAACATTAAAAAGTATTAATATTTACATCATCTTGCCATTACTTCAAAGAAAAAATTTTAATCTCTCATTAAGGATATTTTAGTCATCTCGTATATATTATTTAGGGAGTACATTTATAAATAAACATTAAAAAGTATTAATATTTACATCACCTTGCCATTACTTCAAAGAAGAAATTTTAATCTCTCATTAAAGGTATTTTAGTCATTAGTTATTATATGATCATTTAATTAATTAATTAATTAATTAGTTATAATTTTTGTTTAATTAATTAATTTATTTTAAATTTTTGAAAAGTAGTTAAACATAGATCTTACGAAGATTTTGTTGATTTAATTAAACACAATAATTAAATTAAATTAAATATTGATTTAATTTTTCAAAAATAAGAGATTTAATGTAGATTGCGATTTTTTATGGAAAATTTTAAATAAGAATTTATATATATTGTCAATTTTTTTTATTTCTGTATAGATTATAATTTTTGTTTTAATTAATTTATTAATTTTATTATTTTTAAAAATTAGTTAAAAATAGATTTTATGAAGATTTTGTTAATTTAATTAAACACACGAAGTAAATTAAATTAAATATTGATTTAATTTTTTTAAAATAAAATATTTGATGTAGATAGCGATTTGTTTTGGAATATTAATGTTAATGTTAGTTTCTCTATAATATCGAATCTATTAATAGATTTTTAGTAGATTTAAAAATGTTAGTTCATATCTAATTTAGTTTAACATGGTGTACAATTTAACATCAATGTAACATTGTAATTTAATTTTTAAATCTATTTAAATTGTAAAATTTGGTAATTAAAATAGAACAAAATATAATTAAAATTCAAATAAAAAATATCTAAAAATTTTCTGCTGGTAACAATATATCGCAATATCCAATATCGCTAATAGATATATTATCTTTCAACAAAAAAATATATTTTACGAAATCAATCTTGGAATATCCTGGGTTAATATTTTCTAAAAAATCTTAATTAATATCTTAGAATATCGCAATATTCCAAAACTTTACTTATTTCGTCGGTTAAATCAAAAAAAAAATCCTGATTTTATATATAACTTTTCCAACAAAAAATTTTCAATATCGTCGAGTATGAAAAACTAGTTTTATATTTTTGATTACAAAATGTTTACGCGGATATTACAAAGATTCGATATTATAAAGACTGATATTATAATTTTAGTAAAATTTTGGAAGAATTACAATTTTCTAATATTCTGATTTTATAAATTTCAAATATTTTTCTATAATTGTAATTTGGCCGTGCTATAGCACATGATATATCCTAGTATAGATTTAATCTATTAACCTTTGAGATCTTAAAATTAATGAACTTAAGAAGAAAAAAAAAGGTATTTCTCTCGACTTATAACACGTATACGTTCACTTTGATACGACGTCGCACTAATTTGCAACCTGAAATGTATAACGTAATTAATGAAATAAGTCTCATATGCATGGGCCATCAATAATCATAGAAACAAAAGCTTACACATAGTCTCACACGTGCCTTATCTCTCTCTCCATGTGTTAGATTCCTCGCCACCATCTCCATCTACGTTTTACGACAAGTTCCATTCCTCGTTTGCTATTAATACACAACAACAACAATAATCATTTACTTAAAACGCATTTCAAGAAAATTACTAAAACACAACAACAATCTTATAATATCAACTAAAAATGTACACGTTTGTAAAAGTCACCGACTTAATTACCATCATGTTCTTTCTAGCCATTGCAGTCGTCGTAACCGCCTCAAACACGGCAGAGTTGGATGTACTTGAGATGGCTCGAACTGCAGTGGTTGAAGCGAGGACTAGTTTTAGGTCAATGGCTGTGGTTGAGGCAACAAGTGAAGTTGCTAGTGGTTATTATAATGTGGGGTTAAGTGAATGCGAGAAGCTCTACGATGAGAGTGAAGCTAGGCTATCGAAACTGGTCGTGGCTCATGAGAATTTTACCGTTGAAGATGTTAGAACGTGGCTAAGCGGCGTGCTTGCGAACCATCACACTTGTTTAGACGGTTTGGTTCAGCACCGTCAAGGTCATAAGCCTTTGGTCCATAGCAACGTCACGTTCGTGCTCCGTGAAGCTTTGGCTTTCTACAAAAAGTCTAGAGGTCATATGAAAAAGAGTAAGAACATATACACATACATTCGTGTATACATAATTAAATAAAATGATATATACAGTGCATCGTTTGTTTGTCAAATTGGGCAATGATCGATTTCTCCTAGAAGCATCATATTTTCTCATAAATAACGATTGTAGGCTCCGAAATTTTTTTTTTTTTTTTTGAGATATCATGGTTTATTTATTATGGATACAATGACATTTTGTAGGGCTGCATGAACCAGCGAGACAGAACCGTAGACCAGAAGGACCAAAACATGGACCAACGAGACCAAATCATGGACCAGAAAGACCAAAACATGGACCAACGAGACCAAATCATGGACCAGAAAGACCAAAACATGGACCAACGAGACCAAATCATGGACCAGGAAGACCAAACCATGAACCATCGAGACCAAACCAAAGCGGCGGAATGTTAGTGTCATGGAATCCAACAAGGTCAAAGGTGGATTTCGTGGTGGCTCAGGACGGTTCTGCGACTCATCGGACGATAAACCAAGCATTAGCAGCCGTTTCAAGAATGGGTAAAAGTCGGTCGAACAGAGTGATAATCTACATAAAAGCTGGTGTTTATAACGAAAAGATAGAAATAGATATACACATGAAAAACATCATGCTAGTTGGTGATGGTATGGACCGTACAATCGTCACCAATAACCGAAACGTCCCGGATGGTTCCACGACTTATGGATCAGCAACATTTGGTATAAATAATACAAACATTATACTAATCTTTATATATTATGCATGTTGGATATTTACTGCTTACTCATTATCTAGGGGTGTCGGGGGATGGATTTTGGGCACGGGACATGACGTTCGAGAACACTGCAGGACCACATAAACATCAAGCTGTGGCGTTGAGAGTGAGCTCGGATTTGTCTTTATTCTATCGGTGTAGTTTCAAAGGATATCAAGATACTCTTTTCACACATTCACTTCGTCAATTCTACCGCGATTGTCATATTTATGGTACCATCTATAAATAATACATTCATATAGAAACTAACGATGGATTAAGATTTTTTTGGGAAATTTTTGGATAGGTACAATTGATTACATATTTGGAGATGCGGCTGCTGTTTTTCAGAACTGTGATATATTTGTGAGACGCCCTATGGATCATCAAGGCAATATGATCACAGCTCAAGGAAGAGACGACCCACATGCAAATACAGGTAATCTCATATCTTTTGTTTGACCAATTGTTGACTATTAATTATAGGAGTCATCAACTTGAGAAAATAGAACCAAAATCGATCCGAATCAAAATATCCAAAATTGAACTGAAATCTTAAACTGAAAAAAAATCATCGAATTGAAAACCATTTTTAAACCAAATTTAACCAAAATCAAACCGGAACTCATATTGAAAACTCCTTCAATCGTTAACCAATACACATGGTTAATGTTAACCGGTTTTCTGATGAAACTGTGTATGTTTACATTACTGGAATAGGCATTTCGATCCAACACTCGCGGGTCAGGGCCGCACCAGAATTCGAGGCGGTTAAAGGCCGGTTTAAGAGCTACTTGGGCCGGCCTTGGAAGAAGTACTCTCGGACTGTGTTTCTCAAAACGGATATTGACGGGTTGATTGACCCGAGAGGTTGGAGAGAATGGAGCGGCAGTTATGCTCTGTCAACGTTGTATTACGGCGAGTTTATGAATACCGGAGCTGGAGCGGGGACAAGTAGAAGGGTGAACTGGCCGGGATTTCACGTCCTTCGAGGCGACGAAGAGGCTTCTCCGTTCACCGTCAGCCGATTTATTCAAGGAGATTCTTGGATCCCTATCACCGGTGTGCCGTTTTCAGCCGGGGTTTGAGTCACTCTTGAATGAACCATCAACATTATATCAAACCCAACTTATATTTAGGAATATTACCATTTATGTTTTCAAAATATTGTTCTTCTACCTGCTTACATTAACAATTACCTATGTCTTTTTCTTTTAATCATGTTGAAATCGTTGGTACAGCGATTAGTGTCCAATTTTAGTTATGTTAAAATGAGAAAAAAATACCAAAAAGCTTAAATTTACTAAATTAAAGATATTATAACCAAAACCAAAATTGTATCAAAACCGATTCATATTAGATTCACGTTTTTATTTTAATCATGGACGAAAATACCAACAAAACAAAATCAAATCGATGCTAAAAACAAGAGAGACAGAACTGATTCAAGGACAAAGCGTAAAATCAAAAGCCAGAGGAATCGACCAAGGAAGAGTAAGACGCGTTCTCGTCAGACGCAGTCGTTTTATTCCCGGCTATATCCCTAGTCACCAATCTGTTTCTGGTCTTGAACACTACTTCATGGTCTAAACCAGCCAATTCGCACAATTCTAACCTCTGAGTCTTAGTCAATTCCATGTCTGCTTCCCAACAAGACTCTGAAATGATCTCTATCACTTTCTCCATCTTCTCCTCTGCCACTAAGATTCCGTTTTGAAGGAGCGAAAGATAGACTTGTTCTGCTGCTGCCTTTCGGATCTGGATCATGTGAAAACAAAACATCTAGTAACCAAAAATGTTTTTAAGATGTAGATAGAATGTGGTTTATATTGAAATGACAAGAACCTTTGGGTATCTGTGGCCGAGGAATGCTAGAAGCTGAGAGAAGGCTTTTGTGCTGATGGGATCTGAGACTGAAGCGATATATCCAAGTATTGCAAGGCCTGCGTATAACTTTGTGAAATCCTTAGTAGCTCTTAGTTCGATGGCTAGAGAATCCATGACACTCGCGTAGAAACTCAACGTATAAGTCTGAAATAAAATGACAGATTAGCTTTGTATGGAATGTGATTAGAATCAATTTATAACCTTTGGCAATTTCTATCCAAAGAGGTAAATCTTAAACCAACCTCTTGATTCAGAAAGATCTTGCTGCTGAAGAGGATCTCAATTGTCTGTGTAAAAGAGAAAGGTTAAGACATAACCACATAGAAACTAGAGGTTATTATATAATACTGTGTGTTTACCTTTAGACAGGGTACCATAACTCTGTCACATTTCTTGTACTCCTGCAGTATCCAGAGAATGTCATCACACAATGTAGACTCTCTGGATTGTTGTTCTTTAAGGTCTTTAGCTTCACCTTCCCTCATATACTCCAGCAATGCAAAGAGCGAAGCCTTTCTAAGTGAATCTTGTAATCCTCCAATCGAAATTACTAATCCAGACATCACCTCTTTGCTGTAACAACGGAATTCTAATAGCTGCACAAAACGTGGGAAAGAGAAAGCCGGAACCTACAAAAGAAGATAATAACTCATAGCCAGATACAAAAATCCATCAAATAAACGACGAAGCAACCAAGTGTGCTTACCGCCCATTGTAAGCCAGCTTTGTTGGGAAGAATTTCTTCCAATTTTTCTCTATGAGGAATGAAAGGGACAGAAACAGTTTCGTGATATAAAATCCTTTGCAGAACCTTTGAAGCTGTTTCTCTTAATTTATCCATTTTCTCCACTCCTTGCTTCACAATACCTCCAATTAGACGGGTCGCAAGATTTGAATCGAAAAGTGATTCATTGTTATGATCACTTGCTGAATTTGTTCCGATTTTCTTACAGAGGATATATGTACACTTCTCAAGGCCATGGACTGCAGCTTCACGAACCCAAGAACCTACATCACCTCGGTTATCAACTGAATAGTCATCAAGAGCTTTCAGTAAAGTATCCATCACTTCAGTCTTGATATGAAGAAAAAGAGAGACGTCATCGTTTTCAGGATCACTAGCCCTTTTCTGAGTAAGAGTCTCACACACTGATGTGAGTCCCTTTACAGCATTCACACGTGCCTCTGCATCTCTGTCTTCAGGGTTCACCTGCTTCGAAGAAAAAACATCCATCAAAGTCAATTATTTCACTCTGTTTTCCAGAGTCAATTATATCATTCTGTAATGAAGTCATATGTAGTCTTCCTTACCTCTATCTTACACGCACTGCAGAGCTTCAAAACTATATCCTTCCATTTTGCAGTCAATAGTTCATATGGCAAGACACCCAGTGCAAGTGCAGAACCTCTTCGGACAGCTACATTTGGGTCCGTTAGATGTTTTAGGTGTTTTGATATTAAATCAACAGATTTCTTATCATTGCCAACGAGATAGGATTGCACAAGCTGTTTAACAGCACTGACAGCTACATTCTGTATGATAAGTGAAACTTGTCAACTAATGAATTATGCTAACAGGATGAAATTAAGTAACTTCATGACATTTAGAAAGGTAGGTACCTGTATTTGAGAATTGGGATGTCTTAAATTCTCAGTGAGAGTATCAAGCAAGATCCGTTCTGTTCTCTCAGCTAACGTAACATGCGATAATGAGATGCACTCAATAAACCGTGAGACAGCCAGTCGCATTATTTCTCCACCTTTTCCACGGTAAAGACGTGCTTTCTCAATGCAAGGGACAATCCCAGCCATACGTTTCTGGCTATCTGTAAAAATTGAGAGCAACATCAACCTTTATTATAAGGGATAACGATGCCAACCATCAAACTCTGTTAATTTTTCATCTGACAATCAACTAACAAAGTCTGAGTACATCTATAGTGATAGGGTCTAGATTGCAAGATGGTTCCCATATTTTTGGTTTTCCATACTAAAAATTATCTGTACTTGCATATGCAAAGATGCCACAAAAGCCAAAGCTGAAAAATAGATGGTACCAACCAGCAGAAAGGACATAACCACACTGGTGCAGAGCTAACACAACCTCTCCAGCTGCCAATGTTGCACCATGGCGCATGCACAAATCAGTTGAAAGGGTACAAGGAATTAGTTTCTCCAGCACATAGTTGGCAAAGTGCTTAGGCTCGTACTTAACAAGAGCAGCAAGAGCTTCTGCAGCAAGTTCTCTTAAGCTTTTATCCTGATATCATAAGATTGAATAATTAACATATTATGAAAGCTACAATGAGGAACAATGATTTGATACAGTTCCCAATCAAGCTATTGGCTCTAGTTTATGGGTAGTTGAATTTTGAAATTAGTAGTTGACCACTTAAGAGAAAACCGTTCCACATTAAATACAAGCAGGGCATTAAAGAGATATTAGAATTGTAGATAATCAGAGGTAAACCAATATCAAATAGTGTCTGAGATAAGCATACCCAGTGGCAGATCTTGTTGTATAGCAATTCATCCACAAAAGGATATAGATACCCTTCATATTGAGCAATGGAAATAGCAACCTGAAGGTAAGAGTTCACCCGAGAAGAAAGGGAAAAATAATCAGCTATGTTTACTATGTCAATCCCATGAGGGTAATTTCCTTGCCTTCCAACATTCTCTTGGAAAGCAGCGGCAGCAGCCCTCCTACAGTTCACCTGATAAAAGACATCAATAAATTTACGCAATGAAGAGATCTACAAAAACACAATTCTTCAAATCAAGCAAGAAATGGCGACTAAATTATAGTCAAAAAAGGGATTAGTACCTCTCTATCAAAGGAACCCACTATCAATAAATCTGGAGCAAGCTGATCCAGCACATTTTTCATATCTTTGTGGGAATAGGCGCGCCCAAATGCCCAACAAACATAGGCAGCTGCATCACGGACATGAGATCCAACACTGTGTGGACCTCGGCGAACATCATAATGAAGTGCCTGTAAATAATATTTAGATGTAAATGCATAGAACTTCTGCATAATTTCGGTGCGTGATGCCATTGCTTCGTATGTGTTGACTAGAGAAATAAGTAATCATGTGCATGGGATAGAGTACGACCTTCACAATAACTGGGATGACTTGTGGAAAACTTCTAGGCAACAATAACCCTCTACGAGCCAGTTCAGCTAAGGCCAAGCAACCCCCATGGCATGAACCATCTCCCTGAATATCATGATAATCACAATAACTGTCAGCTAGATAAAGCATGCTTTAAATTGGATTTTCGTACATGCAGCCATGCTGCTAAATATCCATTACGAGTACCTCTACTGGTGAAAACAGCTCCAATACAGATGACAGCACCTCTTCAGATAGAACAGATGTTAGACGTGAAGTTACTCGACCTATACCCTTCGCAGCAGACCAACGGACCACAGTGTCCTACACGGTTCAGAAAATAGTAAATTTTGGAAAGGAAAATGCTTGCAGATACTAGTAACATGTGCTATTGTCTGGTTGGCAGATGAAGTTTCATGTGGAGCAGGCTCAACACAGCTTTACAGGCCGTGTCAGATATTTATAACATTCACGATTTGTTTGAGTGTTATCTGGTTACTCTAGTCTACAACTTGGTACAAAGCAGCGTACTTATACTCAAAAGTATTGTGTGGGCATCAGTTGTATAAGTTGAGACATAACCACCTCAAGTTATCAGCCTAACAGTAGTATCTCACCCTTTAAACATACCGTGTCCCTCAAACCAGAGAGTAGCATTTCAATAATCTCTTCTAAGATTTCTGGAACATCCATATCTTCATCCTCTTGGTCATCCGAACTTTCTGGTTGTGAGACAGCAGTCACAGTATGATCAGGCGACAATCTTTGGGATGAACTCGTAGACATATTCTCAGAAAGAGAGGCGGTTCGAGCCTGCAGTTAAATCAATAAATAAGTCTCGGATAACTAACTGAAAATGACTACCAAAGATTATGTCAATTAAGGACATAAAACATAAACCCATGGCGAGGAAGTTGCTCTTCAAAATGCTATTCTACAAAGCTAAAAGGTATGTACCACATAGCGCCAGGAAGGTGAGCGATGAGGAAGACAAACAAGCCCTATCCTCTGAGTTAACTTGATCAAATACTTACGAAGCAGAGAACTTTTAGCTGCCGCATTTGATTTGCTTAGCACGGTCACATCATTTAAAACAATAGGAATCACATCTAGCAACACTTGCCGGCTAGCAGTCTGCCAATATGAGTTGACATATAAGATCCAGATGCAAAATGCAACAACTTAAGTAATAAAAACCAGCAATATTTCTACAAGATAAAAAAAACAGGCAAATCAAATCGAATCTGTACTTTACTGACATCTATATCTGTCTGACATGTTCAGTATGGACCATTATTAAAACAAAGTGAACAGCTCCAGGTTACAAACAAAAGAAACCTTAAAAATGGCAGCCAGAGCTTCCATCAAACCAAGCAATCGAAAGTGGTTCATGACACTATCTTCCTTAGAAGATAAAACTTCATGTGTCCACTCAAAGAAGCTGAAATGAAAATGCCACAATATAACAAATAAAATTTAGTTCATCCATTCACGCTGAGTAATTCGTACAGGTTACAAGAGTAAAGAGCAGTTTATAAACCATCTTATTGGTGAAGTCAAACGTTCCAAGCGGAAAAAAGTGGAAACACATAAACGAAACTCAAAACCAAAGCACTGATGGTGATAGGAACAGACCTTGAAAAAGCTTTACCCATATCCGGACGAGTTAAAAGCTTAGAGAGGAGCAATCCAGAAATCCTGCGCATTGGTCCAGCACTGCACAGATAGTCCTTACAGAAACCTAATATCTTCAATACCAAAGGAGCAAGGTCATCCACACCAAAGCTCTTGTCGTTTGCAATGCTTGTATCAACAGAAGAAATATCAAACGGGACCAACACAAGGATTGAAAGCCACAAAAGAGTAACACATTTGGCCTCCATTTCTCCAGTGCTTTCTTGCCTCAAGGCAGAAACAGAAGTCGTGCTATGGCACTTCTCCAGGAGCAACACGGCGAGTTCCAGATCAGATACTTGATGCGGAAAGAACTTGATGACAGCTTTGTACCCACAGACAGTAACTAAAGCATAGATAATGATGCTTATTGGCTTAATAATTTCAAGAATTTCATCAGGTTTCGCTTCTAATTCAACTGTTTTGGAGCGGATGATAAACATTAATGGTGAAACAATGCTCTCTAAGTAAGGTTCCACTAGTTGACCTTGCTCCTGGTATTTATCCATCTACAATACAACAAAAACAAGGTCGGAAAAAATAAATATACTGAAACACGGGTGTATCAAGTAGATGAAGTTAAAAGAGTAAGAAGCGTACGATGGATCGGATCTTCTGAACAGAAATAGGATCAACGACACGTCCATTTGAAACGATATCATCGAGAAGGGATTTAACGAGCTTCCATTCTTGTAAGAAGTACCTCTGTAGAACTCTCTCCTTAGAATCATGCTCGTCGTCTTCTTCCTCTTCCATTTTTACCGCCGCATCGATTTCGATCTTCGCCGGTGACCTTTCCTCTGCTCTAGATGCCATTACTGGAAGAGAAAGGGATTCAATAAATTCCCGCCCGCCGATAATTTTCTGTCAGCGGAAACACCGGCAAAATCACGAGACCGGTGAAGACGAAACGGTGAGTTTACATTTTAGGGTCCATAAAACTTTATTGGGCCTATATGGTAATATATGTAGACCCATGTTCTAAATTTGGGCTTATATCGGAAATTATGTCCACCTTCCGTTACGAAGTTTCGTTGGTCTAGATTTACCACTTTGGGTGCTTTTTAAACCGGCTTCACCAATTAATTACAGGACCCGAACAAGAGTTGGTAGGCGAGGATAACATTATAAGTTCCTTGTACCGGATTCGTCACTTGAATGTTGAATCTCTTCCTTTTTTTTTTACACTTAAATACTACTTCGACTAATTAATAACTTTCGACAAATTCGACGGAATATCAGAAACTGCGATAATAAAAAGTCATGAAGGTGAACAAATATCTAAAATACCAAAATAAATCGGATGATATGCTTTGCCATAACATCCGCATAACTGTTACAATCCCGACTACTAAAGGAAACTTGAATCTCTTTCTAGATTTGTATTTTTTTTTTTTTTTGACATATTTCTGGATTTGTATAGTCGAGATTAATGCAAACTTTTCCATAAGAATAACTATTTTTCTCTAAATTTTAAAAAATTATTTTATCCTAATTTATATATGGCGGAAAATCCAAAGACTATTTGGGCAAAAATGTAATAAAAACTGCGAAAGGCATAGAGGATCACTAAACTCTTAGCCTTAATCAGCGGTCAAGATGATACCCTTTAGTGGGATCCAACGGTCAGATGTGATCTGAGTTGTCCCTTAGCGAGGACGAAGAGATGGGCGAAATTTTGTTTTGATTGGCTAAAAATCATCTCACTCATAAAATAAGAGTTGCAGAGAGTTTCTCATCTTCTTCATTTCTTCACCATCATCACACACACCTTCTTCTTCTTCTCTCTCTCTCTCTCTCTTTCACAAGAGAGCAAAAAGACATGGCTTCTACTTCATCCCTCGCTCTCTCTCAAGCTCTCCTAGCTCGTGCCATCTCTCACCATGGCTCTGACCAGCGTGGATCTTTACCAGCTTTCACTGGACTCAAATCCACTGGCTCACGCGCCTCTGCTTCCTCTCGGCGACGTATCGCTAAATCAATGAACAAAAACCGCTCTCTCCGTCCTCTTGTTCGCGCTGCAGCTGTAGAGACGGTTGAGCCGACCACTGATTCATCTATTGTGGACAAATCGGTCAACTCAATTAGGTTTTTGGCTATCGATGCGGTGGAGAAGGCGAAATCAGGTCATCCTGGTCTTCCTATGGGTTGTGCTCCGATGGCTCACATTTTGTATGATGAGGTCATGAGGTATAACCCCAAGAACCCTTACTGGTTCAACCGTGACCGATTTGTTCTATCCGCTGGACATGGATGTATGTTGCTTTACGCGTTGCTTCATCTTGCTGGCTACGACAGTGTCCAGGTCTGTGATCTCTTCTTTGTTTCTGCTGATACTTCTTTTTTTAGCCCTTTAACTTACGATCTGATCATAATTGAAGAATGTAGTAACGTTAGTGGATAGATTTACCTGTAAAATTCATAGATTCAATCTGTTTTGATGTTCATCTGATTGCTGCTTGAAGCACTTGAAAGTCATTTCCCTGAAAAGGTGTTGGATTTGTTTATTAGGAGGAAGATTTGAAGAACTTCCGTCAACTGGGAAGCAAGACACCAGGACATCCTGAGAATTTCGAGACTCCTGGAATTGAAGTCACTACTGGTTTGACATTTTGCTTCTTTGGCTTATGGTTCATGCAAATTACAGAAGCTTTCTATATATATGTTGACAATTGTGCTCTCTGCTTTGGCTGCTATGCAGGTCCTCTTGGACAAGGAATCGCCAATGCTGTTGGTTTAGCTCTTGCTGAGAAGCACTTGGCTGCTAGATTCAACAAACCCGATGCTGAAGTTGTCGACCACTACACGTAATATATGCCCATACTTGTGTCATCAGTCTTGGTTTGTATATGACTCAGACATTAAATACTGTTTTTGATTGATTGTCTAGATATGCCATCCTCGGAGATGGTTGTCAGATGGAGGGTATTTCAAATGAAGCTTGCTCTCTAGCTGGCCACTGGGGACTTGGAAAGCTCATTGCTTTCTACGATGACAATCACATTTCCATTGATGGAGACACAGAAATTGCCTTCACTGAGAACGTGGACAAGCGTTTCGAAGCCCTTGGATGGCATGTTATCTGGGTGAAGAATGGAAACACTGGGTATGACGAGATCCGTGCTGCCATTAAGGAAGCTAAAGCTGTTACAGACAAGCCTACATTGATCAAGGTAACTACCCAATTTCTTAACCATCAAACATCGGTTGGTCTAAAGACCTTTGATATTTATTTACCATATTGCTTGTATCCCAATGAATTCAGGTCACTACTACCATTGGTTATGGGTCTCCCAACAAGGCGAACTCATACAGTGTCCATGGAGCTGCACTTGGCGAGAAGGAAGTTGAGGCTACCAGAAATAACCTTGGATGGCCGTATGAGCCGTTCCAGGTACCTGACGATGTTAAAAGGTAAGTAAATCCAAAGCAGGCTTCTGTTTGGTTTTATTGCTATGAAGTTGCTTTGATGACTTACTGTTTGACTTGCACTTTTTTAGCCACTGGAGCCGTCATACACCTGAAGGAGCTGCTCTTGAATCTGACTGGAGTGCAAAGTTTGCAGCATATGAAAAGAAGTACCCAGAGGAAGCTGCAGAGTTGAAATCTATTATCACGGGTGAATTACCGGCTGGCTGGGAGAAGGCTCTACCTGTAAGTAGAACTCTCTTTGTAGTCCGTACAATCCAATCAGTATTCTAGATATGAGTTTTAGAACATCTTTCTTTTTCCTTTTTTAGACATACACACCAGAGTCTCCGGGTGATGCCACCAGAAACTTGTCACAACAATGTCTTAACGCTATTGCTAAAGTTGTTCCCGGTTTCCTTGGTGGAAGTGCTGACCTTGCATCATCCAACATGACATTGCTGAAAGCCTTTGGCGACTTCCAAAAGGCCACACCTGAAGAAAGAAATCTTAGGTTTGGTGTTAGAGAGCACGGAATGGGAGGCATCAGCAACGGCATTGCCCTTCACAGCCCTGGTCTTATCCCTTACTGTGCAACTTTCTTTGTGTTCACTGACTACATGAGAGGTGCCATGAGAATCTCGGCTTTGTCTGAAGCTGGTGTTATCTATGTTATGACCCATGATTCTATTGGTCTTGGTGAGGATGGACCAACCCATCAGCCCATTGAGCACATCGCAAGTTTCCGTGCAATGCCCAACACTCTTATGTTCCGTCCTGCTGATGGAAATGAAACAGCCGGTGCATACAAGATCGCTGTGACCAAACGCAAGACACCATCTATCTTAGCTCTGTCTAGGCAAAAGCTGCCTCAACTTCCAGGTACATCCATTGAAGGAGTCGAAAAGGGTGGATATACAATTTCTGACGACTCTGCAGGCAACAAACCCGATGTGATCTTGATTGGAACTGGATCTGAGCTAGAGATTGCTGCACAGGCTGCAGAGGTGCTGAGGAAAGAAGGCAAAACCGTTAGAGTTGTCTCTTTCGTATGCTGGGAACTCTTTGACGAGCAATCAGATGAATACAAGGAAAGTGTGTTGCCATCTGATGTATCAGCTAGAGTTAGTATTGAAGCAGCTTCAACTTTCGGATGGGGAAAGATTGTTGGAGACAAAGGAAAGTCCATTGGTATTAATTCTTTTGGGGCAAGCGCACCAGCGCCCCTACTCTACAAAGAGTTTGGTATCACTGTTGAAGCCGTTGTTGATGCGGCTAAGTCAGTCATCTAAAAGACCAGATCATTTCCCTTTGGGGTTTGTCTGAACTTGATTTGGATGCAAAGCTATTCACAACATTGTCTTATATCTCCAAATAAAAGTGCAACAAAGACAAAGACTTTCACTTTTTGTTTCTTGTAATTCGGGTCAACATAGGTTTTGGGTTTTAGATGAGGAACGAATTAGAAAGACAATGTAAAACTCCCATGATCGATCTTTCGTGTATTGTTGTTAAATGCTTGAATTTCAACAAAATTTCCCACCATTTCTTTGTAGGAACAGACAAACTGAAACTGGCCTACATAAACAGACACAAACCATCAGTACATCTGAATTTATGTGGACAAGAATACAGATATTAAGGTTTGGTTCATCTCTAAGATATATCTAAATTTGGGGTCCATCTAGGATATTGGTAAAGAGATATTGAAAGAATGGTGGATATTTCAACCCTGACATATCCAAATATCCACATCCTATCCTAAGCTACGTTGATATATATATATGACGATACCGAATTAACGACAAAAACTTAGGACCCACTAGATTCGAATATCCTGAAAAGAGCCATGGGAAGATTATTTATAGCTGCAGAAAGAAGCATATTCGGATTCCATTTTTTATGGGCTCAAAGCCCATTAAAACATAATATTATCCAATGGAATTAAATTCTAGATCCATATAATTTTGTATCTTTGACCACCAAGGCACCAACTCCTAAATTGCAAAACAATTTAAAAGAGTTTTTTTTTTTTTTATAACTTACTAAGAAATTAAATTTTATATTTGATTAGATGAAGATTTAATCAAATATTTTTATAAATTTGAAATGCATAGTGGTAGGTAAAAAAAAAAGGTTTCCTAGTACAAAGTTTGTACTTTGAGGTCTAACTATTTCAACCATTTTAGTCTTACCATACATGTTCCACTAATATACAAAAGTGATGTTCTGGCTTTTTTTTTTTTTTTTTGGGATCATCTTATACTTTAGAGATATGGTCAGTTATGATATCTTTGGATAAAACTTCTGCCGAAATCAGTGACCGGAGATTTTTCATCGTCTCGCCTGCTTACCCCACGGCGTAAAAACCCATTTTGCCAACTTTTTTTGATGTTTGTCTTGTGAGACAAATTCGAGAAGAAACCCTATAATAAGTATTGTCTTTTTTTTGGTTAAAATAGGTTGAAACTCGTCCAATATGTTATACTTGCTAAATATAATAGAAGGTTGGCTCTCTTGTGGACAGAGTTTGAGAATACTAAAGGAATATAATGATGATCAAGCATGTCATAATTTGTCTTTTTTTTTTTTTTTGCAATTTTTGAGGTTGTTTAGCCATCTTGGCTTTTAGATCTTGTGAACAATGATGTTTAAGGTACTTCAGTTTCAGGATGAATCAATGAAATAGTTTTTATGCGTTGAAATTTTTTTTTTTTTTTAAACTATTGTTGGCAATGATTTCTTTGCCGATACTTAAATATAGTTTAGTGAAGTCGCATAACTGTTTTGATCTTTGGAAATATACCACAAAGTTATGAATTTCGGTTTTTTTTTTGATAATTATGAATTTCAGTTTTGCGTGTCTATTTCAGGTTAACAAGCTCTGCTTTTTTTTTTTCCATATGGTAATGTGTTTTCTTTTGCCGCTTGAGATGATCATAAAGAGTTACACTTTTGGTTTATTGTTGTCATCAACATCTTTTGCTTTTGCATGACATTAAAGCCAGGGCGGAGATAGTTAATAAATAACAAGGATGGTAATATACTTATATGATACTCATAAAAAAATTAAAAGTTAGTGTATTTTGGTTAAAAAGAAATCTATATTAACACTTCAGCCCAGTTAACACTGACCCCTATAAAATCAATTTCTTACATTTTGACCCCTACAAAAAACTTTTCTAATTCTGCCACTGATTAAAACTAAAGATTGTGGTTTGTTGTTTCAGGGACTATAGAAGGAAAGTAGACTAGCCACATTGGAATGTGGGTGCATAAAGAGGAAATGTTACCAACTCGTGGCAAGCAGCTCAACTCCATATAGCAAGAGTCATCGCTAAGAAGAGTGTTAATGTGATTGAAAATCTTACGATAAGTAAAGAGGAAATGACTTACGAAAAACACTCAAATCTAAGAGATGTATATACTTACAAGAAATTTTAGAAGGATGTGCTAGAGTCAACACTACTGTTATTATTGTGACAAACAAATCATTATTTTCATGACAACTTACTTTTTTTGTTTGTTTTTTTTCTTTTTTTGTTCAACATGACAACTTACTAAACAAAATTAACCTTTAACATTTTGATTATATGAACATTTATTTATCCAAGAAAAAAAAACATTCATTTAATTAAATCAGAGATTGTGCTTCATTCAATCCATTAGAGATATCTCAGGACTTGTTAAGTTGCCTGGCTTAAAATCCCTCTCCAATGGGATTTTGCTTTTCTGCTTTATAGAATTGATACTCCTTTTGGTTTCCTTTGCAGGGAACAACTGTGGTGGATAATTGGTTGAACAGTGACGATATAACCTAAAGCAATTAGGACTAAATGTGGAACATGACAGTGAAAACAATCAAGCTGTAGCCCAAGGATGTAGCTGGAGTATTTCCAGCTTCTAAAGATTTGAATGGCGTAATTGAACTTTTCCTATGAAATGCATCAGTTACCGCTGCTGGTGGAAACGCAAGGTTTGGATCAATAATAGTTTCGATATTTCAGAATACGTCGACCAGTTTTTTTGGTATCTTACTACTTTTTGGATTATATATTTTAGTTATGTGCTTGATGGGGTGCCTCGAATGAGACAAAGACCCATAGGAGACTTGCTTATCGGTCTTAAGCAGCTTGACTAGCAGATGTTGAATGTACACTAGGAACTAACTGTCCTCCTGTTCGATCTAACGCCAATGGTGGACTTCCCGGAGGAAAGGTTGTCACCTAGACAATATAAATGTTATATTGCTTTATGTTTGCTTCTGAGTTTTGACATGGTTGTGTCTTGTGTGTTTTGCAGGTGAAGCTTTCTGGATCAATCAGTAGTCAAAACTTAACAGCTCTACTCATGGCAGCTCCTTTAGCACTTGGAGACGTAGAGATTGAGATTATCGATAAGCTAATTTTGGTTCCATATGTCAACATGACATTGAAGCTGATGGAGCGTTTTGGTGTTAAAGCCGAGCTGGGATCGTTTCTTCGTCAAAGGAGGTCAAAAATACAAGTAATGTATCTTTTACGCTTTATCATTATATCATTTTCCTCGGGAAATTCACATACATTGAAGAAGAATAACAAAATGGGAAAATGATTTAGGTCGCCTGGTAACGCTTATGTAGAAGGTGATACGTCTAGTTTATTTCACTAGACGCATAAGAATAAACTAACACTAGACGCATCACCTTCTCCGACCATATACTTTTTCTTTCCATTTAACTGTTTATGTGTGTTTTTTTTAACGCTACTAGCAACGGAGAAGCGGTTAAATGAATATAACTCACTGACAACGATAAATGACATTAACCAGTCTGAAAGATTTGCATAAAAAATTTCGTTCCCTAAAATCAAAATTTCATAGTAAGTTGTAACCCATCAAAACTAGCGAAAACAGATACATAGTTCCAAATGTAGAAGAACTTGAGTTGCAATGCAGACAATGAAATTGTTGTTCTTGAAGGACTTGATCGACTCCAATCTTCTTAAGCCACAAGAGTGCTTGCAGTTGTAGATTCGCTGCAAAAGTAAGACAACAATTGGTATCAGAATTCAAAGTAAGAGATGATAATTGAAATCTTTATAGAACTCCTAAATGCTGAATTACTTACTACTTCCAGACGGGTGGGAGCTTCTTGGTCTTCTTGTAGTAACGAGCAAGACGGTGGATTCTGCTCTCTACAAGAATCAACCTAAATTTGGAGTCCTTGTCTTTTCTGTTCCTCTCAAGGTGCTTGCGGATAGCAACGGCTTTCTTGATCAGGTGATACAGATCCTCAGGGATCTCAGGTGCAAGACCTTGAGAGGATAACAAAACGTCTCTTAGTTTCCATGAATATTTAGTTAGCAAACAAAGACATAAAGAAGACTATGAGAGATTGAATAGTACCATGAGCTTTCAAAATTCTCAGAATCTTGCTCCCAGTTACACTTTTCACCTGTGGAATTCCGTGAGAGTCACGGAGAATGACACCAATCTGCGATGGGGTCAAACCCTTCTTTGCAAACTTGCAAATGGACTCATCAACCTATTTTGATCATCAAAACAAACGTCAGGACCAATCAAACTAAACACATTACTCTCAAAGAAGTGTCAAGAAACCACACTAAGACCAGGTAACACATTAATAACGATTACATCACATACAAGACTAATCAACAGAGATTGTAACTTCATAGATCTTTCTTACCAACCATTTGTTAGTATCATCACATTAAGATTATAAACTTAACAAACACATAAAAATATCCTCTGAAGACATCACATATCAATAATACAGAGATGCAGATGATTCCCATATTCAAAATTTCTAGATCGAAACTAAAATTAACCCTAAGTTAAGTAGGGCGAGAGGAAGCAGCATTTGAAAACAAATTGAAATTGAAACCAAACAGAAATCCAGATTAGTCTACGAATCTTACATCCTGAGGGGTCGTCTTGAGCCAGCTCGGAGATGTACGCTTGTACGGCAAAGCAGATGCCGAGATACCCTTACTACAAAACACAAAACAGATACCACAAAATGTAAGAGAACAAGCTTTCAAATGAAGTACGAGAAAGAAACGAACAGACGAACCCTCTACTATGCATTCGTCCCATGACTGCGACGGCGAAGAGATCTTCCTTTCACTGAGACCGTTCTTCTTCGGTTTCTTCCGGCTGCGCTTTAGGAGTACTCAGAAACCCTAAATTAAGATTATTTATAGCTGCAGAAAGAAGCATATTCGCAATCCATTTTTTATGGGCTTAAAGCCCACTAAAACATAATATTATCCAATGGAATTAAACTAGATCCATATAATTTTGAATCTTTGACCACCAACTTCTAAATTGCAAAACAATTTTTAAAAGTATATATATTTTTTTAATAACTTACTAAGAAATTAAATTTTATATTTGGAACGCAGTGGTAGATAAAAGAAAAAAGGTTTACTAATACAAAGTTTGCACTGAGTTCGTTCTTCTCCGGTTTCTACCGGCTGCGACTGCGCTTAAAGAGTAATAATAAATTGCTTCTTTATATATATATCATATCTTCTGGACGTGCCACAAGTAATTTTGTTCTAAAAGCTATTATAGGCATCAGTTTTTTATATACATATAGGTCCATTTCAAATGAAAACGTCTACAGTAAAAATAGGCCTTGAAACTCATGTATGACGTTTACGTAAACGACACCATTTCTAAAATGGTAGTACTATCTTAACTTAATGACACTATTTCAACAGCTTTAGTCTTACCATACATATTCTACTAATATACAAAAGTGATGATTTTTTATTTTTTTTAATCATCTTAGACTTTAGAAATATGGTCAGTTATTATCTCTCTAAATCTCTCCAGATAAAATTTTTATCACAGTCAGTGCAATGCCAGAGACTTTTCATCGTCTCGGATACTTACTCCACGGCGTAGAGTTGGAAGAATGTCTTTCTGTCTTTGATTAATAATTGATGTGTTTTGTCTTGCACATTTTTCCATATATATATATCGTATCTTCTGGATGTGCCACATTTCATTTTGTTCGAAAACTATTATAGGCCTCGGTTTTTTATATACAAGCTCATTCCAAATGAAAACGTTTACAGTAAAAATAGGCCTTGAAACTCATGTATGATATACAAAACACATACGTAAACGACACCATTTCTAAAGTAATAGTACTATCTTAACTTTTGTGAAATATGTAACTAGAGAAGAGATTCCAATTGTAATTTTAGTTAGCATTTATGTTTTGTTTGGATAATTAGTATTAGAAGGTTTAAGTATACAACTTTGTGAGCTATGTATAATTTTTAAATTGAAACTATGTCATTACTATACTATTGGAAGACTTGGATGCATAAGAAAAATTAATATCCAATGATTCTGATTAAAGAAAGTCTAATCATCAACCTGATTAGTAAGGATTACAAAAATAACATTTGTTAATTCAACAAAACTGATTTTATTAATTATAAAATGTTTAGTTTACATGATTTAGTTTTAAACAAAAAGGGAACTAGCTAAATTGGTTTAGGCATACCTTTTCACAATGTATCTAGACACAAAATAGTGATAACCGTCAACCTAACTAGCACATTACATTATATGACAGTCCCAGAAAGCCAGAAAACTACTTAATAACACACATGCCCAATGTTGTGGGCGGCCTAAAGCAGAAAAAACTTTTGGCCCATTAATATTAAAAGAATTAGCAAAAGCTGTTGTGGGAATTCGAACTGAAGACTCTAAGATGATAATATATTTTTGATGCCTAAAGCCCTTGCTTGGTGGGCATCAACCCAAGGCCGAGCCTAAAGCATTTTTTAATAAAAAAAATCGAATCAACCACATTTAATCTGTTGCAAAACCGTGGACCTGAAGAAATCAATTATTTCGTTTAAATAAAAGGCTATTAAAAATAAAGCTGAGAATCGAAAAAGAGAACGAAGGACACGTAATGACTAGGTTAAACAAATGTACGTCAACGCTAAGTCCATTCCTTAAAGCCAAACCACACCCATTTATTAACCTAACTGCCTAACCGTCTTATCATCACCTTTCTTCTCTCAACTTCCCTTTATATACAAACCTTTCTTCTCTCTAAAGCAAACGTTTTCTCTAACAATTCAACTAAATACGACCATGAAGCTCGTCTGGTCGCCAGAAACAGCCTCTAACGCTTACATCCACACCGTTAGATCCGTAAGAATCCTCCTCTAATTCAAATGGTGCATTTTGTACATCATCTTTTTATTGTTTGTCCATCATTTTCAACTTGACCTATATTGTATTTCATCAAAGAAATCTTGAATTTGCATATGTTTTACAATTATATAGTTACTATATAATATTTTATTCGCTCTTAAAAAACAATCTTTTAAAGATATATATGATTCTTGTATATGAATTATAAAATCTTGATCTTATATGTGTATATATGTGTCTTTGAAGTGTAAAAGCTACAAAGAATCGAGCGTGGCGGAGTTTTTATCGGCTACGGCGGCGGGATGGAACACAAGGCTGATCGTCGAGACTTGGTCACGTGGAGATCCGATCGCAACCAGTGTCGGACTCGCCGTCGCGGCCATACACACACGTGGAAGACACGTGTGCATAGTTCCTGACGAGGAGTCGAGGTCGGAGTACGAGGCGGTGATGAAAGGAGCCGTTAGGAGTGAATCAACGGAGGTGATGGTCGGAGAAACGACGGAAGACGTGGTGAAGAGAATCTCCGGCGTAGATTTCATGGTGGTTGATTCGAAACGCCGCGAGTTCGTTAAGGCGTTGGGATTAGCGAAAACGAGCAAAATGGGCGCCGTTTTGGTGTGCAAAAACGCCACGCAGAAATCTATCCCTGGGTTTAAATGGCACAGTGTTTTGAGACGAGGCACACGTGTCGTGAGATCGGTGTTTTTACCCGTTGGGAGAGGATTAGATATCGCACACGTGGGAGCTAGTGGTGGTGGTAATGATTTGAAGAAGCTTCCTAGCCGTTGGATTAAACACATAGATCCTAAATCTGAAGAGGAACACTTGTTTAAGCGTTAATCAACGTTTTTTTACCCTAAGCAAAACATGCCATGTATTTTTCATAACAGTTACCATTTCTAATCATGTAATATATAGAAAAGAATCTGGCCAAGTCAACAAGTTTGATATTTTGTTTCCAAATGAATAGCTTCCTTTTGTTTCGAGATTTTCTTCCCTAAAAATATTATATTGAATTAGATGAGAACAAACATTACCCTTTATGATCCTCATTTGGCAAATAGAAGCCAATTAAGCTTTTAACCCGAACCTGATATATAACCAATAATGATCTTAAAGCTTTCAAACCATTGTATAATTGCTTTTGATAAGAAGATCTTCAACTCTTTTCTTAGGACAAGAGTTCACTCACTCAACTCCTTAGGAAGCGAAGTTAGCTGGGACTTAATTTACACTCCCAAAAGAAGTGGTGGACTTGGTCATAGACTTCATGATGTAATAATCGGGATTGAAACCATAAATTTGTGTAAATCTCAGTTAAATACACAAATTAATCATTTGTCCTTAAGGACCTAACAACGCTTAACCGGAATAATTTTTAAAACAAACATGAATCCACCACTTACACTAAAAATAATAAGAAGCAGTTTATAGTGAGTTTTTATGTTCATTTTCAACTAAGCACGGTTAATGGCCATTAGATTGCCGGTGTTAAATCCAAGAACGTTGGTATAAAATTGTGGTTAATCTTTTGTTCGTGTGTTTTATTATTATATAATTATTTATTTATTTAAAACTTGGTTCGTGTGTTTTTGACCTTATAATATTCGTCTGTAATTTTGAAAATAGTTAAGTTAAGTATTTTATAGTTTTTGTAGGATTATGAGCCATAAACTATTTGGGGAAGAATTAGCTTAAATATGTAAATTTCTAAAAACATCCCACGCCTAATAAAAAAATTTCAATTCGTTCGCGTGTCTAATAGTCAAAACCACAATTTATTTTCTTTTGAAGATAATTTTGTATTTACACAGAAAACAAGTTAATGTGAATAACTTTAATATATTTGGGAGAATTGACTTAAATATATATTTTCTTCCTTATAAAAATAAATGTCCTATTAGACTAATTTCCATATATGTTTTCACATTTTTTTTTTCCAAATTCAAAGGTCAACTCAAGAGGAAACTAAAAAAATTAAATAGCTAGCCCAAAATAAATAAAATTATTGAATAAAATAGATAAATAACTAAAGTAGGCTTCAACTTTAATTTTCATAACAACAGTCTCGATTTTCGTCTCTCTCTCAAAGTTAACTCCATTTCTATTCCCTCTCGCTGTAACTTCCGAGTCAGAGTGCAATTTATCTTCTCTATTCAACAATGAAGACACAATCATCATTATCATCGTCGTCCTCGTCGTCATCACCACCACCACCATTATCATCAAATGCAAGAGGCAGACGTTTGTGGACACCATCATCACCATCATCTAAAGCAAGAGGAAAAAGGATCCAATATCCGGTCGAAAACATCGACCGGATAAGCAAACTTCCGGATGATCTATTGGAAAAGATCCTTTCGACCCTATCCTTTAAATCTGCTGTGAAAACAAGTGTTTTATCTAAGCGATGGGAGCACTTGTGGAAACGGAGGCTTCATTTATGTGTGGACATGAGATTTATCATGCAAACAACTCCCACAAAATGTGTTCACAAAGTTTCTAGGTGCTTCGCTATATCGATGACTAAGGTTTGTTAAGTTTTCTTTTTCCCAAGCCTTACTCGCGCGTATACGTTTTCATTTTAAGATTTTTATATTTTGAAAGAATACACAAATAGGTCGACCTATAAACTGATGTTTGGATAGACTATATAGTACTTTTGAAGTTGTGGTAGAAGAAATTTTCTACACATAACGTGAATCAAAAGTATTTATATGTACTACAATATGACCTTTTAAATTTAGATAACGTGAAGTGAGGAATATTTACAGATCATTAAACGGTTTATCGTTAAACGGTTTATCGCGCCAAAAAATTAACTTATGATCTATAATATTAGATAACGGTTTTTTGCGCCAAAAAACTAATTTATGATCTATTGTATTAGATAACGGATTTTCGCGCCAAAATCATAAGGTATCTTGGATAATGAAAAATCGTTATCTAATACAATAAATCATAAGCTAGATTGTATAATGACTATTAAATGTATTAAGATTGTATAGTGAATGAAAATCTATAGAGAAGTCATAAAATATACTAAAGATACTTCTGTCTTTCAGTTAATAGATTTACCTATTGATAATTGATATATGCTTCACACACAAAAGTCAATTAGACATATCTAAGATTCTAAATCATGCACAACTATTCAACACATCTTAACCTTTCAAAAATTTCCGACATATAAACCAATTTAGGATTTAATTGACAACGTTTATTGATTTATTCCATGCATATGTTTAAATATTAATATATAATTATGGCAGTTTACAAGTATTTTAAATTTCTAATTAATTTGTGTTCTGCAGACAATAAACAATCATCGTGGCCGCCTAGAGAGCTGCACAATCCGCCATTTTTCATTGCAATGTGAAGATGGTACGCTCGAAAGGTGGATCCGAACAGTGACTCGTCTGAAACATACCAAAGAGCTTACACTTGTGAACTATCTTGGTTGCATGGGACCTTTCGGTGGATATAATACGCTCCAGTTGGCCCCAAGTACATTCTCTCATCGCAGTCTCACTTCACTGTCACTTACTCGATATAAATTAACAGAGACAAAGGCCTTCAAAAGTTGCTGCAATCTTAAGACCCTCAAGCTTTATGACATCATTGCCGACGTTGGTGTCCTTAACAGAGTTTTCACAGCTTGCTCCTCTCTTGGGGTGCTTGTGTTGCAAATCACATCCCTGAGCCGACGTGGTGTGTTGAAGATCAAGAACAAGAAATTAGAGGTCTTGCAAGTGGCTTGCCCTACTCTGATAAATAATATGGAAGTGAATGCAACTCGTTTGGAGATTCTCGACATCAAATATATCTATTGTGATAGACATAACTTCATCCTTGATGCTCCTAAAATCCGGTTTAATAGAAATTATTGGGTTGGTGGGAGTTTCCCTCACATCAGCTACAATATTTCAAGTCTCGCTCAGGTACAAATATAAGCAACTACGTTTGGATATTTTGTAACTAATTTAATCATATAGTTTTGATATGTTTGTTGTATATGACTTTCAGGAGAAAAAAAGAATTTGGCTTGAGCTTATGGTGAGCCAATTTTATGATATGGGAAGGACTGGATCTTTATCGGTGAGTATCGACGTGAAAAATCCGAAAGAACTTGAGATTTTTAAGGAAGTCTTACTTTTGTGGAGTGAAGAAATGATGGAGCTTGAGATTATATTCAAGGTACATTTATTTCATGGTTTCATTCTAACTTGATACATTTGATCACTTTTCTCACTCATATGTCATATATATATATTTGACTTTTAGAACAACAATGCTCCTAGAGAAGAAGGTGAATCTTCTATTAATGGTGGAGCACATAAAAAATGGTGGGATGGTAAAAAACCGTTTCCAGATGCTTTCTTTCGGGTTTTTACGATATGGATGTATAATTTCAATGGTTCGAATGAAGAGGAATTTGCATTAGCGTCACGTTTTGTGACACAAGGAACAGTGATTGATAAGTTGATGATAGAGACATCGGCGTATCCTCCAATGAAGAAGTTAATGACAGAAGCAAAAGTAGCCAAGCTAATGGAACTTTCTCAAGGTAACGATGATCTTATTATTGAATGTTTTTGATGATGAGTTTTGGTCCGAATCTATCCATTGATACCCTTTCCTTTATTACTCATTATATGGTTTTTTAATTTCAAGAACTGTGTTTTTGGTATTTGTTCCTGTTATTTTAATGTTTGAGAGTTTAATGTGACAAGAAGATCTGGATATTTGAGGTTTGATATGTATTAATTTGGATATTATTTGATTTTATCTTATTGTGTTTTTGTTTTGGTCAATGCTTTTCAAACGGGATTATGTTATTGCATAACAAAACCAAATTGCATAAAGCTGATTCAAACAAAAGTGTAGAAGGATCTAGGGCAAATTATTCGTTTCTACATTTATAATAAGATCATATATATGAACTATTGAAGAAGATGAACATATATGTGGCCAACAAAGCTAACTTGTAATCTTCGTCCTCTTAAAACCCACAATTTAATTATGATTTAGCCTTCCCTGGGAAGACATCTACCTTGCCTAAAGTGTAGCATCAATCTTCATGTTAGTAGTTTTCTCCTTGAAATGCCACTTCCTCTGTTTTCTACGTATGGCTGTTTTACATGGGATGATGATGATCAAAGTCATTTTCTTCAGAAATTACTGGGAATCAAAGTCGGGTTTCGAAGGGTATTCAAGTCCCTGCAGCTCTGGCATTCGCCTTAGATCTTCTTCTGTGTATCCTGGGATTAACCAGTATCTCTTATCCATTCCAAATACCTATACGATGAATCCTCAAAAGAGCGATAAACGTGAGGGAGAATGAAAACTTATAACTTCCAAGGCGATATATTCAGATGGAAGAAGGAATTAAGCCAATGACTTTAACTAACTAACCTGTTCAAAGTTTTTCTTTTTACCGAGGTCATACCGCCATTTTGTACTGGTTTTCTTCTCATATGCCTGTCACAACTCAAGGCCAAGAAAGTTTCATGAGAAACAGACCTTCCTGGGATGCACTGAGAGATGTTAAGAGTCTAAAGACCCAAATTCTCATTAGAGCAAACAAAGCTCGAAGCAAAGAGTTTAAAACCCCAAATTTTCACTTCAAGCAAAGGAAAGCTCAAAGCAATGGGATGCACCGAAAGTGTAAAGGAGTAGAAAGATCCAAAATGTCATCTAAGCAAAAGAAAGTTCAAAGCCTTAGCCATGAGATGCACCAAAACTCTAAAGACCCAAATTTTCATTTATCCAAAAGAAGCTTCTAGGCTTCTAGCTTTGGCCATGGGATGAACCGGAACTTAAAAATTCATGTCAAAAGAAAAAGAAAAGGAATTACCTCTATAGTTGTGGTATTGCCAGCTACCAACGAAATGTGCATGATTAAGAAACCCATCACGCTCAAAGCAAAGGCCAAGTTCAAAACTGTAATTTGATGAAACAAGATGAGATTGATTAATAAAATAAAACCAAATACACTAATACCATATATAGTATAAGGAAGTCCGAACATACCGAATGCAAGGAAAGTAGTAGCAAGAGTGCCCGGGGTTCCAGGTATTTCTTCATCACTAAAGAACGCAATGAAGTGCGGCATAAGAACCAGAGTCACAAGAGTCGTCTCTAAAAATGTGTAGAACTGCATTTGAAAATTATAAAAACACACAGAAGTTGTGACAAGAGGACCAGATCACAAGCTGAAGATGCAATAAAATTAGTGCGAAAAAATCAGACTTACCAAGAAAAGAAGAAAATACTTATAATTCAGTGCTCCTACACAGTTAACAACCCAAACGCAATGGTGATCCATCTTCAATACACACCGACCACCTGGATTGAATCAACCTCACAACAATTCAGTTTCAAGACTATACATATATATATATGGTAAAGAAAAGAGAATCTAAGAAAACTTACAAACAGAACAATGATGACAACGAGAAGGTTTTAGTTGATTGCACTTTCTACAAAACCGAACTCTTGGGTTTGAAGAATCGGCTTGTAAACCAACGAACTCCAAACTGTTTAACGGATCAGATTCACCTCTTTCTTCATCAGTAGATGGTCTCCAGTTAGGAGGCACAACACCAGGATCTGTAAAAACAACAGAGAAGTAGCTCCACAAAAGCATTGCCAGCTGCAGAAAATGAAAACACATCATTGGCTAAATTCACAAAACTTGCATCTAAAAAGAGAACAATAGTTTACATCTAAAGCAACAAAAAAGACCAAACTTTGTTGACCGAATTGACTAAAGCACGAAGCTTTACTCTTTCTCACCATAATCTATGATCGAGAGATTGAATTGGCGAAGATATTTACTTACGAGGAAATGGAAGAGGATCAGGATAGTAAGAGCAGCAAGAGAATCAAGGCCACCTTGAGATAGTGCAGGTCCATAATTAGTCAAAACGACAGCGTAATAAGTAACACCGACAACACCAAGAACCAAAAGGATCATGATCGATCCAAGACCTCGTAAGGCCGTACAGAATTTGAATACGTTCCACGCCATTGTTGTACCAGATCTATGCATAGTCTCAAAGCAACGATCGATTACAGATGTTTTTTGGGATCTTCTTTAGGGTTGATATCTTGATACTGGAGTCAGGAGGAAAGACGCGTAGTCAAAGAAGATAATTCAAGGCCAAGAAAAGAAAGAAGTGTTTCTGGGGATATTTTGAAGAGGTCTTTAAGCTTTCTAGGGCTTTTAATCTGGAACCAAAAAATCAAAGAAGGGGTTTAAGGAATAAAATGAGAGTGATTATTGTCAGATGCAGAGACCCCATGAACGAGGAATGATGGACTATGAAGATGGTGGGGAGCTTGAAGAATGAGACTTTTTCTCCTTCTTGGATTCGTTTTTCCCCCTTTTGGAGCTAACAAGAAATTTCAGACGAAACTAAACATTTGTAATTTCAGGACTTTTGAGTCAATCAGTCTTTCAGAAGCCCAAACTGTATATTAATATATGATTTTTACTACCCTCTAAAGTGTAATTTTGGTAATTTTCCCGATTGATAAAAGTCCAAAACAATATTTCGTAAACTAGAATGGCAAAGAAACAAAAATTAGAAGGGGAAAACGAAAATGAAAGGAAAAACAAAAATCGCCCACCGTGGGGCTCGAACCCACGACCACAAGGTTAAGAGCCTTGCGCTCTACCAACTGAGCTAGACGGGCATGCTGTTCAATTATCTACGTAGAAGTATATAGCCTAACATTTGTAGTTGATCTAGCTATTAATACTACAGCTATCATATGAAAAAAATCCTCAAAAATGTGCATCTCAGTTAGTCATCTCAAGTAAAGCAGTCAGTGGTGCTAGTCAGATGTGGGTTTGTCAAGTCTCAATTTCTTTGTTAATGGTTTATTTTTTTCTTCTCTGTTACATTGTTTCTCTAAAGAAGATTCCCAAATATTAGTGAACGTTGTGGTGGATTTTCATTTGACATGCGAGTTAAAAAGCAGACACACCAACAGAGAGGTAAATCAATTGTTTAACTTCAAAGTAAGACATCTGCACAAAATAACTCTTTATTAAGGCTGGTGATGATTTAAATAACACATTTCTTATTACAAAATTCTTTCCGTTATTGGGCTCCTGAACGTAAACTCCATTGGGCCAATAATAGATAGATATTAGTAAGCCCAGTAAGAAGTAACAAAGTTCTTCTCCTTCTTCTTACTCCAAAAGAGTAAAGACGAATCCGAGCTAGTGAAGATGGCTACCATGGCGTCACCGACCACTTGCTTGTACCACCACAAATGCCGGAGAAAACTTGGTTCCGATGCCCGTCGTATTAGCGCCTCGATTCCAGAGACTTCAGATGACAAACATCCCAAGCTAATTGGTCGAAGGTACTCTATATCTCTCTCTCTCTCTCCCCTGCTTGAGACTCTGTTTATCACCGAACCAACTCACTAAGTATCTGATTTGATATTTCTGTGAAATCGGCAGAGATATCGTTCTTAGGAGCAGTGAATTAGCTATGATCGGAGCTATATTCCAGCTCAGGTACGTTTTCTTCAACGGAATTCTACATTCTACGGCTCAGGTGTTATGATGGTTAAGACAACAACGATGACGATGATGATGAAATGTTTGTGGTTGGGTTTAGTGGGAAAAAACCAGATTATCTCGGAGTACAAAAGAACGAGAGATTGGCTCTGTGCCCTGCCACAAATAACTGTATCTCCACTTCTGAGAATATCAGTGATCGAGTGCATTATGCTCCACCATGGTAAATCAAGAGCTTTGTGTTCATATTTTGGTCTTCTTCTTTGGATTATTTGATCATCAAATACTGTTGTTGTGTGTCCTGGTGGGCAGGAACTATAATGAAGGAAGGCAAACACCTGTGAGCAGAGAAGTTGCAATGAAAGAGCTTCTTAATGTGGTACGAACCTTAGACATGAACTAAAATCTTAAGATATGAATGGAAAATCACCACTTGAAGTTTTTGATAATCGTCCCGTAGTTACAGCGGTTCAATCACCATTGTTGCAGATCAAGTCGGTGAAACCTGACAAATTTACTCCTCGGATTGTGGAAAAGAAGGATGACTATGTTCATGTGGAATATGAAAGTCCTATCTTAGGGGTAAGTAAAGTAAGCTTTCTATTGTCTCTCTCAACCGACATAGCTAAAGATTTTGGACAAAACCCTACGGTCTTTGGCAGTTAGTAGATGATGTTGAATTCTTGTTTCCTCCTGGGAAGAACTCGACAGTGGAATATCGCTCTGCATCCCGTAAAGGGAACTTCGACTTTGATGTGAATAGAAAGCGAATAAAGGTAAGAACTTGGATACTGAAATATATCTGTTATTGCCACTGGCTAATAGCTAATCTGTTTTCATTTTTATTTGTGCAGGCATTGCGACAAGAGCTGGAGAAGAAGGGATGGGTATCCGAGAACAGCTTCTGATTAAGGGCACAAAGGAGTTTCCAGATTCTAGTCTTGTCGAAATTGAATTTCTTAATGCAATGCCCTATGTAAAAACATTGCAATAAATGAGGGAAATATTGTTTGAACACAAGGATTTGAGTGAATCATGCAAAAGGAAACAGTTTTGGAGAAACTTCAGATACGAGTCATGATTTTAACTGTGAAGCATCAAACATAACAGCAGTTCATACGAGTTCTACAACTCAGGAAGCCTAATGTTGAAGCGCAAATAACAAACCAGAAGGACATGGTTGGCTAAATGCACGAAAGGAGCTTAGTCTTTCCTCAGGTCCATGAGTTCAGTCTTGATACCGTCGGCCTTAAGTATCATAATCTCGAGCTTGTCTCCCTATTACAGTAAACAATCCACAAAGCATTAGTCAGAGACAAACTTTAAGGAAGATGTCCAATGTTGATATCAGGGATAGATTTAATAAAATGTTTTGGTAATATCTTCAACTGCAAATGATATGAACACATAGGCGCGCTTTTGGTGGTGTGGCGACAAAAGAAGACACAAATAGGACAACTTACAGTATAGATATCCCTCTCTGTGGCAGATGCGAAAACAGTTTTAACCAAGTCAACTGCTTCAGCTTCTGAAAGGGGTGTGTTAGAATCCTACATGGTGGCAGAAGACAAATAAATAAGCAACAGAATGATTCATTTTATGCTTACAATGCGAAACGCCAAAGCACAAATGAAGAATATCAACAAACCTGTTTAGGTAGCAGAAGAGGGCTTGGAGACTTGAGCTGGTTGTCAAGGAAAGGCATGATGAGTGTGGAACCAGAACCTTGAGCACCGTATCCAACTCGCTCATATGATCCAACAGCGTCGTAAGTAAAGACACACCCTTTTCCTGAATATAATCAAGAATAAAGATCACACAATGTACCTCTTCTATAGTCACATCATAACGAAGAAAAAAATAAGAGAATTTCACCTTCCTCGTCAAGCCCTCCTAGAACATTGAAGGCATAATAGGGGAAAAACCGCTTGAAATAAAGCGTGTTGGATAGAAGCTGGGCCATTGCAGGACAGCTCATCTGCTTGTTATGCTGATGTTGATAGATCTGCAGGACATCAAACACAGAGAACACTCTTAAACAAGTCTTTTATATCTTTTAAAAGAATCTGATATATGCAAAGGATGAAAGATAGTTGATCAAAAGACCAAAGGAAACCTCACCAAGTGTCTGGATTTGAGAACCTTCTGCAATGCTTTCACATCTGCCTGAAAGCCAGATGAAGACAACACAGCTTTGTCCGCTCTGGAAAAGTTAAAAGAAGGCCAACAGCTTAATAAGAGTCTTGCAAGTTACATAAGATGAAAACACATGAGAATTCTATCTATTTCTATGCGAATGAATACTTCTGGTATAAGATCAACAACACAGTAACACTCTTTTGTAAGGTTCCATAAAGAACTATATTGTAAAAGTAAGTTATAAGAACACAAATCAGCTAAGTGATAAACCGGATTACAGAATCCAAGTAATGATCAATGTAATCACAAAGTCTATACTAGAGATACACTGTACTCAAAGATCAAAGGTATAATTTTCATGTGTAGTATTTCATCATCATCCAAATAAAACTGGGTTCATCCAGATCTACGAAATATCGATTGCAAAACCCAGAAAAATTACAAAAACCTAATAATCTACAGCAAAGCCCAAAATCGAAGTATTGCCAGCACTGAATTGCTCCCCAGAAGGATCGAAACTGAGGAATTTTACAGAACAAGAGTGGGTGCTTACAGTTTATGGATTTTTGAGTAATCGCGACTAAGAATACTGTAACCAGTAGACATCCGAGTATCGGCTGCGATAACGCAGTAATCCGATCCAGCGATGGCCACACATGTTCTGAAGAAAAACACAACGGTTAATACATAGCAGTAAACCGCAACACAAACGCTCAAATAACAAATCAGAATAAATAAGAAGACACTAAGCGAAGAAACCCAGCAGGTTGATTAAAGGTCATATGATCTTACCCTCCATTGTTATCGTAAGGAGACCAGTTCGCGTGCTGCTTAGTCATGGTGGATTTGAGAGAGAAGCTTAGTGCTAGGGCTTAGAAGAATCGAAAATGGCAGAATAGCTCTCCGGGTTTGTTTTTTTATGTCAAAGAAACTTCGGATCTTAGCTCTGGCTTTGTTAACAAGAAAAGACGGAGACCAAAACGGTATCGTTACGGGCTGTAACGATATCGTATTGGGCTTTATATTGGGCCTTATCTGGGTTTTGAGTTCCTGGGAAATATTTGTTTTCTTCTTTTATTCTTCTTCATCTTCGGATCGATTTTTTTTTCTCACTCAAACTCGTGAGCTTCTTCCATTTTCCTTTTAGATCATTGATTGTAGTCGTACTCGTTTCCTTTCAATGGTAGAAACTTTACCTTAGCTTAGTCTAGATCTAGTTGAAACCCTAATTTCGAGGAACCGCTGCAGTTTGATGTTGTTCTAGTAAAATCTGGAGTCCTCTGTACGGATTTGAAAGTGGGTTCCTCGAAAAAACCATTCTTACTCTAGTTCCTTCTCTCATTTTCTCTTCTTTAGCTTCCCTGACTTGGTGCTACCAGTAAATCTTCGCATTTGTGGAAAGTTGGGAATTTAGGGTTTTTGGGTGTGTGTGAAAAAAAATGGAAGCACTTGTTGTTGATGCTGGCTCTAAGCTTCTCAAAGCAGGAGCAGCAATTCCTGACCAATCTCCTGCAATGATAATTCCATCTCAAATGAAACGAATGGTTGATGATGGCACTTCTTCAGCTGATAACCCCACCGCTGTGTTTGAAGATGTCACTCTTGATCCTATTGAAAGGGGTTTAGTTAGAGATTGGGATGCTATGGAGGATCTGTTGCGTTATGTTGTCTACACTGGACTTGGATGGGAAGAGGGCAACGAAGGGAATATACTTTTCACAGATCCACTATGTACTCCGAAGGTTCGTATCTCAACTTCTCCCTTGTTCTTAGTTTAAAAGATAAGAACTTAGAATTCTTTGTGAAGTCTCTTTTCAATTTCCATAATCTTGTTCCATTAAATGATTAAAAGGATTCATTTTGTTCTAATAGTATCACATTTTAGATAGCAAAATGTTCTTTTTCTTAACGTTTCGACCTGATTTGGTGCTGGAAATGTTTTTTTTGTGGACAGGCTATTAGGGAACAACTGGTGCAGTTGATGTTTGAAACATTCAACGTCTCTGGATTTTATGCATCAGAGCAAGCAGTGTTGTCCCTTTATGCTGTAGGACGCATTTCCGGTTGCACTGTTGATATTGGTCATGGGAAGATAGGTATAATAACTTGGTTGGCCTTTGTGATAATTTGATCTGACTCTTTGTGTCTTTTCATTTTGTCATAATTCTCTGTGTTATGTGACTTATGTTATATGAGATGTTGTTTCCCTTTACTAAACTTTATCCAGGCTCTAAAACGTTTTGGTTAACCAAATTGTTTTTTTCCTGTAAGTTGCAGTAGATT
Source organism: Boechera divaricarpa (assembly GCA_026770425.1). Lineage (NCBI taxonomy): Eukaryota > Viridiplantae > Streptophyta > Magnoliopsida > Brassicales > Brassicaceae > Boechera > Boechera divaricarpa. The sequence goes on from CM049188.1 coordinate 29,302,939, forward strand.
GGAGGTTCCTTGTGTATGTGGCTGGGTATGATGAAAAGATGATGTTGTGTCTGGTGTTTTTAACTTTGTGATAGATATCACAGCTGTCGTTAACTCTTTTACAATGTACTCAGATATTGCCCCAGTTCTTGAAGGTGCTGTACAACACATTGCCTCGAAAAGGTTTGAGCTAGGTGGAACCGAACTAACAAAATTATTTGCCCAAGAGCTTGGAAAATCCAACCCGACGATGAATCTCAACATGTCTGACATTGAAAAACTGAAGGAGCAGTATGCAAACTGTGTCGAGGACGAAATTGCTTATGAGAAAACCCAAAACTGTGAAATCGAGCAGCATACTCTTCCTGATGGACAGGTTTGTGTGACTACAAATCAAGATTCTACATCTTGTGTTACCTTATACGTATAGATAACAAAACCATGGCCTTATAGGTGATAAGCATTGGGCGAGAGAGATACTCTGTTGGTGAAGCTCTGTTTCAGCCATCGATATTGGGACTGGAGGAGCACGGAATCGTTGAGCAGCTTGTCCGGATTATCTCCACAGTGTCATCTGAAAACCATAGGCAGCTCTTGGAGAATACTGTACTTTGTGGTGGTACAACCTCCATGACAGGTAATAACAGCACTTGATACAATTGTGTGTTTTGATATTTTTTGGATTTGAAAAATGAAGGGTTTTGGTGGAATGGTCATTGGCAGGATTCGAAAGTAGATTTCAGAAAGAAGCAAACTTGTGTTCATCTGCTATTAGGCCAACACTGGTGAAACCGCCAGAATATATGCCGGAGAATTTGGGGATGTATTCGGCTTGGGTTGGAGGAGCCATACTAGCTAAAGTGGTGTTTCCGCAGAATCAGCATGTTACTAAAGCAGATTATGACGAGACTGGGCCATCGGTGGTTCACCGGAAATGTTTCTAGAAACCAAAGACCACACAACGTTGGTAGTTGTTGTAGCTGAGGATTTTTTTTTTTTTTTTACTTTTGATGTGATTTGAAAATTTGGACCAAATTAAGTAGTAAATCACTTTCAAATATCTACTAATAGGTGTTTAGTTGTTTTCGTGTTTTCTGAACAACTCTTGAATCTTAAGTAAAAACAATGGTTGACAAAGTCAAACGTTTTATAAACATGACCAGTACAGCAACAGCAAATCATAAACCTGGTAACGCAACCGTTTTACAAATCTTACGAATTCACCGTGGGAACAGACGCAAAATATGTTCTGTCAATTTTCTCATCAAACGAAGTATCTGATTTGAAATTTCTAGAAAAAGCAGTAAATCGGATACATTTGAAGCAGCTCTCTAAAGGGAGGTAACCGGGATTTTTTTTAACGGTTTAGAGAAAACCGGCCCGAACCTCTTCAAACGAGTACTCAACAACAACGGCTTCTTCATCCATTCTCTTCTCCACCGCAGGAGTGAACGGCGTTGTTGCCTCCGTCATTGCGACTGAAGCTGCCGGAGTTATTGGTACAGCTCTTTTGTTTTCTTCGTTGGTTTTAGGTGTCAAGATTCTCTCCTCTAAAGATGATGGTTTTGTTGTGTAAGCATCCCTGTGATCTTCTGGGGAATTCAAGATATTGGAAGTAACAGGTGAAAGAGGCTTCCTAAGCATTGGAGATCTCCCTTTGCTCGTCACAGTTTTTCCTGAAACCGAGATGTTCTTTGATCTGAGACGACCTGGAAGCTCTGAGTTTCTCCTCCCTACACATTTGACACAGTTCTCTATAGTTAATTTCTCTCTTGGTCTCTGTAAACCAAAATCTTGTGTTATTATTATTATGTACCTGAAGGAGTTGGAAGAGTTGAATCTCTTCTACTAGTAGCGTTCTGGTCATAGTAGCTGGTCTTTTTGCCATTGAGTGTTGCCTTCTCAGACTTCAAGCTTTGATGAAGCATGGCACCACCAAGTGAGAGTTTTCTGTTCATGGCAGAATTTACTGCCGTTCTCAGTGGTTTCTTTCCGCTTTTATTTGGGCTTGGTTTAGACCCGTAAAGGGCTTCTTGTTCTGTTATGAGTTGTCCATGAAGTTTCTTCAAATCCTGAGATGAAAGCAACAATGTCAAAATTGCCAATGATGTTTTTGCTCAAATGCTAAGAATTGGTTACAAGTAAAAACCAGTTTTCCTTACTCTTTGTCTCTGTTTTTCATGCTCTTTATCTTCCCATAGAGTCTTGTACTGATCAAGCATCGATAAAACTCGGACCTGAACAATTTCAAGGGAACGTGCGTTTGTGTAAAAAATGTGACTTGATAAGTGCGTAGCACAGAGTCATTAATCAGTACAGACACTTACACCATCATATAAGAATTTAGTTCCTCTTTCATCCTCCCAAGCAGTGACTTTGGCAGTCAAAGCCTCTACCATCCCTGCATCAACAGCCGCAGAGAGTTATGGACAAAAGATCATAATTTCAGTTTCTAGGTAACTAAAGTTATGGATTGAGGGTTATTGTTATATAATCTAAAGAGCAAGAATGTTACCAGGAAGTTTATTGACAAGTACACGGGCTTTTTCCGCACGCTTCAATGTAAGATGGGCTCCTCTTCCAGCGTTGTACCGGTTATCATCCTGATAACCAACAATGTGAGGACTAAAAAAATATTGAAGCAGAGATATAGATTGATATTAAATGTCTAACCCGATTGTACTCTTCGAGCCAAGACTCTTCTTCACATGCTGACATCCATTTCTCCACTTTATCAAGAATCTCCTTCCTGCTTGAAGCTTCCTCTTTGACCTTTGCAATCTCGGAATCAATTTGCTCTAACAACTGCTCAGGATCCTTGACACCTAAAAGATGAGGGGAAGCATGTTATTATTAGCATGTGCATATTATCTAGCAGTATAATGAGCATAACAATTCTCGAGTGTATGCACATCAAAGTGATAGAATTTTCAGCACTGTTAGATGTACAAATAAGCTTTTCCTAATAATAGTTTACCAGATTCTATAGCTTCAACTGAAAAGTTTTCTGATTTGAGAACTTCGGTGGCCATGTGCATCTTCCTTGATATTTCCTCAAGCTCAAGCTTCTTTCTTAGTATCACCTCTTTGATCTTAGTTATTTTGAGCTTGCTAAGCCTAATGACTTCATCCTCAACCTGTTAACAAGATCGTCCCTTTTGTTATAAACGGATAGACTAACAATACAGGGAGGAAACACAGTAAGGTTTTTTCCTGGGCACTCACGCATTTAATGGAAGCAACAGAAAGTATGTTGGCCTCAGTTATTTCAGGCTCAGACAAAGCGATGCTGCAGGTGACATTGTGAAATATCTTTTGCTCTTCCGCAGGCGTGTCCAGCAGATTCCAGAGCTCCAACAGGGAGACTGCAAGATCTTGAACCTAGAAAAACAAGTGATAAGAGTCAGAAACCATACGCACGCAGAAAAGTTTGCACTACATTTCAAAAAGACCTCAGACTACTGACCTTCTGCATTCGCTGTAATTTGACCTCTCGTAAATTCACAATCATCATATCCAACTTATCAAGAGTACTTCTGCTCACATCTCTGGTGTTAGAATCAACCAGAGATGAATGTATCCCTCTTAGCATGTCCATGAAATCTTCACCAAGCACCGAGCACAACGAGTTAAGCATTTTCAGCAAACGTTCTACCTCCTTCAATCTTTTGCTCTACAGTTTGAAAATAATCAAAGTTAACATAAGGAAAACAGGTGCACAGAAACTTGTAAGTCCCATATCATGAGATCTAATAGCAAAACCAACCTTTTCATTCTGGAGTTCAGCCAATTGCCTACGCAATTCCTCCAACTTCTGAAGTGAAAGATCAGTCTCTTCTGCAGCAAACTTCTTCAGATAATCTGTTGGATTTCCAAGTTGAGATGACAACTTCAGTAACTGATCAATGACTTCATTAAACCGATTCATTCTCTCAGCTTTCTTTTTGCGCAGTCCCTCCAATTGAACATTAACATTCTCAAGCTCTTCCTTCAAGTTTTCTCCCAATCTGCTGTTAGACTGTAAGAAAAAAGACACCAAGGAAATGAAAAAACATCATTACTTGCCATAACTCAGGCAGACAAAAACCAAAGTTATCAAAACTTAAATCTTGAATACACTTTCATGAATTTCTTGTCCACCCATAGAAGAGCCAATGGCTGCAATTTCTGCTCTTCCAACAGCGATTTCTTTCAGCAAATTCGCTTTACAGCGACTAGCCTCTTCAACTTTTCGCTTATAAACCGAGAGACACTCCTTCTCGATATCAGCCAAAGCGGCATCTTTTTCATCTTCAGTCTCTCCCATTTCATTCCATATTTCCTGATATCAAAATTGGTAAATTCAACATTAAAACCAAGAAAATAAACATAATCTGGAAACGAAGATGTGAATATCTTTCAAAGAAAAAAAGAAAAAAAAAACCTGCAATTGACGAAGTAACAATCCACATGTAGTCTCGATTCGCGAAAACTGCTCTGTTGAATTCCGCATCATGATGATTAGAACACGTTAAATCCTTCCCTCGAAACCTAAAGACAAAAATTCCCAATTATGAACATCACCGATAAATTGTTTCGTAACCGATTCTCGATTACAAAGAAACCAAATAACTCGGAAACAAATACAGAAAATTTCTCTGTTTCCTCCGCAGAATTAAAATCACAAAATCGCGATGACTCATGAGAATTTCAAGATCTTTAACATCTACAAGAGAAAAGAGCGAGAAATAGAACCTACCTGGATCAAAGATCAGTGCCAAGAAGAAGTTGTGAAGAAATGATCAAAGAAGGAGAGAGCAAAATTAGGGTTTATAAGTGTTGGGAGTAACGGATGTAAAATTAAAATTTGAAGAAGGAGCGGGAGGAGGGTCCGTTACGATCCGAGGCTCACGATTCTGTTGACGTGGAATGATCTGAGCCGTTGTATTGAAATCCTCTATCCGTTTTTGCTTTTTTCCTTTTTTTTAACGGATCAGATTTCGTAAGTGAGCAATAAAGCCTTGAAATTTGAATAGGAGCTGTTCGGATTTTTTGAAATATAATTGGCTCCAATATTGATACTAAATGAAATAAAAATGGTAACCAGACTGGTAAATTATACCTCATATTCCCACGACTGAATTGACGACTGTGACATCTCTGCTATTTGAAATTTACTTTGTTGAAGTCAATCAAATCTATAAAATTGATTTCAACTGTCGAATGAGATTAATATATTTCTTATTCCTATATTGTGTATGTCTTTTATATGTTGTTTTTTGCGATCAGCGAATACCGAGATTTTAACATATGTACTTTCTTTAGTTTCCGACATTAACTAACTACCAAAATTAATAACATAAACATCCTTTAGCGGATTAGTATTCATTGTTAATTTGCACTAAACTCTATACGGTACGTATGTCACTTGTTTAAGTTTTACAGAAGCATTCCAACATAACAAATTACCAATGGAGTTTGGATAAAAAATTTAAAACCTTATCAGATGGAGGGAGTGTGGATTTCTATACATCTGCTACTTATATGCGCTTGTGTTAAGTAGTTGTTCTACCCTAAAGCTAAAACTCTTTAAAATGAAAAAAAAAAAAAAAATTTGTTTGGAACTTTATATCGTCAACAAAAACATTATAGTCACTACATTTGGTTTAGCATAAAAAGTATGCAAATACATCGTTTGTAAGTGACTACAAAACACTGGAGAATACAACTTATCATAAATGATCAAAATCAATTTATGTTTTGTGTAAAACTAAAAACCTTCATTAAAACATCTTGTAAAAAATAAATGGAGAGAGTATACCAACTTTTTTAAGTTAATACATTAGGGTAAATTATTTGGATCAAGGATAACGAATGACATTATATTAAATTTTCAAATAAATACATCAACGGTTGTGAGATGTGAAGGTTTTGAGCAACAACTTTTTTTTATACTTGACCTAAACTTCATTCAACGTATGACACATCGTATAAAAATTCGATCACATTGTTTTAAAAATCGAATCATGTGGCCAAAAAACCACACCAGCGCATTGTTTTTGGCCATATTGGTTAACGTAAATTCATTATTAATCACCACATCCATAATAATCGTACAAACCAAATTGTTTATGATGATTGGAAGTGGATAAAAAGAAGAGCTTAATAAATAAATAGAAAGACAAACAAAGCTTGTCTGAATTGCTGGAAAGAAAAATAAAAAAACCAAACTAAAATATGTGGAGAGAGACATTAAAAATAATGCCCCTCGGACTTATCAGTATTGTCAGACCGAGCCTGAGCTTCTTAATAATTGAAACTATAATTAATTAAAACAAAAAACACACTGAAAATTACTCAAAAATCTTTCTTTTTCTCTCTCTCTCTCTCTTTCTTCGTCGTCGCGTCGTCTTCTTTTCCATCTCCTCTCTCTTTCTCTCTGCTACTTCTTCGTCTTCCTGATGAATCCTCACAAAACCGAAGAAGGTCTGTTCCACCATCATGACCTTGGTCCGACGGCGGATATAATCGTTCAATCACAACCCTCCATTCACCACCACCACCACCACCACCACCACAATTCCGAAGTCGATCCCGCGTTTTCTCTCCCGGAATTCGTACTCTTCCGTTCTTCTCCATCCGGAGATTCTCCCGGTCACTCCTCAGACGAACACGACGATGCGTCTCACCCCCATGCCGGAACCCCCAAAATTGCTGCTTCGTCAAATTCTAGGGTTTCGAGTGAAGGAAGAGATGGGTTTTTTATCAGCCCCGACCCTCATATCTCATCTCAATTCTACACATTCAACGCAGATTCGCACTCTCTCATGATTCGCTGTCTTCGCGAGGGCCGTCTCGCTACTCCGGCGGAGATCCGTATCGCTACGCCTAGGTCTGTCCTCAAGTCATGGCGCTGCGTTTGGAAGGATCGAAACGAGGAAACGGCTTACCTCACCGCCTGGAAACGGATCCAGGATAAGCTCACCTCGCGTCTCGATCCAGCCACTGGTAACGAATTTCTCTGCTTCAAGAATAATTCTCAGCAATTCGTCTCTCACATTAACCAGTGGCAAGATATAGTCATGGGCTTTCACGGTGATGGTGATTTAAAACACCTAGGGCCTAAAGAGACTATTGAGAGGATTAAGCAAGTTTGGACAGTGGGTGCTAAGCTCTATGGCATTCCCGAGAGCTTTATTAGGGTTTGTGTAGCGGCATGTCCTATTTGCAATGCTGACTCTGGTTCTGGTTCGAGGAACAAACGGCGTCGATTTGAGTATACAGAGTCTTTTGATGTGCCTGCCAAGGAAGTTCCTGATAGGTTGCAGCAATTGGCTGCCAAGCACAAGGTTGTGCTCTGCATTAGGCAGAAGTATATTAGGTATAAGCCATTTATGGCAGAGGTGAAGGATTATGCTTGTCATAGAGCTGGAGAGCCTGCCTCAATTAAGAAGTCTAGGATTTTGAAGAGGGAGCCTTATCAGTCAAAGAAATGCGGTTGTGGTTTTAGGATTAGAGCTATTGTGCCCATTGCTAACTACAGTGAAAAGACCAAAACTTTTGTATATCAGGAAGAAGGGACGGCTGTTTTTAAGCTATACGCTGTCCATTCAGGACATGAGCCGGGGGCAACGGATGGAAATGCGAGAATCATGCATCGGGTTGTTGGTCATAAGGGTTTTTTGATGGATCAAGAGACGGTCTACGGAGTGCAGGAAGACTTGGAAACCGAAGGGATCAGATTGACTGGGAAGGATGATGGTGGTGATATGCATTTTGCTGTCTTGCATCAGGTGCAGGAACTAAGGAGTGAACTTGGCATTCTAGAAGGAAAGATTGGGAAGTTTCCACAAGAGATGTTGGGTTCAGTGTCCAGAGAGTTGTTTGAGATGCTCAATAAGATCAGGAATATCGGCGATGAGAGTGTTAAGGGAACAACGGGCTTGCTTCCGGATAAGTCACACTCAGATGAAATACTTGTTGGAGATAACGATCTAGCACATTGGAGTGACCATCATCACGAGCATTTATATGGAGATGGGAAGGATGCAGAACTTATTGAAGACGATGAGGACAGTTTTGGGAGGAGCCTTGATGATGTTGTTCCTTGGGAACAGATAAGGCCACCGTCGGGTTGTAGAAGTCAAAAGGATCTCTTGTCTGAGACATGCAAGGCTGAGAAATGGTTGAAGTGCAATGACTTTGATGAGAAGAGCATTCTGAATAGCGAAGATTCTAAATTAACAAAACCGATGAGACACGATGGAGGTAGTATAGTAACAGATGTAGGTTTAGCTGGTATACAAGTCGATAGCTTCTATCAAGAAAACTCCAAGTGGTATGATTCTCCTTGTGGTTTGGATTCAAACACAGACGGTGAAGACAATGGATACAGACACGGGGAGATTTTGTAGAAACATGGTAAGATTCTTCATTATAACCAAGTTCTAACTCTCTTATCTCATACATCTCGTTATGCATATCCTTCCCCAGTTCCCCACTTCATAACTGGGAATCTGGTTGTATATCATGTATTCTATAACAAGGTTTCAGGGATTTTTTTGTTTTGCTGTTTGTTGTAGGAGTTTTCCTTGTTGTGTGGTTATGTAAAGTGAAACCCAGATTGTTTCTCTGCATATATGACATTACTAATTTATTTAACTAAGATCTGAAACCTTTCAACTTTTGAATATTGTAAAGTGATCATCTCTTGCACCCAAATCATTTGAATGTATATGTATCTTTTGGTTTCAGAAATGACTTGGAACAATCTTGTTCTTGATATTGTAGGATACTTGTGGAATTTTTCTGTGCAGGTTTAGTAGAACGCGAACCTCCTCTTACGATTATATTTGTAATTGTGTTGCTACAATCTTGCTTGGACAGTGACAAACTTGATTATGCGTTTTAGACTCAATAAAACTAGTTTGTCCAAGATTTTAAATTAATTTAACCTTTTTCTATTTAGCTATCCTCTAAACTTTTATGAATTTGAATTGAAATATACAAATGCGTCTGGTTTTGTACCGTTTTCGATAAAAAAAAAAAAAGTACACCAGACCGGGAACAGGCTACGAATTTCCCGGCGATAACCAGCTCAGAAACGCAGTGATGTAAAATGACGAAATTGGTGTTTGAATAACTCTCAAATTACAAAGTGGCCCTCCAACTCCAGTGTCAACTGAAGGGTAATTTGGTCATGTAATTACGAAATTTTCATTTTCGATGGCAGAAAAATCAAACTGCGACGACGCGATCTGAAGTTTCGCCTCATCTACCTCATTGCTCTGTAACCCTGCAATTTCCATTTTTTTGCAGTGGATTGAGTCAGACTCGCTGACCCAACTCGGATCGGACTCAGAGCTCCGAGGCAATTCTGTGAAGAGGCTGTTCGTCCCTGTTGGTCTATTGGTCTAGATCTGTGAGTCGCTGAGCTCGCCGTGAAAATTGGGAATGGCTTCCTCGGAAGCTGATTCCCGATTGAGTCGAGTCGTAACTCCAGCTTTAGAGAAGATCGTCAAGAACGCGTCGTGGCGGAAACACTCGAAGCTCGCTAACGAATGCAAAGCTGTTATCGAGCGGCTAAATTCGCCGCAGAAATCATCTCCTCCGTCGTCCTCTGCTGCTGCTGACTCCGAGTCTGATTCCTCTGTTCCCGGTCCACTTAACGATGGTGGTTCGATCGAGTACTCGCTCGCCGATTCCGAATCCATCTTCAGCCCTCTGATCAGTGCCTGTGGCACAGGCCTTGCCAAGATCGTGGAACCTGCTATTGACTGCATTCAGAAACTTATCGCGCATGGCTACATTCGTGGTGAATCGGACCCGTCCGGTGGAGCGGAGTCCCTTCTCCTTTTTAAATTGATCGAGTCCGTTTGTAAATGCCATGATTTGGGAGATGAATCCATTGAATTGCCTGTGTTAAAGACTCTGTTATCTGCCATTAACTCCATCTCGCTGAGGATCCACGGCAAATGCTTGCTCCTAGTTGTACGTACTTGCTACGACATTTACTTGGGAAGCAAAAACGTGGTGAATCAGACGACTGCCAAGGCTTCGCTGATCCAGATACTGGTGATTGTTTTCCGGAGAATGGAGGCGGATTCGTCAACGGTTCCAATTCAGCCGATCGTAGTGGCTGAGCTCATGGAGCCGATCGAAAAATCAGATGCGGATGGGACAATGACGCAGTTTGTTCAGGGTTTCATCACCAAAATCATGCAAGATATAGACGGAGTGTTGAACCCGACAATGCCAGGATCAGGATCAGGAGGCCAAGATGGGGCATATGGGACTACCACAGTGGAGACTACGAATCCTACGGATTTGTTGGACTCCACTGATAAGGACATGTTGGACGCTAAGTATTGGGAGATCAGTATGTACAAGTCGGCTCTAGAGGGAAGGAAGGGGGAGCTAGCAGACGGAGACGCTGAGAGAGATGATGATTTAGAAGTTCAGATAGAGAATAAGCTGAGGAGAGATGCCTGCTTGGTTTTCAGGGCGCTTTGTAAGCTTTCCATGAAGGCGCCGCCAAAGGAGTCTTCGACAGATCCGCAGTCGATGAGAGGGAAGATTCTGGCTCTTGAGCTGTTAAAGATCTTGTTGGAAAATGCTGGAGCTGTCTTTAGGACAAGCGAGAAGTACGTTAAACACCTCTTTAGCTCTTTTTTTGAGAATGTAAGGGTGAATCCACCGTATCAAGAAAAATCAGATTTTTTATTCTTCTGATGAATTTCCATCTCTGCTGAACAGGTTTTTAGGTGATATCAAACAGTTTTTGTGTTTGTCGTTGTTGAAGAACAGTGCTTCTACTCTTATGATTATCTTCCAGCTTTCTTGCTCTATTTTCATCAGTCTGGTTGCAAGATTCCGGGCTGGATTAAAGGCCGAAATTGGAGTTTTTTTTCCAATGATTGTTCTTAGGGTCGTGGAGAATATAGCTCAACCTAATTTTCAGCAGAAGATGATTGTTCTTCGGTTTCTTGACAAGCTTTGTTTGGATTCACAAATCCTAGTTGATATATTCTTGAACTACGATTGTGATGTCAATTCATCAAATATTTTTGAGAGGTATGTTATGATCTCCTTTGATGCTCCTCTGTTCAGAGGTTAAGTTTCGTTGAGGTGGAAGTTCTTTGTGTTATTTATGTTTCCTCTGTATGATCATCTTTAGGGTGGTCAATGGTCTCCTTAAAACGGCTCAAGGAGTTCCTCCTGGTACAGCTACAACATTGATGCCACCTCAGGAGGCTGCTATGAAACTTGAAGCCATGAAATGCTTAGTAGCCATATTGAAATCAATGGGAGATTGGTTGAACAAGCAGTTGCGACTACCAGTTTCTAATTCATTGAATAAATCTGAAGCATTTGAGATCGATCTGGGACCCGGAAGTCCCCAGTTGGCAAATGGAAATGCTGATGAGTCTGCTGACGGATCAGATACCTATTCTGAATCTTCAGGAGGTACATCTGATGCTCTAGCTATCGAGCAGCGCCGGGCTTACAAACTCGAACTTCAGGTAAGAACGTAAAGATGTTTGGGTGTTATGCAGATTATTGAAATAAGTGACATTTTATAATTGTTCTGTGGTCGTTAATAGTAATTTAATTGTTTGTCCCAGGAAGGTATTTCTCTTTTTAATCGGAAGCCAACAAAAGGTATTGAGTTTCTCATCAACGCGGGGAAGGTGGGTGAATCTCCTGAAGAAATAGCAGCTTTTCTCAAAGATGTGTCAGGGTTAAATAAAACTTTGATAGGTGATTATCTTGGAGAAAGAGAAGAGTTACCTCTCAAGGTGATGCATGCATATGTGGATTCTTTTGATTTCCAAGGAATGGAATTTGATGAGGCAATTAGAACCTTTCTTGAAGGTTTTAGGCTGCCTGGAGAAGCACAAAAGATTGACCGAATCATGGAAAAGTTTGCTGAACGTTACTGCAAGTGTAATCCTAAGGTGTTTACTAGCGCAGACACGGCTTATGTTCTTGCATATTCTGTGATCATGCTCAATACTGATGCTCACAACCCCATGGTGAAGAACAAGGTCTGTTTCATTCATTGTCTAGGTTAATACAGTTATTGTGGAAGTTTGAGGTAGAATGTTGATGACGTTCTTTGTGCACTTTTTTTTTTTTCCTTTTGGAACATATATAGATGTCTGCCGATGACTTTATCAGAAACAATCGTGGGATAGACGACGGAAAAGATTTACCTGCGGACTACATGAGATCGCTGTATGAAAGGATAACAAAGAATGAGATAAAGATGAAAGAAGATGATTTACCTTTGCAACAGAAACAATACGCAAACTCAAATAGAATGCTTGGTTTGGATGGTATATTAAACATAGTGATCCGTAAGCAGTGGGGAGATTCATATGCGGAAACAAGTGATGATCTGATGAAGCATATGCAAGAGCAATTCAAGGAAAAAGCTCGCAAATCAGAGTAAGATCACTCACTCTTCCTTGCATCACATGTTGTTAACAAACATTTCTCTGTAACACGTAGTATTCATTTCAACTCAGAACTACTCTCCTGAACTGTTCCATCTTTTAGGCATCTTTGAGCTGATGCAGTATTTGAACTGATTTGAGTTTGCAGGTCAACTTACTATGCTGCCACAGATGTGGTTGTTCTCAAATTTATGATTGAGGCTTGTTGGGCTCCAATGCTTGCTGCATTCAGTGTGCCGCTAGACCAGAGTGATGATTTGATAGTGATCAACTTATGTCTTGAAGGATTCCACCATGCAATCCATGCCACTTCTTTGATGTCAATGAAGACCCATAGAGATGCTTTTGTGACTTCACTAGCGAAGTTCACTTCACTTCACTCCCCAGCTGATATCAAGCAGAAAAATATTGAAGCCATTAAGGTTGGTATTCTACATCATTAAGATTTATGTGAGTGTTGTTTATAATAGTTTTCCTCCCTCGCTGTACCAAAGAACATGGCAACATGCTATGTATCTTGAGTATACTTTCCCCATCTTAGCTCATTCTCAGTCTATTCCTTGCGTCACTTTTATGTCGATAATATTTCCTTCCTGATCCTCGCTGTCGCCTTTTCCCCTGTAGAATTTGTCTGGATCGCAAATTAATATTGGTTGTTTTCCAGGCGATTCTCAGACTTGCTGATGAAGAGGGCAACTATTTGCAAGATGCCTGGGAGCATATACTTACTTGTGTTTCCCGTTTTGAGCAACTACATCTCTTGGGAGAAGGTGCTCCTCCAGATGCCACTTTTTTTGCTTCCAATCAAAATGAGTCGGAGAAATCAAGGCAACCCAAACAATATGTACTTCCTGTTCTGAAAAGGAAGGGTCCTGGGAAAAGTCAATATGCAGCTACAGGTGTCTTGAGGGGTTCATATGATAGCATGAGCCTGGGCGGAAAAGGTTCTAAGAACGTGAGACGAGAACAGATGAGCAGTATAGTTTCAAATTTGAACTTGTTGGAGCAGGTTGGTGAAATGAATCAAATATTTTCACAGAGTCAGAAACTAAACAGCGAAGCTATAATAGACTTTGTTAAAGCTCTCTGCAAAGTTTCTATGGATGAGTTGCGGTCTCCGTCTAATCCACGCGTTTTTAGCCTCACGAAGATTGTTGAGATAGCGTAAGAATCACCTAGTTTCCTTTTTCTCTTTTCTATCATATACTGTATATAAGAGACGTACTCTGTTCTTAGCAATTTTCTGTTTGTAATTGGTGACAGGCATTATAACATGAACCGCATAAGGCTTGTTTGGTCAAGCATCTGGCAAGTGCTATCGGGTTTCTTTGTGACCATTGGATGCTCAGAGAATCTTTCTATTGCAATTTTTGCAATGGATTCTCTGCGCCAGTTGTCAATGAAATTCCTGGAACGGGAGGAGTTGGCTAATTACAACTTCCAGAATGAATTTATGACACCTTTTGTCATTGTTATGCGTAGAAGTAATGATGTTGAGATCAGAGAACTTATCATCCGATGTGTTTCTCAGATGGTATTGTCGCGTGTAAATAATGTTAAGTCAGGATGGAAAAGCATGTTCATGGTAGGCATTTATTGTACTTCTATGGTAACCACATTTATTCAAGAAGTTTTTGGTTTACTCATATGTCCTCACAATGTGTTTTCTTTCTTTGCAGGTTTTTACAACTGCGGCATATGACGACCACAAAAATATTGTGTTATTGTCCTTTGAGATTATCGAGAAGATTATCCGAGAATATTTCCCATACATCACTGAGACAGAAACCACCACTTTTACAGATTGTGTGAATTGCCTAGTTGCATTCACCAATAATAGATTTAGCAAGGATATCAGTCTCAGTTCCATAGCTTTCCTCCGGTATTGTGCAACAAAGCTTGCAGAAGGAGATCTTAAATCGCCATCAACAAACAAAGACAAGGAAACTTCTGGAAAGATTCCTCAGTCATCTCTCCACACTGGAAAAAGTGGGAAACAAGAGAACGGAGAGATTGTAAACAACAATAATCATCTCTACTTTTGGTTTCCCTTACTATCAGGTATAACATTAAATTAAATAGTCTCTACATTAGGCATTTTCTAAGTACCTTTTTCTGGCTCTTAATTGAAGATTATATGCATGTATTTCACCTTCCTACGTATAATGTTCAGGCTTATCAGAGCTTAGTTTCGATCCAAGACCAGAAATCAGGAAAAGCGCACTACAGATTATGTTTGATACCTTACGCAACCACGGCCATTTATTTTCTCTACCGTTATGGGAAAAAATATTCGAGTCTGTGTTATTTCCTATATTCGACTACGTGCGGCATTCTATTGATCCTTCTGGCGAAGACGAATCTGCTGATCAAGGAAGTTATGGTGGTGATGAGCTAGATCATGATGCATGGCTGTACGAGACCTGTACATTAGCACTACAGCTTGTAGTGGATCTCTTTGTCAAATTCTACACTACAGTCAATCCACTTCTAAAGAAAGTACTAATGCTTCTAGTGAGTTTCATAAAGAGACCTCACCAGAGCCTTGCAGGGATTGGTATTGCTGCGTTTGTTCGTCTGATGAGCGATGCCAATGGCTTGTTCTCTGAAGAAAAGTGGTTAGAGGTGGTGTCATCTTTAAAAGAAGCGGCGAAAACAACTTGCCCTGATTTTTCTTATTTCCTCAGTGAAGAATATGTAGAGAGAAGCCATAGAAATGCTCTCAACATTCAGAACAGTAATGCTGAGTCTGCTGCTCCAATTGGTGGAGATGCTAATGAAGAGAGTCAGAGAACAGCGACCCGTCTTTATGCCGCTATCTCTGATGCTAAGTGCCGAGCCGCTGTTCAGCTTTTGTTGATTCAGGTTAGTTCCTCTCAAGCCTTTACGTTTACATATTATAATAATATATTCCTTCAAATTACCCACAACTTTTATTATTTTTCATCGAAATTTCTTTGTAAATTGTTAACTCAAAACTCAAAAGGCAAACACAAACAGAAGGAGAAACTCCTTTTGCGTTTGGTATTTCCGTTTACAATTTACAAAAAAGTTAATGCAATTTTTGTTGTTGTTGTTGATGTAGTTATGTTTCTATTTTTTTCAGGCTGTGATGGAGATTTACAACATGTACAGACCTCAGCTTTCTGCGAAAAACACATTAGTCCTGTACGATGCATTGCACAGTGTAGCTTTACATGCTCACGGAATAAACAGTAACACAATACTCCGTTCACGACTGCAAGAGCTAGGACCCATGACACAGATGCAAGATCCTCCACTACTTCGTCTTGAAAACGAGTCTTACCAAATCTGCCTCACATTCTTACAGAATCTCGTTACAGCTAAAACCAAAGAAGCAGAAGAAAAAGAGGAAATAGAATCACTTCTAGTGAACATCTGTCAAGAAGTTCTCAACTTCTACACCGAGACTTCTTCTTCTGCGAAAAAACAACAATCAGAATCATCACGGGCCAGCGAATACCGATGGAGAATACCTTTGGGATCAGGAAAACGAAGGGAACTAGCAGCAAGAGCTCCTCTTGTAGTTGCAACACTTCATGCAATATGTACATTGGAAGAGGCATCATTTGAGAAGAACCTGACATGTCTATTTCCACTTCTGGCTAGCTTGATTAGCTGCGAACACGGCTCTAACGAGGTTCAGATTGCTCTTGCTGATATGCTTGGCTTATCGGTTGGCCCGATTTTACTCCAATGGTGCTGACTTTTGCTCTCTTTTCTTTTTGGTTTCATCTTTCACTTTGGCGTGATGTGAATGCTTGCAATTATAGAGTTATCTTTTTAATTCATCGCGGTTCAATATAACACTCGTTTGATGGACTTGATGGGCTTAAGTTCTCGTAGGCCCAATATTTTCAAGCTATTACTGGTTCCAACAGTACGACGCCGTACTTGTCCTTATGCGGAGTATTTTTTATCTTCCAAAGTTTCTGATTCGGTAACCCGTGGAACAAGTCTAAAGTACGAAAACGTTGCACGATAGACTCACACATTCTCTAACGCGAGGTTTGAAGCCTATTTCGAGAAAATTAGTCAAGTCTTACATAATAAATTAGTAACTATAGACTACAAGTCTTCACTACAATGTACATTAAAAAAAGGTATACGTATAACGATTAACGAGTGATTAGGACCGTGGTTTATTTAGCGAAGACTTGAGTGATGACGATCATTGTTGAAACATGTTCGCTAGCCTTAATTGAGTGATGACGATCATTGTTAAATTGTATATATATATATATTACATAATGTTGCATTGCATGGGTTTCAGAGCCACATGCGCCCATCACTAATTGGCTCTCTCACAAATAAAGACAAAACCTGAACTGGTCGGGTCGGATCGGTCGGGTAAGTGGGTAGGTCTGAGCAGATATGGATTAAAGGGATCACGCTCACACGTCGTGGTTCCTTAGTCGACCTACGCAACTTCTCTTCTTCCTAAGCGGTCAAACACATTCGCGATCCAAATCCACTCACTTTTGACAAGTGTCGTCCAAAATGTTCTTGAGGGTGTTGCTAAAAGAACTGCTAAAATCACCTGGTTATATAAAATCAAATTTCAGAAAATAAAAAATAAAAACTTCACGCGTGTGTCAGTGCATTGCACGTGTGGACTGATGACCCTTAGTTTTTGCTGTCTCCAACCCCATCCTTTTTTTGTCTTCCATAAGTTTTTGGTATTAATACTTAAAAGTAAACTACGTACTTAGCTAGGGATTGACATTTCAATTATACAAGCACATATTTATAGGTCTGATTACTGACATGGTTTACAATGACAAAGCCTAAAGTCTTAAGATCAATATATATTTGTATAAATATCAACGAATAGGGGGGCCGAAAGAGAAGTCTTATTATATTGTACCAATCAAATAAGCCTAAAGGCACTAATGAGTATAGGTTAAGAATAGTGGTAAAAGGATGGAAGATTATAAGTACTGAGTAGTTTATATCTCACAAGACACGGTCTGACTCGTTATGTTTTGTAATCTGACTTCATTAGTGTCGTTCGGGTCCCCCATTCCCATTTCCCATGTCCGGCACATGCTCGCTTTTCACAGTTTCACGCCCATTCAAATATTTCCCTTTTTCGTAAATTTTCCATCACAGTTAACGGTAATTCGTCGGTGTATCTTTCCAATAACGCCTCTTCTGTATTTTTGTTTGTTTGTTATATTGCTTCATATTTTCAGTTTTTTTTTTATTCAACTCTTTGTCATCCTTTAACATCACACTTCAAAAGACCAAAACTAGTGGAACCCATATACCGCACCATGTGGGCACGCTCTTGTGTTATTGCTAAAAACATAACCCATCATCCTTCTGAATTTTTACCTTAAGCCACAACCTAAACCTCCAAATCACAAACCCTTCTCTCTCCTTCATGTATCACTACTTCACTTCCACTTTTCATCGATCTCACCTTCCCATGCCCTAATTATATGTATATATAAATAACTCTATCTTTGATTCATTTTTCTTCTTCTTTACGGATCAGTCTTATGTTTTCCCTATATTGACTAACTTTTAGCGAATCAGAAGAGGACATTAGTTTTTTTTTTTTTTTTTTTGGGGGGAGGGGGAAGTAATGGATGAAGTCTCCCGTTCTCATCCACTGCATTTTCTATCAAGAGATCGTCACCACTATCACCATCAAAGCGCTGGACTAAAACGCGACCGAGAAGAAGACCAAGTTGAACCCAACAACGACCACTCTACTTCCTCCGGCAAAGACCAAGCCATGACTCCCTCAGGAGAAGAGAATACCAAGAAGAGAAGGCCACGCGGCAGACCCGCTGGTTCCAAGAACAAACCCAAAGCACCGATCATAGTCACCCGAGACTCCGCAAACTCCCTTAGATGCCACGTCGTGGAGATAACCAACGGCTGTGATGTAATGGAAAGCTTAGCCGTCTTCGCTAGACGCCGTCAGCGTGGCGTTTGCGTCTTGACCGGAAACGGTGCCGTTACAAACGTCACCGTTAGACAACCCGGCGGAGGCGTCTTTAGTTTACACGGACGGTTCGAGATTCTTTCTCTCTCGGGCTCGTTTCTTCCTCCACCAGCTCCACCAGCTGCGTCTGGTCTAACGGTTTACTTAGCCGGTGGTCAAGGTCAAGTGGTCGGAGGCAATGTGGTGGGACCGCTTATGGCTTCAGGTCTGGTGGTGATTATGGCAGCTTCATTTGGAAACGCAGCTTACGAGAGGCTGCCATTAGAGAAGGAGGAGGAAATTGAAAGAGAAATAGATGGAAACGCGGCTAGAGCGGTTGGAAAGCAAACGCAGAAACAGTTAATGCCGGATGCGACGTCGTTTAGACAAGGGTCGCCTTCGAATTTAACTAACTCTGTTTCGTTGCCAGGTGAAGCTTATTGGGCAACGCAACGACCGTGTTTCTAAGATAATCCTTAATATCACAAACTTTCGTCTTCTTCTTCTTTTTGACTTTTTAAATTTCTAAAGATTTTCCTAGGTTTTGAATTTAATGTTTGATAAATGCCCGAAAGCTTTTGAGAATTTTTAGATCGGGCAGTAGCATTATTGAATCGGATCAAGAATGTGTATGTTGTGAATCAAAACGTAGTGGTCTGGTCTCGGATTGATCTTGGATTAGTGTTGGGCTTTTGCGTGTGTGTCTCCGTTGACTAGATGTTTATAATGTAATCGATTTCGAATGTTATTTTTTGGGATAAATGATTAGCTTGATCAAGATTAGGAAGTTGGTACTGAATTAGAGATGTATGAGAAGACTGGTTACTCAGTTAACCAATTACTGGCAGATTGTTTTGTTTATAATGAACCATTAATGTTGCTGAATAATTTTGATGAGGCAATTTTTTTTTGTTTGGCATTTTATATGTTTATTTACATATATGATCTATGGTAATCTTTTTTTCGCAAAGCTTATACATGCTCACGTCAAGACTTTATACCCACATGAAAAAAGCTACTGTATTGATCACACTAAGTTTGGTACCTGTTATCTTTTTTTTTTCTTTCTTTCTTTTGATATTTTGTTTTTAAATCTTGTCTGGGTTTAACTTTAAAGAAAATAAATGAGCATCGCAAGATGACAGTGGCAAAATTTGGAACAAGGTGATTGCATTGGCAGACACTTTTCTTATGACTATTTTCCTTTAGATACTTGTGCACAAACATTTACATTGTGTACACAGACATAATTAATGGTGTTATTAAACACGAGTCAATTATTTTGTGTGCTTATAGGATTTTATATTAACGAAAATTTCGACTGGTAAGATTATAGAACAACAAAATTCTGAAAATAACTGATGAAATAGAATTGTACAATAACATATATATAGAGTATTATATAACTTTTTCATCATAACGTTACTTATTGCAATCTCACGCGCATGAGTTGTGCGTCGTAATACACGCGCGGAAACATCTGGAGGCGTATGGGCCGAATCTCTCAACCCTATTAAGCCCAATTAAATCAAGGAAGCCCTAAAGTGGCCTCCTTCGTTCATCGTCATCATCTCTTTCAGGCTACTAAGTTTTCTCTCCCGCCGCTTTTTTCTTCCTTACAAAACCTATTACTTCTGCCGGAATCTGACGTCAGCATGCCCGGTCACCACTTCCGGAGCACAAACGAACTTGGCCTCGTTGCAACATCGATTATCGACAGTGTGCCCACTATTATCATCACTGCCTCCAACTGATTTTGCCATCTTCTCTCGTTGTTCGAATTTGATTCTACTAGGGTTTGGATTGAATTTAGGGTTTGAAAGATGGCAGCTTTGAAATGTTACGGCTTGATATCCATTGACTCTGCCCTCCATTTTCCTCGTTCACATCAACTCGAAGGCTACAAGAGGTTGCTCTCTCACTCTCTTTTATCTATGCCCATATCTGTAACTCTTTGGAGTTTATCTTTCCCTAATATTATTTGGGATTATAGTTTCTGGAATTGGATTTGTTTCGATAGCTCTCTAGTGTCATTGAAATCTTTGTATCAACTAATGATCTGGAATTGAAAGTGTCAAAGATGATTATAACATTAGTAGTAGAACAATTAAATATACAGAATTGGTTTGAAAAAAGCAATCATTTTCTATCTCTGGAAAGAATCAGTTTTGTTGTTGTGTGATGAAGCGGAAGGATTAGATGGATTAATGATGTAGATGTTCAGAGTAATTGGTGTTTCTGAGACATATAGTCTGGTGATCTCTTAGTGGCCGAGTTATGTGAGTGTATTATAGATTACTCCACTCTGTCTTGCCTAAAGTTCTGAATTTTCTGTGCTTTATTTGCTTATCGCACAGAAGGTATGCGAAATGGGTCTCTCCAAAAGCAGCTGTTGTACCTAACTTCCATCTTCCAATGCGCAGTCTCGAGGATAAAAACAGGTCGATTTGAGTTCATTTTCGTTTCTTCATTTCCTTGTTATGTTTACTATCGTTTTTGTTTCATGCTACAGCTTTCTCTTTTTTTTTTGGGTTGCAGGACAAACACAGACGACATAAGGTCCCTTAGAGTGATTACAGCCATTAAGACACCGTATCTACCTGATGGAAGATTCGACCTCGAAGCATACGATGACTTAGTCAACACGCAGATAGAGAACGGCGCTGAAGGTGTGATTGTTGGTGGTACAACCGGTGAAGGCCAATTGATGAGCTGGGATGAACACATAATGCTTATAGGCCATACTGTAAATTGTTTTGGCGGAAGAATCAAAGTAATTGGAAACACCGGAAGCAACTCAACTAGGGAAGCTATACATGCCACTGAGCAAGGATTCGCTGTGGGAATGCACGCGGCACTGCACATAAACCCTTACTATGGGAAAACATCCATTGAAGGCATGACCGCGCATTTTCAAACCGTTCTTCATATGGGACCGACGATTATTTACAATGTGCCAGGTCGAACGAGTCAAGATATACCTCCCCAGGTTATCTTTAAACTATCTCGGAACCCGAATATGGCTGGGGTTAAGGAATGTGTGGGTAATAACCGAGTTGAAGAGTATACTGAGAATGGAATTGTTGTGTGGAGTGGAAATGATGATGAGTGCCATGATTCTAGATGGGATCACGGGGCGACTGGAGTTATATCGGTCACCAGCAATCTAGTTCCGGGTTTGATGAGGAAGTTAATGTTTGAAGGTAGAAACTCAGGGTTGAACTCAAAGCTTCTGCCTTTAATGGATTGGCTATTCCAAGAACCGAATCCGATTGGTGTTAACACTGCTTTGGCTCAGTTAGGTGTTGCGAGGCCAGTTTTTCGATTACCTTATGTGCCATTGCCTCTGTCCAAAAGGATTGAGTTCGTAAAACTAGTGAAGGAAATTGGAAGGGAGCATTTTGTAGGAGAGAGAGATGTTCAGGTGCTTGATGATGATGACTTCATCTTAATCGGTCGATATTAGACTGTCTTCCTTGAAAATTGGCTCTGTTTATATTTCTCTTTGTTGGTTATTTAGCTGATGAGAAACTCACAGGTGGATCATAGAGTTGTTCTACTGGTTATAATGCTTGGTCTGTTGCTTTTAGTGATGAATCTGATGGGTTTTGCTTATACTATCTCTCTCTCATCTTTGGATGATTGTGTTTTGTCTTTTTGCGTGTTTGGCTCCGTTATATTAATGGCATGATGGATTTGTGTGAGTTTGGTCCACAAAATCGCGATCACGGATCGGTAACATTGATCGTCATGTGAAAAAGAAAACGCATAAAAATGACCATGGATGCATGTTAATTTATACCAATACTTTGAATGAAAAATAAAATCATCCATAAATTATTAGTTTGATAGTTTATTTTAGTACCCAGTAAGGTGGGAAAAGTCTGAAAGAAGACGAGAAGAAACGTAATCAAAGAAGCAAGATTCACGAAGATCACAAGAGGAAGGAGGTGGAAACAGGGGAGAGTTTTGGATGAAGCAGAGCGAACAGAGCATTGTTTTCTTGGTGGAGAAGAAGAGCTTTCTTTTTTAAAGCCTCATTCTCTCGTATGATGCTTTGATTCTCTCGAAGAAGCTTCCAGTTTCTCATCTCCATCTCCTTATTTTCCTCTCTTAGTAATCTTCTCCTTCTGCCTCCAAAGAAAAGAAAAACAGAGTAGAGCTGTTATAATTCAGAACGCTAAAACATAGTTAATGTGTCTAAGAAGCTTGATAAATACGGAAGATGAAACTGAACCTGGTGAGATTAAGGATACGAATATGGGGTTGTTTCTTAGATTTATGTTTGTTATGGTACGAAGGTGATCTCATCGTTAATGTGTGAGTGTCTGGGAATGGTGGCTCTGAAGATTTCAGACACATCTTATGGTTTCAGACACATTATATAGATGATCTATAAAGCTGTTGTGTCTTTTGAGATAGAGAGAGATGAAAAAATATAAGGCTTTTGAAGGTAATGATGGCAAAAGGAAACTCATGATTATAGAGGGGCCAGAGATGCATGAGTTCAGGACGAAGATGATGAAGAAGAAGACCAAAACAGAATCTTCTCTCTCTCTCTCTCTTGAGTCTCTGGTTCTTGTTCTTGATTGAATATTTACTGTACTAATAGAGGAAACTTAGTAGAAATAGTTGAGAGGTACATATACCAAATCGACCATAACAAATAACAAATCATTCAATTTCATACTAATTACTTTAATTGTAATTTGCTATAGAAACGTCACATGAAATTTAGACCAAGTATGTATGTACTAGAATTTGATTAAAACAAAGTTATATTTCTCCATAGCACATTTTGTTTTAAAAAAGGCTCAAGAGACGATTCCTAACTTACTACCAAACCCATTTGAAAGGTCCAAGTCTATCGCGGTCTGGCATCTCGTGTTCAAACCCGGTTTCCCTCATAACTGGGGTCTAATTTTAAGGAAAAAACCTTAGTTCCGAAGAGACTTATATATTTTGTTCCTATGTAAAATCTAAGCATGTGATATGAATAGTGAAAAAAATATAATTGATCTAAGGACTAGGACCACTATAAAACTCTTACTCATTTCTTGTGTTGATATTTTCTTGAGATGCAACCAAATAGAAAGACAAACAAAGAAAGAAAATAATAAAGAAGTGTGAAGAAACCAATACTACTAAAGACTAAATTGCAATTTGTAGGAGCTAGTCAACATCCAGAATTATTATCATGCTTCAAAATGATCAAAGTAGTTATGATTCCATACCTATATTCTTTACTATTTCTAGCCATTCTTAGAGTAGGGCATTGTCTACCACAAACAAAGAGATGAAGGTTATTCTTCATGTCATACAAGCCAGAGCATGAAAAAGCACAGAAGAAGGATCATAAATGGCAAAAGATTTACCATAGTTTGTGGGTAATTGCTCGAGTTGCTACAATGATGAGTTTTGATGCATAAGAGTGGTCCATATAAAAATCACCACGCCCCTTCTTTAATGCAAGATGGTACCATATGTGAATCCCTAGCTAGCGTAGCACCCTCATGCATAATGCGTCTCTAGCTATGATAAGTAACCATTCAAAATTTCTAATCATTTTGCTTACATAGTCAACCCCAAAAACTTATCATTCAAAATTTCTAATCATTTTGCTTACATAGTCAACCCCAAAACATTAAAGATATTAGAAGAAGACGATGCCCTGTTCGTTTGTTCTTCTGGAATCTGGATGATGCATCTCATCTCATCATCTAGATGATGTATCTAGATGATGCATCTGACTCTTGTTCGTTTCTGTATTTGGATGTGCATTTGGATGGACCATTTGAACGAAAGTTTTGTTTGTTTGGTTTAGTTTTTAAGAATTTGCATCTACATCTGTATGCATATAGTATCAAAATGACTAAAATGGATAGTCTTCATCTAAATAATATTTTTATGTTTTAAATTAAATTTACAACTAAATAATTTTCAATTTTTTTTTTACATTTATAAATTTCTATTTTCATGAAATAGTTAAATTTAATAATTTATTTTCTTATTAAGTTAAAAAAAACTAGAAAAAGAATTTTTAAATACATTTGGTACTAAATTAAAATAAAATCTAAAAATGTACAAAATAAATTCGATTTACTGGATTATTAATGAAGTTTGACGTTACAGAAACACAAACACACTTTTTTTTTTGTAAAATTTGAAAAAAAACACAGAGAAACAATAACAAATACAAAATAGAAGTACATCATAGTTTTCGTTTACAATAATAAATAGAAATACAAATCGTTAACACAAAATAGCGGTACATGAACACACATTTTAGTAAATTGTTTTCGTCTACAATAATCGCTAATATGGAAATCGATGTCCTCTCGCTATCTTTTCACTGATAGAATCACGTACACCCTCCATCACTCTATCACCAGCCGGTATGTATTGGATATGCTCAGTGTTTCCATCATTTCTTCTATAAGAGCATACATGTTTTTCTCCTCTTCTAATACCAAATCCATGTCATCATCCTCAGTTATAAATCTAAATGTATCCTGCAAAACCATTACAATAAAATGGTTGATGCTTATTATATATATGTCAATGGAACTTTTTTCCATGTAATATTATTATGGGTCCTGTCTCTTTGTTTATATTTATATATGTCAATGGACTTGTTTTTCTTCTGATAGTTATATAGTAGAGAGAGAAAGAGACTTGCAAGGAGATCTCAGATTCAACTTTTTCTTCTTCTTTCATTCTTCTTCAATCTTCTTGTAGTATACGACCATGGAATCTGAGGGAGTGTCACTACCGTTGATCCACAAGCATCTTATGATGCCTTGGAATGATCTTAGGAGAGGTGATTGTTGTGGACGCTTGGAAGCTATCAGTGATGGCTATTACTGCAAATGCTGTGACTTCTTTGTTCACAGGAAATGTGGCGAGTCCCCTGAATATATCGAACACCCATCTCACTCTGTTCACACTTTGAAGCTTCAAAGTAAACCATACCATTTCTGTCATTTATGTGGCACGTATATCAAGAATCTATTCTATCGTTGTCAAATCTGTGACTTCGATGTGGATCTATTCTGTGTCAAGTACCCACCACCAGAGGTTATTGATATTTCCGAGATGCATCACCACAAGCTCACCCTTAAGGATCGGATCCAGTTTGATTGTGACGCTAAATGTGGGAAGACTTATAACAATGGGTTTCCTTACAAATGTCATGAATGTGATTTATCTTTCCATGTGGATTGCGTATGGAATCCACTGGAGGCAAAACACCCGTCAAAGGTAAACCACACTTACCACCCCTTACATCCTCTTAAGCTCTACAGAGGTCAACCACCAGACTATTCTGATGGAAAATGTCGTCTTTGCGCAAGAAAGATTGATGATAGATTGTTTTATCATTGTTCCGCTTGTAACTTCAGCTTGGATATGCGTTGTGTTTTGAAACCACCACCGCAATCTGTTCTGGATTTGAAAGCTCATGCTCACCAACTCATCTTTCGCCCAAGACTTGATTCTTTTACATGTAATGCTTGCGGGTTGAGTGGAGATCGCAGCCCTTACATATGTGTTCAATGTGATTTCATGATACATCAAAAGTGTCTTTCCCTTCCACGCCTCATAAACATCAATCGGCATGATCACCGTTTTTCTCGCACTCCTGTTCTTGGTGTTGTGAATTCTGTATGTAGAGTTTGTTACCGGAAGGTGGATTGGACTTGGGGTGGGTATTCTTGTCAGAGGTGTCCTCAGTATGTCGTTCATTCGAAATGTGCTACTAGAAAGGATGTGTGGAACGGGAAAGAACTCGAAGGAGTACCCGAAGAGACAGAAGATATAGAGCCATATGTGCTAATAGATGACAACACAATACAACATTTCAGCCACAAAGAGCATTACCTAAGATTCCACGTTAATGGTCTTCTCTGGGAGGAAAACAAGCGGTGCAGCGCTTGCACCCACCCCATTTGTCTCCAATCCTTCTATGACTGTATCGATTGTGATTTTATTCTTCACCAAAACTGTGCTGAATCTCCTAGAAGGAAATGGCATGTACTACACAATGACCGGCTTACTTTAGTTACAAGCATGGCCAAATCTTTTCTGTGTGCAGCTTGTAACAGAATGTCCAATGGTTTCATGTACGAGTGTGGGTGTGTGAAGTTAGATGTTCTGTGCGGTTCAGTTTCTGAGCCTTTTGTCCATCCTAGCCATCCCCATCATTCCTTATATTACATTCGAACAGGGGGAAGAATATGCAATGGTTGCAACAAGAAGGGATTTCGTATGCTTACGTGCATTGAAAGTGGTTGTGACTTTTTCATATGTTTTAAATGTGCCACTTTACCACAAGTGGTAAAGCATAGAGTAGACGATCATCCCCTTTCATTATGCTATGGCGAAAATGCAAGTGGCAAATACTGGTGTGACATTTGTGAGAAAGAAACGAATCCAAAGACATGGTTCTACACGTGTAAAGATCACCGAGCTAGTTTGCATACAAAGTGCATGCTGGGAGACTGTTCAGGGCTCATGCCAAGAAGCACAATAGATTTTGATATATCATATGAGGTGGTGTTCAATAATAGTATATCTCGTCCACTTTGTAGGGTGTGTGAGTCACATTGCATGTACCCTATCAGCTTGAAGATCCTTGGAACCTCAGATCACATTTGCTCTTTACCGTGCGCAGAAGACCTATATTGGCAGACGCTTGAAGATCGTTAAAACCTAAAAATGAAGTAAAGTTTGTGAAAATAAGATAGTCGTTTAGAATTCAGTTTTTCTTCAATTGAAAGTTTATTTTCACTATGAGTTGCTTTCCTTTATGTATTACTGGAAATTTTAGTGACATTATTTCAACCTTCATAGGAAAAGTTGGATTATTAATGAACTTTGACGTTACAGAGATACAAACACACTTTTTTGTGTGTAAAATTTGAAAAAAGACAGAGAAACAATAAAAAATACAAAATAGAAGTACATCATAGTTTTCGTTTACAATAATAAATAGAAATACAAATCTTTAACACAAAATAGAAGTACACAAACACATATTTTAGTAAATTGTTTTCATCTACAATAATCGCTAATATGGAAATCGATGTCCTCTTGCTATCTCTTCAGTGACAGAATCACGTACATCCTCCATCACTCTATCACCAGCCGGTATGTATGGAATATCCTCAGTGTTTCCATCATTTAAGAGTATACATGTTTTTCTCCTCTTCTAATACCAAATCCATGTCATCATCCTCACTTATAAATCTAAATGTATCCTGCAAAACCATTACAATAAAATATGTTTCATGAATTAAGAGGCTTAATTTGTATCTTAACCAGGTTCATGAATAAGGAACTACGTGAATCTCATGAGCTGAACAATAGGAGAAAGCAAACATGAATCTCAATGTCTATGTGAATCTCATGATAAGGAACTACATGAAATAAGGAATCTCAATGGCTCTCCTTACAAGGCTACAAGAACAAAACAGTATAAGCTAGAGGCTTGATTTGTTCTAATGATCTTCAAATCTCAATCAGACAAAAACTCAAATATACATGGAAGAATAGCAGGCGTGTGAAATCACAGAGCAGTAAACTCTGTTCAAAACTAATGTTGAAACAGAGAAACACTAATGTTTTACAGGATTCTAATCCAGCTTTTTACAGAGAAACAATTATTTGTCATAACAAGCAAGAACTTCTAACTTTAGCTTCTAATCTAACCTTTTTACAGGATTTATAAAGATCATAGTTGTTAAAAAATTTTAAACAAAGCTAGAAATTTGTACCTTAGAGTTCATCTCTGCAGAAAACTGATCCTTTTAAGCTCTCCTAACTTCAAAAACAGCCTTGTTCTAGTGTTGTTCTTCAAAAACCGCCTTGTTCTAGTGGAAATAACATACACAAAATAAGATTCAAAGCATACAAACAAGCTAATATAGATTCAACAGAGAATACAACAAAATGAGAATCTCTGCCCATGCCAAGATTATGTGACAGTGTGAACAACTGAAAAGATTGCAAAACATTACAGCAAAGCAGAGCTGCTCTTGTTAACTCTCTCTTCATATCATAACAAAGAAGGTTTCTATTGTGAAGAGAACCAATTCATAAAAGAGAACTTTTCACAAAATGTGTTGTTTTCATGACGAAACTAATAACAAAACAAATCTACCTCAAGCAAAACAACACCACCAAAGCTAAATTAGAAACCTTAATTCTATTTTTTTTTAAACATCCAAAGCTAACATCTTTTGAAAATTCCGCATGGAGAGGTTCGTTATGCAACATTATCTTCCGTCTTCTTATGTTTCACCACCGTCGATACCATTTGTGTTCTCTACTTTTCTCGGACGAAAAAAGAAAAAAGGCGGGGACTTTTTTGAATCCCTAAGCGTCTAAAATGAGTGTCGTCTTATCAAATTAAAACGACAGGCTGTGTCGGTGATGTGGGATTGGAAACATAGCCTATTGGCCATTGGGCTCTTGAAAAAAAATAAAAAAAATGGGCTACCTTATAAGAGGCTTAGATTAGACTTTAGAGTGTCTGATCTGATTCTTGATTTAGTTTTTAAATTTACAATTTTTATTTATATATGAAATACAAAAGCAAAGCAACAGTTCTTCATCTTGCTTACTAAAGCATAATAACAAATCTTCAATTTGATTTAGGTCAAACCTGACTTTTTTTTTTTTTTTTGGTTCAAGAATATTATAAGGAACATGGGCCCAGACTCTTCGCTTTCTATCCACGTGGGATATCATAAGTTCAAGTTCCAACGGTCCATTGCATTGTGCATTTGTAAAAGAAAAACACGAAAATCCACGCATTAAAATTACGACGTTGCATAAGCGTTAATTATATATAATTTAGAAGAAATAAAAAGGCCAAGACAAAAACCTCAAACTGGAAGGAAACTAGTTAATTAGAAGATCTCAGGTTTCAACACTACTACAAACTAACACACCAAAAACAAAACAAAACAATCATCCAAAGTCTAAATTAACTAAAAAAGATTAACTTATAAACCCTTACTACTCTCTAATTAACAAACAGAATCACAAAAATAAATAACTCAAGAAAACTAAAAAGAAGAGAGTGACACTCTCCGTAATTACGAGAAGTTGTAAGGGTTTTTATAACAAGAGAGATGTGGCGGCAAGAGTGACGACCAATGCGGTGAACAACGCAGGAGCGTTCACGTGAAACGCCGCGTTTTTCGCATTACTGTTCTCTGAACTTGTCGGCGAGTCTGACGGAGCTCCTTCCGGCGAAGATTCATCCACCGGAGGTGCCGGCGGAGAAGCTGCGGTCGGAGAAGGTGCTTCCACTGGAGACGGTGACTTAGCCGGAGATGGTGTCGGTGCACTCACCGGCTCCGGTGCCGGCGCCGGAGATGGAGATTTTCCGAAAAGCTCAGTGGGGAGGAGTACATTATCCACCGTGAATATCACGACAGGTGTCTCATCGACCACCGTGTCAGCGAGTCTCGACGGACCAACGCCGGTGTGAAGGATAACCTCGTCGCCGGAAGTTGACGTCGTTAAATCGTATTTACCGGCGCCGTTAGTGGCTAATGTGGAGATAGCGTCTTTGTTAGTCTTTAATGATCCTTTAGGTTTGTATTCAGCGAGGGCGTGATACTCTAGGAGCGAGACCACCTCAGCTTGCGTGAGCTTCGTCAGATCTGGTACACCTTTAGCTTTAAAAGCTTCATCGGACGGTGCAAAAACCGTCAAGCCTCTTTCAACGGTGGATTCGTAGGTTTTAAGTATACCACTCGATACGAGCAAACTCGCGAATGTTTTACAACCGGCTTTCTCGAGAAGTCCGGTGATGTTGCTAACTCCGCCGGAAGAAGGAGCTGGTGCGGTTAAGATTCCGGGAGCGATGATCGGAGCGTTGATTTCGAGAACGGAGATGTTGTAAGGGATTTGTTTAACGGATTTGGTGTAGGATGAATCGAGCTTGGATCCAGGAGCGGCGGAGCCAAATCCGACTTTGCCTCCTTTGAGATCGGTGACGTTGACGAATCCTAGGTTTCCGGGAGCGTTTCCGGTGGTTTGGTAAAGCGTGGTGGTGAGGGTTGTGCCTTTAGAGAGCTGGTGGAGTTTTAAAGGATCGTAGTAATCGAGGAGGACGAGGAGGCTGAGAGCATTTTTGACGACGGAGATTGGATGTTTTCCGGCGAGGGAAGACATTGCGCCGTTGTTGAGGACAAGGACGGTGATGGTAGTGCGACTGTTGATTTCGTCGGCTAGTTTTGTTTGGGAAAGGTAGCTGTTGAATGAGGAATATTCCGGCGTATCGGAGAGGATTTGGGTGATGTTATGGCCGGAGACGGTAGAAGCGACGGCGAGGAGAGATAAAGTGATTGTGAGGAGAGAGAAAGCTCGTGATGCCGCCATTGGAATTTGGACAGTTGAGTTGAACTGTGGAGTAGAGAGAAAGCGAGAAGACACTGTTAGAGATGAAGGACTCAGAAGAAGGATTTATTAAAGAAGGGGTTAACATTTTAACCATGGTTATATATGAAGAGTTAACTATGGTTAATTTGAGAACACGTGCTTACTTTTGCTAAAAAGCCTGAAATTACGAAAAGGGCTTTGGTCATTCCCTATGATTTGGTAATGATTTAATGGTTAAGAGTCTTAAACTCAATACTTTTATCAAGGATAAAGTTAAACATGGTCAACTAGCTAACTACAGTACTAGTATTTTTCTTAATTTATTGATCCACACTACAGCAAAGTGATTTGAGTTTATTTATTGCCGCTCAACAGATTTGTAAAGGCATTGAGATCAAAAGGATTCAGATATTTGCAATCTATATCGTTAGTGTTAGTAGACTCATAAATAAGTGTCGGTATCAATTTTAAATACTTGGTCAATAGTTGGTATCATCTTTCAGAAATGGAAAGAAGGTTCTAATTTCCCGACAAAGCACTTATATATAAATTATTTGTTTTATAACAAAACAACAATCATTAATTATTAGATTAATTACAGCGCCACGGTTCAATTCCCGTTAGGAATGATCTCTCCCCAAAAAGGATGAATTTAAAATGGTGTAGGTCATGCCCTGGAGATGTAGGATCGGCATGGGTTTGAACTTTGAAATTCAAAAAAAAAAACGACAATCAGAATATTTTAATATCGCGTTAAAGTTGATTAAGAAAAAAAAAATCAACTAAACCTTCCCAAATCAGTTAACCATTAATAATGGGCGGAGATGAGGCTTTATTCCTTGATTTAAGCCCATATACAATGCTAATAACACGTGTCACTCTTCAGCTTCACATAATTTTGTATTGGGCCTGTAATAAAGCCGGTCAAAAACAAACGACGAAGACAAAAGCTCCGCCGCAGAATCTCAGATCGGATCTTTAGAGAGAGAGATGCAGAGGGAGGTGTCGAGCTGCAACACTTACAACTATGGCGACGCTCTCTATTGGGACGCTCGTTACGTGCAAGACGTGCTTTCCTTCGACTGGTACCAACGTTACTCTTCTCTCCGCCCTTTTGTCCGTAGCTTCGTCCCTACTTCCTCACGTGTCCTCATGGTTGGCTGTGGCAACTCCCGTAAATCTCTCTTCTTTCCACTTGCAATGGATTTGAACAACTCTACCATTGATTGAATTTGACTTTAGAAGCATCCAATTGTTTGTTCTCTTTGGTGCAGTGATGTCAGAGGATATGGTGAAGGACGGGTATGAGGACATTATGAATATTGATATCTCTTCAGTGGCTATTGAGATGATGCAAACCAAATATGCGTCTGTTCCTCAGCTCAAATGTAACACTTCTTTTTACATCTCCAGTTTCCATTAGTACTTGCTTTAAATATGTAAAGTAAGAATCGTTAGTCCTATACTCTGTTTACCCAACAGATATGCAAATGGATGTTAGAGATATGAGCTACTTTGCGGACGATTTCTTTGATACTGTCATTGATAAAGGTATGTTGTAGCCCCTTGCTCTGTTTTGTTGTTGTTTGGTTTTATGGTGGAAAGCTTTGAAGTGATATTTTGTTACCTGTTGCTGCGGCTGCTGGATTGTGTAGGAACCCTTGATTCGTTGATGGTACGGAATCTGATCCTTTGTTTCTCGTATTCATGTCTACATGCGTTTTTAAGTTTTTCTTTTCTTTTGTGTGGTACGGTGGATTACAGTGTGGCAATGATGCTCCTCTAAGTGCTACGAGAATGTTGGGTGAAGTTAGCAGGTCACTAATGAATATCATGGCTGCTCCTGGATCATCTCATATAGATGCCATTTTTGGATTCTCTTTTAATATATATTCCCTCTTATGAACCAATAAAACTCTTCTCTTTCATTTTGCAGGCTGATTAAACCTGGAGGGACCTACTTTTTGGTAATATACTTTCACTTGTGTTCCCTTTATGTCTGCAGCAACTGTTCATAGTCATTGTCACTGGTACTAGAAGATATGTAAGATATTTTTTGTTTGTTGTGGTGGTTGGGTAGATAACCTACGGTGATCCCAAAGTGAGAATGCCTCATTTGACTCGTTCTGCGTACAACTGGAAGATCTCCTTATACATTATACGTAAGTTTCCACTTCTTTCTTGCTGTAAAATTTCTTATGAATTGTGATCTTTGCTTCATTCCTTTGGGGTTCTTGCAGCAAGACCAGGATTTAAAAGGCCAGGAAGTTGCAGCTCGTCAGAAAAATCGTGTATGGAAGCTATACCTCTGACAAGCGAGGGAATGTTGCCACATGATTATGTTCTGGAGGATCCTGATTCCCATTTTATTTATATATGCACTAAGGAGGAAGAAGTAGCTCAACTACCCTCATACCCATTAATGGAGGATGTTTTGTAGTGATGTCTGTGGATGGTATGGAGGCTAAAACAATGCAATATTGTGCACGTGTGTTTGTCTTCTTAATCCCCATTTAGATCAGCCGACCAGTTGTTGTATTTTGTATGTGTCTTGTGATCTATCCCAATTGATAGGTCCGAGCCGGAGTTGCTCAAGCAACTCATAATCTCTTTTATACGAATAAACATCTCTTTATCTTCTTCAAAGTCTAATGGATATTCTATGTTCCAGCAGCAAAACTTGTAAAATCATTTTGACAAAATAAAAAGGAAGGCTTTACATGGGAAGATAATAGAAAAAAGTTGAAGAATCAAGAAATCGGAGTTGGTTTTTTGAATTCAATATCTTGGAAAATGCACCATTAATGTCCTTAGCTTCTTCTTCTTCTTCTCCATCATTAGCCAACTCACTTCCCTCTGCAAATCCTCTGTTGCTCGGCTGCAAGTTTCTTCCGACAGATCTTGGAGTGAGACATTTCACGGTGAGTTGCTCTTGATTTTATCAAAACAGTCAGATCCATTCGTCATTCTGAGCCAAGCTTCAGTGTCTGATCCACCTCCTTCGAGCTTAACTGCAAGTAATTATAAACATAAGTTCTGTTTTCTTTCTAGGTTCTGAGTTAAAAGTTACGAAGAAATACTTAAAGACCCTAAAGTCGTGTTGCTCTTTTGCTGATTTTATAGGTCAAGATATTTCCAAGCTTATAAGGCAATGACAAAAAATTATGTCTTCATCAACTGATACAAAACCATCAGGGGTTCTTCTAACTGGAGTAGATGGTAGCAATTAATAAAGAAGTGCAAATGCGAATAGAGTAACAAAACTTACAGCTGGATCGGTGAAGATGATCAGCTGTTTATCTTCTGTGGAAACTAAGAGGTTAGTGTTGTCTGTGTTCAGAGCCATAGCGGTTATACCCTGCCCTTCACCAAGCTTCAACACATGAAATACCTACAGAAGAAGAAAATTTTGGCTTGTTAGAAGACAATATCCTAAAACGACATCAAGAGCAATCTAGTGTTTCGCATTAATAAATTGTTCGAATATTAATACCTGGAGAGTGTATAAGTTGAGGAAGCAAATTGAAGGAGATGGTATATCCAATCTCTCAGCTTCTTTGCTTCTATTTGATGAATCTTCTTCACCAGGAAGGATATTAAAACTACTCGATCCATCAATGTCGGAAAATGAGTTCACGCCAATCACAACATTTTGTCCGTCCATGGATAGTTCCATGCAGCTTATGGTACAAGAGGAAGGAAGTCTTGCTTTGGAAATGAGAACTCCGTTAATGGTGAACATGCTGATAGAACTTTCTGATCTACTCCAGACTACTATAACTCCATCTGAAGAAATGCAAAGAGCATGGGCCTCAACGCCAACAAGCCGTCTTATTAGTCGACCTTTTCTTATGGAATGCAATAGAACATCTGATGACTCTGAGCACGAAACGACGATTCCTTGATCTGAGCTAACACAGCAACAGCTTATTTCTCTTCGGTGGCCACGGAGCACTTGTATGGGCCCTTCAATGCGACGCTGTTTGGCTTTGTTCTCCAAGTTGTTGCTGCTTGCGGAGGAAGGCGTTACAGAGCTTGTTGCCTGCTCAGACTCGCTTGTCTGAGAAGTGAATCCCTTGTGAAATCTCCACAACAAAACAGTTGTATCTCGTGAACCTGTCACAAGGAAGTTGTGGTCTGGAGACAGAGCCAGACATGTTACAGGAGCACAGTGACCAAAAGCTGTTTCAAGTGTTTTTGCTCCATCAGCTGAGACTATCTTGATGCTATTATCCAGATGTCCACCTAATGCGTACATATTCAATTAAAACGGTGAATATATTATCAATCACCAAATATTACAGAGATCAGAGCCTTCAAAACTGCTTACCAGTGATAATTTCTCCGTCGTTAGTAATAGCAGTGACAGACGAACTTCTGATTCCTGATGAGGAAAATGCTTGTGCTTGAGGATATTCCCAATCACTCTTGAACATGCGTATCAATGTTCCGCCAGTTGAACACGGCTTCCCGTGATGAAAGATGAAAGGAGTATTTTGGCCATCAGGAGTGTTTGGTTGCCACTTGTGTTGTGCAATATGTGCTGCAGGCACATTCATGTCAACAATCACAACAGTATCCGAAGATGCCTTGATGGCTGCAGCAGGTAAGTTGCAGTGTTCTGGAGCTGGGACAGGATACGGTTTTATCTCTTTTGGATTCCGGAAGATGGTCTAAACAAGAATTTAAAGTGTTTGTCAATTTTGAATGGTGAAATTTATCACATAGGAAGAGCCATGAATCTTTTACATAAGCATTTACCTGCATATGAAGGACATCTTTTAGAGGCATTCTTTTGATGTGAGGCACAGTCAATAGCTGCAAAGGCGTTTGCCCGAAATTAACTATCTGGTCTTGAGTAGCCCTTCGTTGTACCTTTCATCAAATAGCCACATGAAAGTTTCAGAAATAAGGTAATACCAAAACTGAGAAACTCCAATAGTACTATAAAGATAACTTACTGGATCTGTGATCTTATCAATATCAACAGTCCCCTCGTAGGTAGTGTAGAAGAAAACATTATTTGCCAGTGTAGCTTCCTTACCACGTTGCTTATACCTAAATGAATAAGTTCATAAGAAAAACAGAAGCGATAAAACAAATCCAACTAATCTTACACAGAAATTTTGTTTTGACACCAAGTTGTAGACAAATGTGTTGACAAGATGATAGTTCAAGAAGAAAACCTACCCGAAAATGAGATCAATCCATTCATGCAAATGTGCAGAGACATGCTCGCTCTCAAGGGCCATTCGTTGTTTGTGTACAAAATCAATCGGGCTTTTAGCCCAAGGAGGAAGTTTTACAGAATCTGATGGGTGAAGAACAATATCATAAAAGATGGTTTCTAGTTTCAGGAGTAATATTTTGTCTGGAAAAGGAAAGGAACTAAATAAACTCATACCAAGCTTTTCAACCAAGTTCTCGTTGGTCAACACCTCAGGAAGGTAAAACAACTCTGGAACCTACAAGCCAAATGAGAGGCATGAATATGGCTACGCTATTCACTTGCAAAGAAGAGGAAAGTGATTAAATCTACTCGATTTGGTGCTTTTGGGAGGAGCCAATTCTTACCAACTCCTTCACATTACTCATATCTTGGAGAACTCTTTTCCAAGTGGCTGAAATGTCTGAAAACATGCGGTTTGCACGATCGAACTTTCCACCTTGCAGTTGAATTGAAAGGGTTGTAAAAGGTTCAACTCTAGCTAGATAATGTAACACCTATCCAAAAGAGATAACAAATGATAAACCATCTCCATGGACCATCACAAGTGCAAACTCTATCCAACTATCGTAAATGGCAGCAATTGTGTCAGATATCATAGAGAAGATAACCTACTACTCCAACACTTGAGTAATGTGAACCATAATGGAATTTGGGGATGACTGGATCTTCGAAGCTAGAGTATTGTTCTTGAAACTTTTTCAGCCGCTCCGGGTTCAATGCACCAATTGGCTGAACATATACAGACCCACATTACAACCAGTTTTCAGTTATATAGAGCCAAACTACAAGTAATACCACCTTGGAAAGATCCCTGTAGTTAGATGGATTTGAAAGGTCCAGAATTTCTGATGTATAGTCGCACAGAATCCATGGGAAAACAGGATACTGCAAAGATATACAAAATAGATCAAGATAACACAAAAGTAAATGATAAATATTTCACGTAAGAAAAAGCATTCTCACTAGCACAAGATTTACCTGAGAGATGTCATTATAACTACGCCCAGCCAATGTGTTGAGCTGCATTAAGTACTCAAAATTGCTGATCTGCAGAAAAGATGCAAAGTATCCAGCTAGAGTTACATCCTCTTCCAGATGTTATTCAAGGGAATAAATGAAATAGCATGACTAAACTGAAGGCTATTCTTTGGTTACCTCCCATCTAGCCCAACGCTGCATTAACTGTGTTCTGCTCAAAAGTTGTTCTGGCCTCTAAAAAGGAAACAATTTATGTAAGTTTTGCAGCACAGAGGAATAATTTACTCAGCTTGGTTCCTAGATTTGACCACCATGCACTAAAGAATGGGCATACGGAGGAAGAAAAAACAAACCTGAGTTGCCAAGTAAATATTTTTCAAAAGAGGAGGCCTTGCTTGAACAATAGCCCGACAAGCATTTCTTCGTCCCTCGGTGTTCTGTGGTGTTCATCAAACATCATAAAAGTAATTGGTGAGAGGAGCTAGAGACTTGAAATCCAAGGAAAGAGATAAGTATAATATAAAAGAGAGAGTTTTTTAGATACCCAAAAATCAAAGAAGAAGTTTGAGCGATCCACCATAAATAGTTCAAGAGCACTCTTCCTCAGTAGATATCTGTGAAAGAAAAATATTAACAAAGATATAGATAGGTCTCCATCACTATTTACATAATAAGACGAAGCAAATAGTGAGCTAGTGACAACATTGATGATGAAACTTTACCGTCGGCTATAAATCTGATGAAGAGAAGACATCAACCAACTACGATCTCTTTCTTGGTCTCTTGATTTTGAACCACCTGACTTTTCATCCAAATGTTGGTCTTCTCTGATGTCAGCAATAAAATTTATTCTCCGTGTAGTAATCTGAGAAAAGCAGAAAACAACCATTAGAAACTTGCAAATTATACAAGGAAAATATTTCTCAGCTCTACGTAATATCTACAAAATCTGGTTGGTTATGCTCTGTTTTATTTCTTTGTCACCAATACGATATTCATTGGTGTCAGCTACTTGTTCAAAAGATAAATAGGTAATGTTAGTCAGAGAATACTTGAAATGTTCCTTTCACAACCCCTTGTGGCCGAACCATAGAAGAGGAAATTTCAAGAACAATCCTTTCACTGAGAACTACTTCTGTAGAATTTTGAACCATATCATGTTCACTCAAAGGTCGATGATCGTTAATTCCAATTGACAGTGTTATTGCATCCTCAAGTGAGCCAGATCTCCTCTCTTCGTTTTCTCCTTTGTGTTCAACATTAGCCTCTAATTCAAGATCATCGGCATCACCATGTTCATCATCTTCATACATTATTTCCGTTGATATTGCTTCAACAGCAAGAACTGGTGCATTTGATAGAGAATCCAAGTCATCATGATTATTCTTCAAGTCTGTCTGATCATCATAGTTTCTTGTTGTCTCAAGATGACTAGTACCAGAGTAATTCCGCCTTAAACATTGTCTCATCCTCGAAGAACTTTCCATAGAATCCAGTTTCCAGAAAACCTGCATATATGATGATGTTGTTACATCACTGGAAAAGTTTTCAACATGTTTTAAATCTAAACCATAACAATGTAGCTTACGTGATTGGGACTGCATAAGTGTTCTCCAAATGGTCCAAAGAAGCATCTCATCTCTACCAAGTAACGAACGAATTTGCGCCAACCACTGATTCCCATGCATAAGCGATTTGTCACTATTTTATCATTTTGCATACGCCTGTCAATCTGGTAAGTGGTTGAATCAATAAATGTGGATTAGTGTATGTACCTCACTCAAGAAGAAAACAAAGTGTGACAAGGGCAGAGAGCAAACCTCAGATCTCTGCATGTTACGTGCAAAGGCAAAGCTTGCGACAAGTACAGCAATAAATTTGTAGGACAAAGCATTAAAATCTTTTCCATATACTGATTTTGTATCCACTGGTTGGAGACATACTATCCATGCTACTCCCATGGCTTCAGAGATATTCCATCTCTGTAAACGCTCCATATCACTGATAGTCCTCCGCTGCGCAGATGTGGCCATTGCAACAGCACTAAGACCTCTCCCAGAACCAATCTTGGCATTTCGTTCAAGATCGCGTGCAGCTGCCAGAGCTGCCGCTTTTGCAGCAGCCTTATCTCTTGGTCGACCTGGTGAATCATCGTTTGGAGCCTCCAAGGGTTTCTGGAAGCTAGAAAATGTCTGAAGTTTGGTACTTTTACGCTCAAGCAATGAAGAGTCTCGCCTAAGAGGTGGAGGTGCTGGAGGTGCCGGTGCTTCCCAACCAGCTGCCCCTGCAGCTATCATCGCCAGTGCCATTGCGGAAGGAGGCGATGCAAAAGCAGCTGCCCACTCCGGAGAAATCATAGAAATAGCCGCCTAGAATAAAAGGTAACGATAGCACAATTTAATAACCCACAACAAACTTGAAATAAATCTTAAGTTGGAAAAAAGACATTCTAAGGGATGACGCAGCATTGCAGAAACTAAAAATGAATGATGGCAACTAAAGGGTATGTGAACAGATTTATGGAACCTCAATGGGGAGTGCATCAACAGCCAAAGCATGATCATCAACGACAAGGGGATTCAAACCATCACCAGTGGCAAGTTCATGAATGCCAGCTAAAAGAGGTCGCCATCTTCGGAGAATTGCAACAAATGGTGGTAAAATAGCCTCTAGATATTGCTTACGTAGTGGCTTTCTGTCTTTGCTGACAGCATTCCAAACCTGCAACAGACTTGGAATCAGAAACCGACAAACCACAAAACAAACCAAAGTGAGCATTAAGTTCACGAAAAAGTGGGGGGGGGGGTGTCATTTCCGCTGTTGTTCTTCCAAATCAACATGAAAATGTGAGACCAGACCATAATTAATCATGGAGTCTTATTTAGGGAAGAATTAACCTCAGAATATAGAACGCATGTAGTAACCAATACTCTCTGCCTCTTTGAATCAGATATTGGCATGTTTAGAACCGGAGATAGCACACTGGAGATAAAAAAAAAAAAACAGTCACATTAACTTCTCTAGAGAAACTACATAATAGGAGCAAACCTTTTAGAAGGCATGCAGCATCCAAAATGTGCCCTGCATTCTAATTTTGTGACAAGATCTAGTCTAAAGATACTTAAAGCACATGGTCATAATTCGCAAAGCCGCATAGGGAGAAAAAGATGTCATTACTTTACCTCCATAATAAAGCTGATGGTGACTGTCGCATAGACATCTGAGAACTGATATCTAATGAGGCAGAATTCCCTAAGGGGCACTGCAGTCCACCGGAAAAACCGTCTTCAGAACTTAAATTTTTCATCAACAGACTATCTTCACCATGGTCTTCTTCCCTCAAAGACAAGAGTACCATTCGAAGCATGCATAAGAAAGGTTGATCACTATCCAGTAATTGGTAGAGTGCTGCCATCCCTCCCATCCCAGTACCAGATCCTCCACCAATTCCTAGGCCACCTCCAAGTCCAGACTCATCTAGCAGCAAGGCTTGAAGCATGGATACTGATTTTTTAACCAAAGGAAGTTCGATCCAGTTTCCATGAGCATCTTTTTGTAAAGCATGTTTCCAAGAGTCCCAACCACTTCCACCACCACCAAAACAACTAGTTTTAGAAGGAAGTCCAACACCATACCACAATCGACTTCTGTACTTCCAACCCTCAGCCAAATCCATGGTACAACTTCCATATGAAACAAAAGCGCATGAAACAGATTCATAGGGCTCAGCTGCCGCAGCAGCAGCAAGACGCTCCATTACAGCTGTAGAAATCTGGCCACTGGCATCGGCCATTGAAGCAAGTATCTGAGGAAAAAGTAAATGCAGGAAAGTATCAGAGGGTTAAATAAATGAACAGAATTATCTTTTCTTAAATGATGTTATGTAAACAAAGAGGAAATAAGCCAATAAACAAGGAGACATATTGATCCGGAGATAAGAGTAATTTCCACTTGCATCTAAATGGACCCCTCCTGAATCATTGGAAAGTGAAGCACGGCTACTAGAAACCTCTGATGATTCTCCGACTGTTGGCAATGTCCGTGAACGGTTGTTAAGAGGATAAACTAGAGAAAGAGGAGATGGAGAAACATCAACTGCGCTTGCAGCACAATTCTGCTTGCTTTGGAGGCGCAAATGATCTTCGACAAGCATCAAAACCACAATTGTGTTTTCCACAAGAAATACTGAAAGCTGAGCAGCATTTTCTACTCCAGCCTTTGCATCTTTTGGTGTTAGACTCTCTGCCGCGAAACCAGCAGATGCTGCAGCGATAACTTGAGTCTGTTTGAAGAAGTTTAATGTGTAAGTCAAATTATAGCAGT
Organism: Boechera divaricarpa; assembly: GCA_026770425.1. NCBI lineage: Eukaryota > Viridiplantae > Streptophyta > Magnoliopsida > Brassicales > Brassicaceae > Boechera > Boechera divaricarpa. Next base: position 29,344,235 of record CM049188.1, read on the forward strand.
CGCCCAATATAACAAGACAGGTAAAAACGCAAGGCTACAATTGCTCACTGTCTTTAACAATATTATAACTAATATAGAGCAAAAAAAAAAATGGTTTTAAAAATATTTTCTTGTGAGAGAACGCCCCTGGAAAGTCAACTATACAAGACGAACTTCGTGTTACTCTATCAAGGACTTGTATAAATAACCATATATAAGATAAAACAGGAGTTACCTGAGCTTGCAGTTCTCTCGCAGTAAAGTCTAGCAATCCACCCAAAAGCCTTCTTTTGAAAATTGGCAGTGATTCCTCACGCCTTTGGAAAAGGAGGAAAACAAAAAGTGTAAAACCAATTGAACAGAAAAATGTATCTCTCGAAGTACATTGGAAGAAGCATTACAGTATAAGAACAATATGATCCACAAGAGACCTTCACAAACTAACAACGTCACAAGAAAAAGAGATGACACTCAAAAAGTTATTGTCATCCCAAAAGGAAAGCGTAAAATGTGGCACAGTAGTGCATGAATTTACCTTATTCGTTTCTCTCCAGTGCTAGACCCACCAACAATAGAAAGCCACTCTGCACAATGAATTGTAGCCTCAATATCCTGTAAAGGAATCAGAAGTCGCGAGAAATATAAATAAACACAATTCAGCTTGAAAAAAGATGAAAAGGAATTAATCTGGTACACCGCTGAAACAAACAAATTTACCTTCCAGCCATCCTTCTGGCGCATCGAATGTTCCAACATTATGATCAAGAAGTTATGAATCAGATCTTCCACTTCAGAAGAACCGGGTGAAGCAGATTGTTTCCCTGCATCCTTCTGTATGTACACACAATAGTCAACATTTTAAGAGTTTGCTGGTACATGCTTTAATAACTTGCCAGATAAAAAAAAAATGTAACTTGCCATATCACACTAGCGTACATACATCCAATTTGGCTCATTACTGATACAATAATGATTGGAGAAGAACTTTAAAAGTTTTAAGGTTGGAGTTATACCTCGTAGTTTGAGATCAAAATCTCCAAGATCCACTCAGGCCACTCTTCCATTTTGGTCATACTGCTCCTATTTTCCGGATGGCTACAAGCCAAAAATAGAAGATCCTGACGTAGAAAGAGTGAGTTAAGAAAGAGACACTGGCAAGTAGAAGTTTGTAAAGAACTTTCACAAGCGCATTTGGGTACATACTCTTCTTTTAAAAAAAAATATTCATGGACATGCACAAAAGTGTCTTTAACTATGACATTTAAACCTGAAGTGCTCGATTTTGTAGAGCCTTAGATGCAAATGGTAGAGAACGCAGGAGGATTAACAGTAGTTGAGGGTGTTCAAAGCGATGACCTGAATCATAAAAGTTCAGGGTATCCTCAGTTGATGAAGCATTGATCTGCAAGAAAGAGCCAGGTATGCAATTAAATTTAACCTCATGTCAAAATCTAAAACAGTAAGTTTATCACCAAAAAGGGAAATTCTCCCAATCTTTTTCTGACTTTTGATCATGATAATCACATTGAAATAGCCATGGCTTATGATGATCGATATAGGTTAGACAGATGACAGCCAGTATTTGCTCTCTGAACCATTTACCATTAGGTTTCAGAAACATTTGTAACAAGGTACAAAAAATGTTGCAACTTAAAAAAAGCATAGTGTTCTCTCTTTTTCCACCAATTTTTTTTATTTAAGCCAGCCATTCTTAAAGATATATCAAACAAATGAAAGATCAAAAATATATCATACCGAAGCCCCAAGCAAAGTTGTGTAGACATTGTCGGTCATCAGTCTGTTTGGAGCTGCTTGGAATGCTTTCAGCAGAGCAAATAGAAGCAATGCGACTTTATCATCAAACATTGTTCCACCATTTTCATGAAGCCCACTACCCATGAGGTTACTCATGACATCAGATTCGGCACCAATGGAAAAAATTAAGTGCCCTTTTGAAATCAATGAACCGATCAATCTAATGATCCCAACCATGATGCGATCTCTATCGTCAACATTGTTTCTTGCATTATTATTGAATGGAGTTTCAGAAACAGAGGATACTATGTCAGCATTCATGGAATTAGAGATGGTAACTGAGTCATTATCACAAATAACAGTCGCAGATCCATGTGCCTTTTCTTGTTGAACTGACTCTGTTTCCTTGAAAGGACCTACATAATCACCATGAGCATGAGGGTCATCCTCAATATCTTGCGGAACTGAATCCAACTGCTTTAACAAACCAGACCCATTGTGTTGACTCTGTTCACTATGATTAGTCGGCACACTTGTTTCACCCTTAGCTTCAGAATCTGCGACGTCTTCCTCACCGGTTTTAGCTTCTCTCTGGAGCAGAACAAGAAGTGTTTCTATCCCACCAGATGTGATAAATGCCTCTGCAAATGTCTGAGCCTTTGCAGCATTTGGCTGTACAACCAACCTAAACATGAGATGCAATACCCTTGCAACCTAAATAGAGGTAACAAGTGAATGATGTCAGAGCAAAAATATTAAAAGACTGAGAACATGTTTAACAATTATGATGTGTCACTAAGAAACGTGTTACCTGATTTGGTTGTGGACTATCAATTATGAGCCCAAGTAATAGATGGACATCAGCAGCAGCAAACGAAGGAGATGCTGCTCCCATTAGAAGTTCAATAATCACCAAAAGTTCATCAACCAATGCATTAACTTCCCCCACTTGACGTGCATCTCCATCCAGAGAAAAAGTTTTCACAGAGTCTTTCTCTTGAATTGTCCAGTAATATCTTCGACATCCATCCATAAGTATCTGAATGGCATCAGCATTCCTCATAGCTGTTGCTTCAGTGAAAACCATATCTTGAAGGGATGACAACAGCTTCTTTTGGAGTCTGTAGTTACACACACTCCATATCTTCAGATCCAACAATAGTGTACGGAAGAACTGCACTTTAAGAGCATGATTGATCTTTTGAGATTGGCAAAGCGAAACAATGGCAGCAACTAGTTCCTCATCTCCTACTCTATCGTGCTTGAGGTCAAGGGATGCAAGTGAGTGAAGAAGATAGCCCAGAACTGTGGCCAGGATTTCAGGCCCCCTTGAACGAGACAACTCTTCATTGTTCCCAGGATGTTGAATAGCAACTGAGATAATTCTAAATATAGGTGCAGCAAGAGAATATGTTTTCAAAGACGATGGGCGAGTTCTAGAGAATGGCTCCAGACTATCTTTGTGCACACTGCTTACGGTTAGAGGAAGCAAAGACATGGGTCCTCCATAAGCTAAGGCCCAGAAGGACTCCACTGACTTCATTCTCGTTGCAACATGGACTTGCCCAATTACCTCAGCCGGTCGTCTTTGAGTGCCTTAAACAAGAAAAAATTAACGGATTTCCAAAGTAAGCGAAAAGCAAATAACAAAGTGTGCAAACTACATCAGAAAAAGAATATGGTGTTTCCTCATCTCCTAGTAGTGAAACACAAGAACAAATAAAAACAAAGTTCATATTAGAATGGAGATAAGTGATACCGAGTGAAAGGGATATAAATAGAACAAAAACAATTAAAAGTATACAACAAATCAACCAAATGAGAGTTTGAAAACAAAGTAATAAAACACATCATACCATTACTAGGGAACAGAGATTTTTCAAAATTGTAGAGCATTATCAGATTAATTTTTTTTTTTGGACGAAGTAGAGCATTATCAGATATATTAAAAAAAATCAAGAGTATAATCATAAGCACCTGCTGCTCCAGAAAGAGAAGTATCTGGACAAAACCGCCCACTTAGTAGAAATGGATGGTAAAGTAGGTGAATGTATACTCCAAGCTCTGCATCCAAAAGACTATTTTCCTCTGCCCCGTTACGGACATGGTCATTTGTAGCTAACCATGGAAGACCTGCCCCATTGCCAAAACAAGGCAAAACATCCCCACCTCTAGTTGCCAATCGTGTCATTCTTTCAGGACCAATCGGTTCTTTAAATATATAAACTGGTCCCATCTCAGCAAACAAAGCACACTGACGTCGACGACGTTGTAGACCAGAAGTTGTAGAAGGAGGATTTGACCCAATGCAACAGAAAGAAAGCGGTTTGGATATACGAGGATATTCAAACGGATGAGTTTCATACAAGGACCCGTCAATATATAGCCGCAATTCACTGTCTGAATTCCCTAAAAGTCCTTGATTGCAGGTATGCTCAAGGCCAATAAAGTACCAACACTGAGGCTTAAATGCATGAGTGAAATGCAGTGAAGTTTTACTTCCTTTCCCACCGCCACTCTCAACCACCAGAAATTGTGCATAGAAATATGCTTCAATTCCCTGATTATCAGGGGTCAAAAAGCTGAACAGACGAGGCATATGAGCAGTACCCTCACCAGTGTGTACATTTGCAGCCGCTGCAGCAGACGTGTTTCCTGATTTGGCTGCTGAAGCAGCAGCAATTGCAGCTGCCGCGGTTGAAGCATCTAATGTGTCAGCAAATGATTCAATATAAATCCAAGTTGCAAATGCATAGCCATTTGTAAAAGGCCAACGACTTTCTCCCGGACCAAGTAAGCCTGAGCTTTCACCAACAAATTCAAAACTACACGCAGGTCCTCTTGATTCTTTTCCAGTCATTGCCTTCTCCAAGGCATCCATCAATGGACTTGACCACACTGTAGGAAGAGACCTTTTAATAACATGAAGCCATCTATACAAATCGTCAACATTAAGGGAGTGCCCAGCTAAATGTTGAATACAGTGAAACAAAACTGCTGCATTCCACATCATAGTGGCGTCCTTGGATATTATCTCCTCGACTGATCGCAAGAGAACACCTAATAAACCCGCCATCGAACACATAGCTCTGTTTCTCGTGCAAGAACGTAAAATTGCTAGCAATCCTCGCACCATGCGGGTCCTAGGGGACATGAAATTGACACTGTCACCAGAACAAGGTAAGCAAGGAATAAGCTCGCCAGCAACAATGGCAGCACGAGAGTTTAACATCACACTAGGAGGGTTGCTATCTTCATCCTCTTCAAAGTTCTCTACTCCACCCATGGTCGCAAGAAGTGAATCGATGACAAGAAAAGCAATAGTCTCTGAATCCTCTCCAGACCCAAAAATGTCAACACCGCTAACAATATTCTTGAGTTTGTCTAAGCTTTCAGGCTTACCCATGATGGCTGAATCAACTAGATGCAATAACTCTGGAGAAACGTTTGGCATTGTAGCCTTTGGCTTAGGCCTCTGTGGGGACTGAACCACAGGATATCCAGATTCTTGATGGTAGAAAGAATCCAGACTCGTAGCTGAAAGGGACAAGTTGAGGTGCTTATCTTGATCTCCTAGAGAAACCTGTTCAAAATGGTCATCCTTGAGGACTGCATCAACTGAACTAATCCCTTGTATATCTGCATCATCCATTCCTAGCAGCGCATGTTCATCAGCAAGAAAACTAGAATTCCCTAAATCAAATGCATCTATTCTATTCTCTACGACATTAGGCTTATCAGCAACATCGAGTTTTCCAACAGAGGCTTTGGAGAACTTCTTTTCTTCATCTTCTTCCATCTTATGAACTTATAGAGAAACTACGAAACAGTCATTCACAGCATTTTCTATTCCACCTCCTGCTTAGCATCCATAAATTAATTACAGATTTAGCTCGTCAGACAAATAAAATATTGACAATTACGAACATGTAAACGTAACGCATACCAACTCGAATCTATTCATAGTAACAATTACAACATGACCAAACAAACACCTTCCTATTGGAAATGTTTACGTCAGAGCACAAGAAAAGGCTTCGGAGAAATCAAACATGATCAGATCTTGACGAGGATCGATTAGTGCGATATCAGAATTTCATACGAATAAACTCGTTTCCGCGTGTAATGCACGGAAATGCAAACATTCCCATAAAGAAAATCGAAAACGAGAAAAGATAAGGTGTTCAAGCAGAGCAACGCCGAGAGTAAATAGACGCACGGATCGGAGATGATGATCGGAGAAAATGTCGAAACAAAAAATGAAATGGAAGCATTTGAGATTTGATTACCCGGCTCGCCTATCTAGAGTGGGTTAATTCCCTTACTTCCGACGACGTAAGAAATGCATTGTGGAATCGGAGAACAAGAAGGATCTAATCGGCTATTGGAAGCAACGAAGACGATCGGAGAAAGGCGCGCGCGAGAAAGAGGGGCTGATGTTTGATTCAGCAATTTCGCACCCATAAATAAATCAATTAAGAAATTACCCCAAACTAACTAACAAAAATAAAATTAAAATGTTTTTCCTTTACTACCCTTGTGATCAGTCAAAATGACTCAGCTCTCTAGAGGAGTGGTTTGGAATATTGTAACACACCGTTTTAAAACTAAGCGGAAACCAAATCAAACATTTAGTTTAATATATATAATATTTACAAACCATGTAAACCAAAATTCATAATAATACATTATTTTTATATATATATATATATATATATTTATGAATGTGAAACTTAGATTTAATCATATTCAATCACATTAATTTATAATTTACCTCCAACGAGACGACGTCGAAGGTAGCCATGCTATGGAGACTTCGTGGTGGCCGATTGCTCGAACCGTCTCGCTAAAGGTTCGTCCAGAGAAGACATGGTCAAGCGTTTTCAGAACCTCTCTTGCTGCATCTGGTGAAGAAATGACCCTGCACCGTGGTTAAACTTCCAAGCCTAAGACTCATGACAGGTCCATAAACTCTCGAGAGATCATCAAGTGAACGGTGAGGAGCTTTTCCGATGATCCGGAGAAGATTTCCGATTATGGGCCATCCCGGTGGTCCCAGAGGTCCCGGAAGCAGTGGGCTTGATCTCCGTCGTCGTGATTTAATAGCAACAAGGAGAAGATATGTTAAAAGGAAGCTAAGTATCAGAAGCAGAGCTAGACCTATGGTGTGCTTCATCGTCACTTCGTCGAGTGTGTTCTTCTAGCCACATTTTTTACTTATTTATAAATATTATATTATATTTTATCATTAACTAAATTGCTATCGTTATGGGCTTAGTTTGAGCAACAGCTTCACTCTAATTCATTTCTGCCTAGGAGTCAAAAAGTCGAAAGCACAACATATCGGTCGCTTAAAAAGCTAAAGAAACAATATGTGATATGTTTTTTAATTGTCAACACCAAATATGTGATATGTCTAGTTATGAATTATTGATGAATGATTTAATATGTATGACGTAATTCAATTTTAAGAGGATATATATATATATATATATATTAGACTTCTTTCAAAGGTTAAGACCAAACCAGATAGAAACCGAATTAGACCGGTGGAGAAATACAAAAACGAAAATAATGTCAAACACGTCTCTTGATAGGCACGGCACATAGTGGTTCTGCTTTGTGCAATGTAGCACCGAAAGCCTCGCTCATATCCACATTTCCAGGAATTACGCCGTCTTGATACTCCCAGTCAAAGCCATAGAGAAGAGACGCAAGAACTAGATGCATTATCCTAAACGCGAGTGGCATTCCTGGACAAATCCTTCGTCCAGCTCCAAACGGAATCAGCTCAAAATCAGTGCCTTTCACATCGATTCCTCTCCCCAAAAACCTCTCTGGTTCGAACTGCGTCGGATTCTCCCACACGCTCGGATCTCGTCCTATCGCCCACACGTTCACAAGAACCTTGTTTCATAACACAATAAGAAATAATTAATAATTTACACAACACAAGAACCCACCATATTATTTAGAAATATAAACATTCGGCTTAGCTATTTGGGTTTACATAAATAACCGTACCAGAACCGATTTAGTTTGAGCGAAATCTGGTTCTTAGGAATGTGTACATACCTGAGTATTCTTAGGAATGAGGAACTCGAAAATTCAGACATCATCAGACTCGGACTTTCGAGGGATGAGAAAAGGAGCAGGTGGATGCAAACGAAGACTCTCTTTCACAACTGCTTGTAAATAAGGTAGTTTAACGATATCCAGTTCTTGAACGGTGCCGTTTAGCCCTATCACTTGTCTTATCTCTTCTTGAGCTTTCACTATCATCTTAGGGTTTCGAAGTAACTCCGCCATAGCCCATTCCAACGCACTCGAACTCGTGTCTACTCCCGCCAGAAACAAGTCCTATCACACGTTATAATTTTAATTAAGAACATGTATAGAAGCCAGTTTGGTCTGTCTTGATTAAGACTTACGAGAAGCAGATGTTTGATAGCATTATCATCGAGTTCTGACTTCTCGTCTTGAGCAATATCCAAAAGAGCATCTAACATATCATTGTTGTTTATCCAAGCATTTGATGCTCTCTTTGTATCGAGGAATCCTTGAAAAGCCCTAAACAATTTGTGCATCAGTAGTAGCCCTGGGCATTCGGTTCTTCGGTTCTTTCGGTTCTGGAAAATTAGAACCATTTGGAACCGAACGAAAATTCGGTTTGGTTCGATTCGGTTCCTGTTCGGTTCGGTTCTGTATTGTTACTTCAAATTAGAACCGAAAATAACCAAAAAATTTCGGATCCCTTCGGATTCGGTTCCAAATGGTTACTTTGTAACCAAAAATAACCAAACTACCCTATTTAACCGAAAAATAACTAATAATTTTTGGATATTTTGGTTATTTTGAATATTTTGGTTATTTTGGTCTAAAATTAACTAAAAATTTCAAGTTTATAATTGTAATTATGAGTAATTGAGTTATATCGAACCTAAATATAATTAATAATTTGGGTATATTATTATATTTCGGATACCCATTCGGTTCTCGGTTCGGTTCGGGTTAGGTTCCAGTTCTTTCGGTTCCAAAATTTAGGATCCATTCGGTTCTTTTGTTAGTTTCGGTTCGGTTCCGGTTCTTATTTTTTGGTTCGGTTCGGTTCATCGGTTCCGGTTTTTTTGTCCAGGGCTAATCAGTAGCCTCGCTTCTTTTCTAGCTCCTTGCAAATCAAGAAACCCAAGAAAACGGAAGAAATCAGCGAGGTTGGGGTTTCCGGCGATCTCCATCATCCGAATCACCACGTTTTGGAAATCCTGAGATGTCTTTGAGTCATCAAAGTTTGCGAGGTTTGTGGAAAACAGAGCGTTCGAGATTATATTGAGTGATGTGATGAATGATACTCGAGAGATGTTCACAGCTTCTCTTCTCTCGCAGCATTTGTTAACGAAGCTCATGAGTTCTTGCACCTTACCCGTCCTTAAGGCACTGGTTGCTTCTAAACGATGCGTTGAGAATCTTCGTAGAAACCTGACAAAATGTGAAACGATGTCGGATTTAGTTCAGTTTGAGTATATACTATATAGTATAAATAAATGAATAATTTCATTAGTTTAGGGGGTGCATATTGAAATCCAATCAATCCGAACGAAACCAACCATTTTAAAAACTGATTAATACTGTAAGATCAGTAAGTTTGTAACTACCGTTATTTTTATATGGAACAAAATAAACCAAAACCAAAGTAATACAAAATTTAACCTATATGAATAATCTAAACTACAATTTATATTTTAAAAGAAAACAATTCATTATACTATATAATAATTAATGAAATTATTCATTTATTTATACGATATAGTATATACTCAAACTGAACCAAATCCGATTCAAATCTGAACGATTGAACCGAACCGACTTGAATTTATTTACCTCCAACGAGCAAACGGAGGAAGCCAGAGAAAGGAAAGCTCGTGATGACCAGCGGCTCGAACCGGGTCACTGGAGACTCGGCAAGACAAGACATAATCATGTGTTTTCAGCACTTCTTTTGCTGCTTCCGGTGAAGATATGACCACTGTGGTCAGACAACCAAGCTTAAGACTCATTACGCTTCCGTAAATCCTCGAGAGATCGGCAAGTGAACTGTGAGATTTTTCAACGATTTGAAGGATTTACCAAGCAGTGATAGCCTTGAAGGACCCGGCAAGTTCTTGGCTCCACCGTCAGCGGAACAGAATTTTCCGGTGGTGAAGAAGAAGATGAGAAAACAGAGGAGCAGAGACAATGCTATTGCTACGATCTCCATCTAATATTATCAACGCTTCGTTATACCAGATTCTAAACTATTGGAGTGCTCTAAGAAAATCTTATATGATGCACTTTTAAGTAGTGACAATCTTTGTAAGAAAATCTGATGTTTGTAAGATATTGTGTCATTATATCAGGAGGACACGTTTATGTCCCTTCACCGATTCCATTGTCGTGGTGTTACATTTCGACGTCAACGATCAAGAGATTCTTGTTTTTTTTTTTCAACGAATTTTTCTCAGATAAAGATATTGAAATAATATTTACATGAAATTGTTTAGATCAACTAAATTTATATATATAATTTCTGAATCGAATCATAAAAACAGAAAGGACATAGCATTATTCGGAGCTATAGATATCGGCTTGGCCATTTTTTTACGAGTGAAAATAAATTGGTGCATTCTAAACCAAACTAGCCATATTTTTTTTTGTTGATTGAAAATTTAAGAATCTTCTCCTAAATTATTTTAAATGTAAAATGTAAAGTGGGTAATAACTGCAAGGATTATGTAAAACGTAAATCATTAATCAACATTTTGAAACAGCTTTGTTTTAAGTTTTTAACCACACAATTTGGCGTATATAAATTTTAAATGACTTATATCTAGTTCATCGATGGTCAACGGTCAACGTCGCCTGAGTAGGAGATGTGATTCTGTGGTAAAGCACGTCTTTAACTCTTTTGAGATTATTATTTTTACCAAGTCACGTGGATGGATCATCGAATCATCAAACCGTTCGATGCCTCGTTAACGAGGCAGAATCTGTAATTGCTCAATCTGGTCCATGTATTTATGCTCACATTCCACTTTTGACCACAGTTCTAATCATTCGCTATTCTCAATTCTATAGTCTTAAGAGAAAATTTAATATACATCTAGCTATGTTTTTTAACAGCAACATAACCAAGGAAATTCATTAAATGGGACAGCTCATGATATATTTTTTTTAATATCACCATTGCACATATATGGAAAATTTTCAACAAAGATTGCACATATACTAAGCACACTAGTATTTAGAATCACTATATTTAATGTTAAAAAATATATAATTAACTTATAGTCTAATACCTGTTTATATATTTTGCAACTCCCGCTTAGAAATCTGAATCTTTTATTTTAAATTTAAGTAACATTGTTCAAAAAAATGATATATTATGACCGTATGATCAAAATACATAAAATTTTATAAAAATACTTAATTTTGTCTTGTCTTCTTAAAGTACAGTCCATACACAAAAGTAGAAATCTTGTGAAAAAATAGTAGCATCAGAAACAAAAGGGGCAAATTTGAGAAAACATGAAAAATGAGGGACTAATAATAGTGCGTTGTTTGGAAGATGAATAAAAGACAATCTTGATTCGAAAAGAACCGTTTCTCTCGCCTCGCGTAGCATCCTCTTCCCATTATCTCACTCTTTCTCTCTGTTCTATCAAAAATACTTCAATGCCTTCTTAATTTGTTCTGATTCTCCCACTTGACCAATCCCGTGAATATAAACTGCTGCCGACGCTTCTCGCCGATAACTCAGACCTTTGAATATATTTTTTCTTGTGTGGCGGAAAAGGTTCCGATTGCGCTTTTGGTTCCGATTTCTAGGGTTTCTTCGAGTTACTGATCGGTTGTCTTAGCTTATTCGGTAATCTTTGTTTTTGTTTCAGGATAATGGGTTTGATTTCTGGAATTCTGTTCGGGATTATCTTCGGCGTAGCTCTAATGGCTGGCTGGAGTCGTATGATGACGCACCGATCGTCCCAGCGAGTCGCCAAGGTTCGATTGAAATCAATTTGCTTATTTTCAAATTGATTGAAATCCGTGATTTGGTTCTAAAATTGATTCCACGGGGATTATTTTTAAGATTCGAAATCTGGGATTTTAATTTCGTCGTGATTGTGTTGGGTAGATTGGTTGTTTCGGTCTTGGGATTAGCTGAAATGTGTAAATTATCAATATTGGCTTAGCAAAATCCCTCTGCTACTTCTAATTATTGACATTAATGTACCAAGTTAGTGTTCATATGTTGATTCTACTTAACAAACAAGCTGGTGGTTTCCACTCTCACTATTTTGCTGTTTAACCATGCTTTTGTGTGAGAAGTGACATCGCTTGCTTTACTTGCTCATTTTGAGGAGCCGGATCCTTCCTACGTCTGACATGAGTAAAGGAGTTTCTTGGCCTCCAATACTGTATAATTGACTAGTTATCGTCTTGTCTTCTGGCAGGCAGTTGATATGAAACTTCTAGGCTCTCTTACCAGAGACGATTTGAGGAAAATTTGTGGTGATAATTTTCCACAGTGGATATCGTTTCCAGCATTTGAACAGGTACTTCTCATGATCTCATCATTAGTCTTGGTTATCTTTTCTAGTCAATGTTCATTTTTCATAATTTTTGGGTGGTCCTTGGTTGACATGATTTCTGTGAGTCATTGAGTTGTTAGAATTTAAATTTAGATTTTTTTTGCCTCAGCACTCTGTACTCCGACTGGAGAAAATCTAGCTCTGGTTCCTTTATCCTTGAAATCAACAATACTTGATTTTGCGTACATATTATATAATGTCTCTGGTTTTGGAACAAGTCTAGTACAGTTTAACCATTCGGTTTCTCAGCAAACATAACAAAATTCTCAAACTGCAAACCTTTTGTACTTTATTTTTTCAGGTCAAATGGCTGAATAAACTACTGAGCAAGATGTGGCCATATATTGCAGAGGTGAGATTTTAATCTTTTTTTGTTGCAATATTAGGTATTTTCTTTTCCCGTGTATATGGTTGGAAGTTGGCTATTAAATCATTAGCATATTTACTCTGAATAATGGTAACTGAAGATATCCTAGGAAGAGGAGAGTTATTATACTGTCAAGCTCTACTCCAAAGTTCGAAATTATTGAAGAAGAGTGAGATTTAGCTTGTCTAGAATGGACTCGTAGACTGTTTTTTTTTTTTTTTTGCTGGTACACAAATCCAATGTTTATTGACACCTAATAGTCCAATTTGTTGAAATGGAAAACACTTGCCACAATGCAGCTTGGCAATCAGAGAGTGTAATTTTCGTTGTTCTGTTGACTAATCTCCAGGCAGCAACTATGGTAATAAGAGAATCTGTTGAACCTCTGCTTGAAGATTACAGACCACCAGGAATTACTTCCCTGAAGTTCAGCAAATTGACGTTGGGTAACGTAGCACCAAAGATTGAAGGTAAAGTACAGTAGACAACATCGTTTTTGTGATGGCTAATTTGTTCTCTTCCATTGTCCTACTATTTATTTTGGATGAGTTGCCTTGCAAATGCTAATCAATCCGTATGCTAAGAAGAACATCATGCATTTGTCTCGTAGGTTAGTTTTGCTGTACGCCTGAGTACACGCCTAATTAATCATTGTTGCAGGTATTCGTGTTCAAAGTTTCAAGGAAGGTCAAGTCACAATGGACGTTGATCTTCGATGGGGTGGTGATCCAAATATTGTTTTAGGTGTTACAGCACTTGTTGCTTCTATACCCATCCAGGTTACTAGAGAGATATTTTAGTATTTGTCGTTTTTGCCCAATAGAGATTGATTATCTCTACGAACACTTGTTTCTGGCTGAAACAGTTGAAGGATCTTCAAGTTTTCACAGTTGCACGTGTTATCTTTCAACTTGCGGATGAGATTCCTTGTATATCTGCTGTTGTTGTTGCTCTACTTGCTGAGGTACACTTTTTCCTGAAAAGATCCAGAATAAGATGCACTTTCTTATATCATCTCTCCTGTCTTACAATGGCCAACTTTTTAAATGATATTAACCAGCCAAAACCGAGAATTGATTACACTCTGAAGGCTGTTGGTGGAAGCTTAACAGCAATTCCTGGACTATCTGATATGATTGATGTAAGTTCATCTCTTGGTAGGTCAACTAGCTTCCAGATGTTTTGTTTGTTCCCATTTGGTCTTATACACAGCTTTTTGCTTCTCTCTCTGTTAGGATACTGTTGATACTATCGTCAAAGACATGCTTCAGTGGCCTCATAGAATTGTTGTTCCCATTGGTGGTATTCCTGTTGATTTAAGGTACTCTCATGTGTTCTGCTTGTTTTTCATTTTGCGTTTCTTCACTCACAAATATTTTGCCTGCCACTGCCAATCTTTTGTCTTTTCTCCTCTTCTGATATAGCCATAAGATTTACATCGGAAGGTCATGATACGTATTGAGAAAGCACTATATAGTTTTTGACGATTCACTCTATCTTTTCTCTTTCCCAGTGATTTGGAGCTTAAGCCACAGGGAAAGCTTATAGTAACAGTTGTGAAAGCAACTAACTTGAAGAATAAGGAATTGATTGGAAAATCTGACCCTTATGCTACCATCCAGATTCGTCCTGTATTCAAGTATAAAACAAAGGCAATTGAGAACAATCTGAATCCTGTTTGGGATCAAACATTCGAATTGATTGCAGAGGACAAAGAAACCCAGTCGCTCACTGTAGAGGTCTGGAATCTGAAACATTTATGCTTCATACTTGCTCAACTTTGCCATTGCAAACATTGACTATTCTCTTCGTTCTATTAAAACTTTTGGCAGGTATTTGATAAAGACGTAGGTCAAGATGAGCGTCTAGGACTTGTGAAACTTCCCTTAAGCAGTTTGGAAAACGGAGTTACAAAAGAAATGGAGCTAAATTTGTTGTCTTCACTTGATACTTTGAAAGTTAAAGATAAGAAAGATCGAGGAAGTATAACTCTTAAGGTATAGATCTTCCCTTGAATAAACAGCGAAACTTTTCCTTTTCGCCGGTTCCTAAATTGACTTGAATTGAAGGTACATTATCATGAGTTTAACAAAGAGGAGCAAATGGCTGCATTAGAAGAGGAGAAGAAGATCATGGAGGAAAGGAAGAGACTGAAGGAAGCAGGTGTGATAGGTAGCACAATGGATGCAGTTGGGATGGTGGGAAGTGGGGTTGGTGCTGGTGTAGGACTGGTTGGGACTGGGATTGGTGCAGGAGTCGGGTTGGTGGGGACCGGAGTGAGCTCAGGTGTTGGTATGGTTGGTAGTGGCTTTGGAGCTGTTGGTAGCGGATTGAGCAAAGCAGGGAGATTTATGGGTAGAACAATTACAGGTCAGTCTAGCAAACGCAGTGGCTCCTCCACACCTGTGAATACCATTCAAGAGAACGATGGTGCGAAACAACAGTAAGTAAACATTGGGTTTAAGCAAGATTTGTGATCATAACATCGTATTACTATGCGACTTCTTTTTACTTTTTATTGTTTTTTTTTTTTTCCTTAACCACTCTCGAATTTGGTTTCTGGATTCACTGCATCAATTTGTTTTCGTTGTGAGCTTTCAAATTTAAATCTTGTACAAAAGTCATTTGTTTAATCGTCCCATAGACAATAGATTTCCTGTCAATGATTTGGTGGTTTAACTTTTTAGAATGTTATATTCCCAAAAATTATTTGTCAGACTTTCATATATACTTGTTAAGTATATTTTAAGCATGCTAACATCATCGGTTAAGTTATATTAAAAAAAAAAAAAAAAAACTGATTGATTGGAAGTAAACTGCTCAGTTAAGAGTACAAGCAAATTATAGATAAGTAAGTGGCTTTCACTATCACGCTGTCAGATATAACGTCGTACTCGTAGCTTTCTTTGTCATTTATAAATTCTACTACCATAAATCTTGACGAGGAAATTTAGACCAACAAAGAAATTTCCCTAACAGATACGAGAGGAATGGAAATCTTTCTTATCTATTTTAGACCAGTTTTCAAAGTACAATTATTGGTATTACAATATGTTAATATATTGTTAAAAATATGTGGCTTCCAATCGATTACTGTCTCCTCCACCTTTAGTCGTTGTAAGACCAATATTTTTAGATAACCTCGCTCAAAAAAATCTACCAAATACGGAATTATTTATGTTTACATTAAAATACAAAAGAGAATAAAAAATTGTAAACGCGAATCATGGTATAGTTTTTTTTTTTTGGGCAAAATTTTGAACTATTACAGAAGATCAACAATATCTCTTGTGTTTGTTGATATTATCTAATTATCAAAATCATAACAATATCTGGAGACTGGGACGAGAAAACTGGTTGACGTGTTAACAAGAGCCTATGACTTGGATCCACGTAAGCCTAAACTGTGGGAAGTTCTAAATTGTGTACTGATTGGTTGATACGTAAGGCAAGTGGATAAAGTGTCCCGACCACAAGACCGACCTGATTTACTTATTTTATTCGTTAATAATTGCATTACGAAGTGGCCACATTACGAAAATATTATCTACCTTATGAATGATGATTATTTAAGGCAATTTGCTTTTGTTAATTGGCTAACTTAGGTCATATATAACAGAGACACAAATTAGATCTAGTTGGTGCATCTCTAGTTACTTTTTCTTCTAACTAATGTTATCATACGAAAGCATTCGATCAAGAGTAGTACATTATCTCATCACAATATTTTGTTCTTTTAATCTAACAGTCCCAATATTTGATATGTACTGTATTCATTTCGTCTAATTTTCAAAGATTCTTCGTTTTCAAATCTCTAAACTTACCGTACATTTTTTTTTTTTTGTTAAAGGATTTAAAAACTTACCATACATTAGGTCGTTTTATTACTTGATATATCTAAGTTATCTATTATTCACGACGTGTACAATATTATTTATGTTCTGTATATAACCATATAAGAGTCGAAAAGGGATGATAATACTTTTTTCCAGTATTGGATCGTCTTGCTTATCCATATTATTAATCGGTTTCTTAATGCAATAACGGAAAAGTTCATACAAAAGTTGCATTGCATATTTGCATGTGATATCTAATAATTTTATTTTTGTTTAATTACCGACGAGCGAATAATTCATTTTTGGAAACCGAAATTTCTTTCCGTGGACAACATTTGTAATCCACTAAAATTTTTTATAAATTCAATTATATTCATTCGAGTTCCACAGTTATAAGATGCTCTTAACCACCGCAGCCAAACACACCATATCAATAACTTTCTTCTTTATTAAACTAAACTACAAAAATGGATAAAGTGGGCTCGAGTCGACCATGTATGAATAAGATTCACCAAATTATAATATTGTTGTTAATTATATCCAATTTAAACTGTATAAAGGTACTATTAAGGTATAAGTTTATAGTCATCTAAAAAACTAAATCCACCTCAGACAAAAAGAAACTTGGCACTTTGGCAGTATTGAGTATAACGCGTGTAATGAACTTTTAACCAAAACTATATATTAGGCCAAGTGGCCAACTTACAATCACTTTATCTGAACCTGACCCGACCCGTCCCGACCCGACCCGACCCGATCGACCTAAAGCGGACCACGAAGATACACACATCTTCAGATGTAGTAGATACGTATAGAACACTGCAGGATTATATAATTGTTAGGCTCAGGAGAATTGACCTTTGAATATTTCCATAAAACCATACTGTGAATCAAATCTTCTATATAAAGTTGCTTTCGTATTTTGTATTCTCCGTATGTTCAAAACCGTAGAAGAAGATAATAATAACAAAACAAACAAAAGCTTCCTTTTTTTTTTTTTGGGTTTTCTTTCGATCAATTGGTTAAATCTTGTCATTTCAGTTTGTTCTCGATTCTCCGCGGCCATGCAAATTTAGGGGTTTTCGTTTGTTTGGCGTGATTATGGGCGCGAATATCTCAGGTGGGTTGCCGGAGTTTGACCCGAACGGTGACGTTTACTCGAGGAAACCCAGATTAGTGGATTTACCGGAGAATTGTGTAGCGTTGATTATGACACGGCTTGATCCACCGGAGATTTGCAGGCTTGCTCGTCTCAACAGGGTGTTCCGTCGCGCTTCGTCAGCTGATTTCATATGGGATTCAAAGTTGCCTTCGAGTTATCGGGTTATTGCACAGAAGGTGTTTGATGAAATTACTTTGAGGAAATTAATAAAGAAAGATCTTTATGCCAAGCTTAGCCGGCCTAATCTCTTCGACGGTGGGACAAAGGTTGGAAATTTTGTTTCCGTTGCATGTCTATCTCTATCTCTCTCTCTCTCTCTCTTTATAAATCTTTAAAGAACAAAATTTTCTTACTTTCAACTTTTATGATTGAGCAGGAATTGTGGATAGATAAAAACACGGGTCGTCTTTGTTTATCGATTTCTTCAAAGGCACTAAGGATTACTGGAATTGATGATCGGAGATACTGGAGTCATATCCCAACAGATGAATCCAGGTGATTCAAACTTTACGATCAAAGATGTACTTTTGTTTGAAATTTCATCTGTTTGACTATCTTCTTGTCTTGAATTGACTCTGGTATTGTTGACCAACTTGTTAGTTTCAACTAGATTACATGATTTTAATTGATATCCCCAAATCTTGAATTACTTATGATCAATGAGTAATATCTTTCAATATGTATATGCAGGTTCCACTCAGTTGCATATGTTCAACAGATATGGTGGTTTGAAGTAGGAGGAGAGTTTGAGATCCAGTTTCCATCTGGAACATACAGTCTCTTCTTCCGTATCCAGCTCGGTAAAACGTCGAAGAGGCTTGGAAGGAGAATCTGCAACTCTGAACACATTCATGGATGGGACATAAAACCTGTTAGGTTCCAGCTCGCCACTTCAGACAACCAACAAGCAGTTTCATTGTGTTATCTGAACAACAACCCTGGAAACTGGAGTCACTATCACGTCGGAGATTTCAAAGTGACAAATCCAGATATATCAACAGGAATCAAATTCTCGATGACTCAAATCGATTGCACTCACACGAAAGGTGGGCTAGGCATAGACTCTGTTCTTATATTACCTAAAGGATATGCAAAAGAAGTCATTGGATCAGAAGAGTTTTATAGATATAGAGTGCGATTGTTGTAAATGGTGAGGAGAATCTTTTTCGGTGAAACATTCACTATACTGGCTTTTTCTTGATCTGGGAGTGCATTCTCAGTCTCAGATCTGGAACTTGTGTACACATGGCAGTGTTGTCTCTAGTTTTGTCTGTAGTTACAAGGTGGTCGTGATTGTAAATACAATTTTTTTCTCCATTTAGGGATTATAACACTTGTTTTTGCAGAAGTTGCTTAAAACTTGAACATTGAACATATAGAATGCATCCATTTCTACTATGTAGAAAACATAGAAAACAGAGTTGTTCAACATGAGAAACAAACTCAAATTTCTAATCAAGAATCTTGCAGAAGTATCATATTCAATCTTATTTTAAGAGTGATCATTATTCTTGCAAAGGAGTATAAGAGAAGCAATTCATTCAAAGGAGCAACAGAGACTCCAGACTCCTGAGATTACCAGAACACAGCAGGTTTACAAATGAATATGAAACAATTATTCTGAAGGCCTAGAGAACAAACTTCTTCTTGCTTCAAGGTGTCTTGAACTTGGGGCGCGATGGAAGCAACTGTGTGGTTACAGAAGAAAAAATGGAAAACTTTTATTGAAATCAGACGAAAGATGTGAGCATGGAATTGGGTTTGTGGAAAGGAAGAGAGAGTTTACCTGATAACAAGAAATCAGCGAGGTGGTAAACCCGAAAGCGCCAGTGACACGTGGGGTAACCGTTTTTGGAGCTAATTGTAGCAGACCAACGGCTACAACAATGTCCATGCTTGACTTAATCAAAGCTAACGTTCTCTCGTTTGATTTCTGAAGCTTAGCACGATAAAGCTCATCCTGCGTTTTTTACAAAGGGAATGAGTTTTTATAAAGATAGAAGAAGAAAGATGAGAGAGTTTACAAAAGAGAGTTTTTACATGATGCTTTTCATCATCTTTGAGTTCCTTTTCCATCTTCTTCATAGATGAAGAGAGCCTTCCAAGCTCACCGATCTGATACACATGAGAATATCAAGATCGTATTTATGTTTATACGCGGGCAAATCAAAATGTCGAGAAAGAGGAGATTAAAAAAACCTCGACTGCAGTTGTACAAACGGATGATCCCAGCCAGCAGAAAAGTGATATACGTCCAAGCAATTCAGTTCTATCTTTGTTCTGCGATACGATTGAACAAGAATCTTTAGTCACAACTTAGCAGAGTAAATGAAACATCAAAAACTTCAACAGACCAATATGGATTGTTGCCTTAAACTTATCTCACCTTATATATGCCTGATCTACCAAGCCAGACGATTTGATCAAGAAACAAGAAGGTCGACAACAGCGCATTCTTGGACTGAAACGGTCAACCAACAAACAAAAACAAAAATTAAAGACTGAATCAAATCAAGATGTAAACAAATGTTGTAAAAATTCAACATCTCTTCTTTGGCACCTTCCCAAGTAGGACAAGAGGAAGCGGAGTCCCTTTAGGCACGGGACTGATAAGACCGTGAAAATCATTGACAAACTGCACATTTGAAACCAATGTAAGAAGTCAGCAACAATGAAGCCAATTCCAAATCTAAAAAACAAAGAAAGAAATCGAAACAATCGGGGCTTGACCTTGAAAAGTCGGAAAACTTTTCTAGCCAAGCTGGTGTTTTTGTCAACAGTTTGAGCAGTACCAGGTTGGCCACCACTCAAGAATTTGGAACCATACTGTATAGCTCTACATATCTTATCTCTAGCCTCAGCTTTGTTCAAATAGAGGACTATAAGAGCAAGCTCGGCTCTGGACAAATCTAAAGTAGTCATGCTTTCTCTGTCAAAAACCAACAACACAGAAGCCAATCTATGAGAACAAAATCAAGAAACAGAGTCCATAAGAGAGACATGTAAGTGTTCCTTTTTGTTCCCTACTAAATTAAACCCAGAAAACGTTAGAACTATAGCAAAACTTCACCCTTATAATTAAAATTTCGCAAGCCACTTTTGATTAATGAGAAACAAAGCAAAAATGTTAAGCTTTATCAAATTCAAACCAGAATAATAACTTCATCAGCAACCACAAAAACAAAACAAAACAATGCAAGTTACAAACTGAAAAAGAACGTCAAATGTAAGGCAAGTGAAACTTCAAAAGATTCGGGTACATAAAAAATATTACAGAAAATGGGATTCCATTTACCTAGACGATCTCTACTACGACGACCCGGGAGATTGATTCTACAATTGAGAGCAATTCAGCCTTCAAAGACACAAACCCAGAAAGATATCAACCTTTTAAGAAAGTGGATCCTCGAGATTTTTGGAACATCGTAAAGCTGTTCGTACTTACTTATAATGTCATCCCCCAATTTCTTCCTCGTTTTGCGTCATCGGAGATAGAAACTATTGATAAAGCCGTGTTTGGTCATCTCTCTTTAATTTCTTTCTTTATAAATAAACAGAACGCACCGTTTCAATCAATCAACGATCTAATCTAATCTACTTATACACTTGATTATATCCCCCCACATCATCTACACGCGCGTGCGATACACATGTGGCACACCTATCGAGGAAGGTGAAAAGTCAATCAAAAACGCATCGTTTTGTAAAATTAATGGGCCAGGCCTTTGGAAGCCTTAACACAAAGACAAGGACGAAGGTAGCCTTGTATCCAAACAGTCCTCAAATTAGCTTTGACGGTAAATTGAATAACGGCCACATGAAGAATACCAAAGCCGGAGAAGAAGTTAATGGCGGTGGCGTCTCTTAGTATTTGCTTCTCTGCTCGACCAACTCTTCTTCTTTGCAACTTCTCTCGACCCAGAAATTTTGCTAGTAAGTTATCTTTAGCTTATGTGTGTTGGTGTTGGATGAACAATGTTTGATATATTGCAGGCAAATTTACAAAAGAGAAGATTTTAGTTACTGTTTTAATTCAATTCTAAGTACTTCATGGGTTTCGTAGATTTTTTTAATAATCGATCGTTACACTGTTTGTACGATTTGAATTTCACCTGTTTCAATTGATTGTGGATACTTTGGTAGTGGCTGCAATGAGTGAGGATCCAATTCGTGAATGGATTCTTACAGAAGGAAAAGCTAATCAAATCAAAAAGATTAGTTCTATTGGTGGTGGATGCATTAATCTTGCTACCCATTATCATACTGATGCTGGTTCTTTCTTCGTTAAAACTAACAGGTATAAATGATGTCACGGTTTTAGTATTTTTCTCTCTGATATTGCACAATCAGACATTTTTAATGTCTTTTTGTTTGTAACACTCGTTTAGGAGTATTGGACCTGCCATGTTTGAGGGAGAGGCTCTTGGTCTTGAGGCTATGTATGAAACCAGAACAATCCGTGTGCCTAAGCCACACAAAGCAAGTGAAAACTTTTTTTTTTTTTGGCGTAGATTTATATCTCTTTATTGATCTCTCTAATCATAGATTTTTGTTTAAATGTGTTAACAGGTTGGGGCATTGCCAACAGGTGGATCTTATATAATCATGGAATTTATAGAATTTGGGGGGTCAAGAGGCAACCAGGTGATAATGATGAATCTAAACTATGAGTCAATGTTAACAACTTTAAATTCATGGGTTCATGGTTATTAGTCATCAGGCTGAATTAGGAAGGAAGCTCGCTGAGATGCATAAAGCCGGGAAATCTTCGAAAGGCTTTGGGTTTGAGGTTGACAACACTATTGGCAGGTGGAATGATTCCCATTTATCATATGTTAGTCCCTTTGAGTGAGTTTCTTCTGTCTTCTCTGACAAACGTAACGATGCAATGTGCCTATTTTAGTACCCCGCAGATCAATACTTGGTCATCGGATTGGATTGAATTTTATGGTGAGAAGAGATTGGGTTACCAGTTGAAGTTAGCTAGGGATCAATACGGTGACTCTGCAATTTACCAGAAAGGTTTTCTTTCTCTCTTCTCTGTCGTTATTAACTTCGTGAGAACAGATGGGTTTAAGGTTTGAAAGAAATTTTGAACAGGTCATACACTGATGCAGAACATGGCATCTCTCTTTGAGAATGTTGTCATAGAACCGTGCTTGTTACATGGTGACCTCTGGAGCGGGAATATCACATACGACAAGAACAGCGAACCTGTCATTCTTGATCCTGCCTGTTACTGTATAAGCTTTCTTTCATAAAATCTTGACATATTTACCATTTTCAAACACGCTGGTTTTGATCTCATTCCTCCATAGATGGGCATAACGAGGCAGATTTTGGAATGTCTTGGTGTGCAGGATTTGGAGAATCGTTCTACAATGCCTATTTCAAGGTTCCGCACTCTTCCTTTTCTCTCAGTTTCTGTATCAATTAAATCGAGTTTGAAGGTTCTTTGTTTATTATATTACACAGCTGTTGTTTTGTTTCTTTGACTCTCTCAAGGTAATGCCAAAACAACCGGGATTTGAGAAGAGGAGGGATCTGTATTTGCTCTATCATTACTTGAATCATTATAACTTGTTTGGCTCGGGCTATCGATCATCTGCAATGTCGATCATTGATGATTATCTACGGATGCTCAAAGCTTAAAATGTACTAGATGATGAGGGAAGCTGCTTATAGGCTTTCTTTTGTGTGTTTGTTTGTGTTTTGTATACTGTATGTATGTAGTTTAAATCTTGAAAATAATTTGTATGTGAGAGAGAAAAAAAAGCAGATTTACCATATGGATCATACGAAGAAAGATCTCTAATACATGTTTAGATCGATGATCTGGTTGTACGTAATAAAGGTGATGCGGTAATGTCATGGAGAGAATTCACAAACGATTTTAAACATTTCAATAACTAACTAATAAAGCATAGGTATTAGTTACTAAGCTCTGGTGATAGGGTCTCCTCCAGCTGATAGGCTTTCCCAAAGCCATTCGTGAGTGAAAAGCTTGTCCAAAGTCTTTCTGCACTTGCTACATTTTTGTGGTGAGTTTTCTGGCGTTGCTCCCAGAAAGCGGAAGACTCTCTCTTTCCATTTTACGAGATAAGGTGCAAAATCCATGTTGTCTCCTGAGATTACCATCACATTTGATTCACGATGGTCCAGTGCCCATAAAAAAATATCCTTCATCATTGTTTTTAATCTCCAACTTGCATCTCCTGAAACCATATATTATTATATTATATCAACCGAGAGATCTAAGATACGGACCCAGAAAAAAAAAAAAGAATGAGGAAATTTTCACCAGCGGGTAAGAACTTGATATTAGCGAGGAGAAACTCATCTATGAGCTCATGATTCTTCTCACCATAAACCCTGATTGACACATTACCACTACGATAACCCTGTCTCTCTAGAGCTGATATGATATTCCGATAAACCAATAAAGGCTCCAGACCATCAGGGATTTTGCATTCCTCGACGTCCCAGAAGACGCGTATCTTAGTCTCTGGCAAGGTTTTATAAAACGGGAAAATGCATTAACCAGTCAGCTTATAGAGAATACTAATTGATTAGATCCATACTATGAGAGAGCTTACCAGTGGTCAAGGAAGGCATGCCTGGCATGGTTTCGACCAAGACCGAGATATTACAGAGCGACTTCTCTCAACAATGTAAATGTAAAATTAGGGTTTAGATCTGTGACTGTGGCGGTGAAAGGAAGGAATAGGTCTCTGGTTAGGCTTAAAAAGAAGTGGTCCGGGAAAGTTCTTCTAAATTATTTAAATATTGACTGAAAGTTAAGAACAAAATGTTGATATGGCCGAGTTGGTCTAAGGCGCCAGATTAAGGTTCTGGTCCGAAAGGGCGTGGGTTCAAATCCCACTGTCAACAAACATTTTCTCAAATCATTTTTATAAATTTCTCCAGATTATCTTTAGATTTTCTTTTTTCTTTTTAATATCTTCCTATGTAACCTAAAACAATTAATGTAAAGCTTTTTGTTCACATTACTTGTGTCAGCCTCGGCTTTGTGACCCCTTAGTTATCTAGAATGCAATAGTAAACATTTTAATTCTTCAAACAATTAACTTAAAATCCAAAACTTTTTATAAAATCCAGACATCAATAGTAACTAACAAATTCCAAACACCAACAAGCATTCATAACAAAAACAAAAGAAAACCAGCCTTGATTTGATTTGATGATTGCTTCAATCAATCTCCCTTTTTCCTGAAAGAGCATCCTTCTGTGAGTTTCGCCTTTCCTCCTGTAGGCTGGCACAGAATTGTCTGGCAGTTTCCGCATACCACAACGGTCTGCGAGTGACTGAAGACGGTAGTACTGCGATACCAAAAAACAGACCCGATAAGTTTGTGTTTTCTTTATCTATGTAATGCCAAAGGAAAAGACTGAAAATAATTGTATCCAGAGCTTACATGTTGAAGCAGCCTTGGCACTTCACATCCTACATTAAGGTAAACAACAAAAGAAACAACAATCAGAGACCATTAAGAGTAGAGAAACTTCAGACAGGTGAATGAGAATCAGATTGAAATTGAAATAAACAATAGAAAACGGAGGGATTCTACAGCAGCAAAAGGGTTCGAAATACATAGCACATTGCCAAATGTTTAACAACAACAACTACAATCAGAGTAGAAAAAGATGTAGATAAGCAACACCAAATTACAATTCTCAAAAAGTTGTCACATTACAGATGGTCGAAAAACAAAAACAATAATCAGACTCCAAAAGGAGTAGATAGAGCCTCAAACCAAGGGATTATGAGAAAATTCAAATTCACAAACTTCAAACTTACAATTCTAATCATAGAGATTTGGTTTCTAAAAGGTACAAAAGAATGAGAAACTTTCGTTACCATGAAAAAGGAGTTTGGAGACTGAACAAGACGCTTGAGCTTGTGCTTCCTCTTCTCAAGCTCAGCAGGTGGGTTAAGCAGATCGATATCGTTTTGAAGAACCTGTTCCATATCAAAAATATAATTAATTTTGCATCAACTCAATCAAATGACAAAACCACACTTCTAAGCTAGCTACTTCGTTACCGTTATTGAAACCTAATAAAATTAGCATCAAATCAATCAAAAAGACAAAAGCGCACTTCTTAGCAGCTAATTCCGCATTCGTAAACCAAGATTCAACCTTCCGTTATAGAAGAAGAGATCAAACGAGAATTTACACAACGGAGAGAAACATAAACTTTTGTGGGAGTCGAAATTACTACAAAAAGGATTCATATTTCTATAACAAAATCAAATCAGGAGATGTAAATGGAGAGATCAGGACGAGAATAAAGTGCGAGAACTAACCATCTTCGCAAGAATCTCAAGAGACGACGGCGAAAGATAGCAGCAACGGCAACAATAGGCGAGAGAGATTTCTAGGGTTACTACTTAATGCTCTTTATATATATAGAGGACAAGTTAACCTTTCCGGACCTTCTGATAGAATTAGAGGCTTACATTCTCTTTTTATTTTCTTTTATTTACATATAAAAATAAAAGGAGCCATCAATTTTATTTCAAAAATACACTGTAGAAAATAAATAAAGTATTTTTGTAATAATAAAGATTATTTCGTCAACTATAATGTATGAAACAAGGTAAAAGAGGGGAAAACCAGTAATCTTTTTAGATGACTACAAACTGATTGGTATTTAAAATTCATGAAAAGAGACAAAGCTTATGATATCTGATTCATTGGGTAACTTGATGTTAACTTTATCAATCTTCCTTCTCGGAATCACAGAGTCAAAGAGCATCCTTCTGTGAGCAACGCCTTTCCTCCTCTAGGTCTGTGAGTGACTGAAAATAGTCGTGCTGCAATAAAAAAATACAACCCATAAGTTTATCTTTCTTTGTCTATGTAACGTCAAAAAGGAAAATATTGTTTTCAGACCTTACATGTTGAAGCAGCCAATGCACTTCCACATACTAGAGTAAAGGAAACAACAATCAGAGTCCATAAAGAGAGAGTAGATAAACTTCAGACAAGTAAATGAGAATCCGATTAAAAATTGAATTATACAATTCTAAACAGAGAGAATTGGTTTTTTTTCAGGATTCTAAAGCAGCAAAAGGGTTCTAACACCATAAACTACAATCAGAATACAAAAAGGTGTAGATAAACTTAAGACACTAAGTTAGGGTTCATGAGAAAATCAAATTCAAAACCTTAAAATTTAGTAATTTACAATTCTAAACAGAGAGATTTGGTGTTTAAGGGGTTTATTATAAGTAGAAAAAGTTCAAATCTTTGTCAACAGATGGTTGACAAAACAATCAATAATCAGACTCCAAAAGGAGTAGATAGATCATCAAAACTAGGGGTTTTGTTAAAACTCAAATTCACAAACTCTAAACTTACAATTCTAATCATAGATTTGGTTTCTATTGGTTCTAAAGAAGGAGAAAGGTTTCAAACTCTCATTACCATGAAAAAGGAATTGGGAGACTGAACAAGACGCTTGAGCTTATGCTTCTTCTTCTCAAGCTCAGCAGGAGGGTTAAGCAGATCGATATCGTTTTGAAGAACCTGTTCCATATCAAAAATATAATTAACTTTGCATCAACTCAATCAAATGACAAAACCACACTTCTAATTTAGCTACTTCGTTACCGTGATTAAAACCTAATAATCAGCCCTACGTGATGGAAGAAGAGATCCAACGAGAATTTACACATCTCCCGAATATCACGAAAGGATTCATATTTCTATAACAAAATCAAATCAGGAGATGTAAATGGAGAGAATCAAGTGTGAGAACTAACCATCTTCACAAGAATCTCAAGAGACGACGGCAAAGATAACAGCACCGGCAAGTCTATACTATACAAAGGTGGACTGTTTCATTAAACATTTGCTCTAACATCTCCGCCTTTAATTTTCATCCGTTATTAATCATTAATATTAATGGCGACGATTCAAAAGCAAGAAGCCGGAAAAGACAGAAGCCATGACCGGAACCGACACTCTTAACATTAACGGCGTTAGAAGTGTGACGCCTACACGCCTCAAGATAGAAGACCGAAGAGAGCGTCACGTCAAAGTAGAAGGACGTCCACGAAGGATACGGATGCCCGCCACGTGGGCGGCCAGGATTTTCCATCTTACTCAAGGTCACAAATCGGACGGAGAGACCATCAGGTGGAGTATTTTATTAATCATGTTAGAGAGCATTCAGAGGTTAACCGACAAACCGATTTTTTCGGTTAACGAACCGAGAAAAATTAGAGAGTAAACCGATCGTAATTAAAATTAATTTAGGTCGGTATTCGGTTTGTCGGTATTCGGTTTGTCGGTTCGGTTATCGGTTAACCGAAAAATCGATTATTAATCTAAACTACTAATAACCACAATCTTCAAATTCTATCAAACCTAAAATGAAACCTAAACGAATCGGCGCATCTTCTTCTTCTTCTTCTTCTTCTTCTTCTCTTCTTCTTCTTCTTCTTCTTCTTCTTCTTCTTCTTCTTCTTCTTCTTCTTCTTCTTCTTCTTCTTCTTCTTCTTCTTCTTCTTCTTCTTCTTCTTCTTCTTCTTCTTCTTCTTCTTCTTCTTCTTCTTCTTCTTCTTCTTCTTCTTCTTCTTCTTCTTCTTCTTCTTCTTCTTCTTCTTCTTCTTCTTCTTCTTCTTCTTCTTCTTCTTCTTCTTCTTCTTCTTCTTCTTCTTCTTCTTCTTCTTCTTCTTCTTCTTCTCCTTCTTCTTCTTCTTCTCCTTCTTCTTCTTCTTCTTCTTCTTCTTCTTCTTCTCCTTCTTCTCCTTCTTCTCCTTCTTCTCCTTCTTCTCCTTCTTCTCCTTCTTCTCCTTCTTCTCCTTCTTCTCCTTCTTCTCCTTCTTCTCCTTCTTCTCCTTCTTCTCCTTCTTCTCCTTCTTCTTCTTCTTCTTCTTCTTCTTCTTCTTCTCCTTCTTCTCCTTCTACTTTTTCTTCTTCTTCTTCTTCTTCTTCTTCTTCTTCTTCTTCTTCTTCTTCTTCTTCTTCTTCTTCTTCTTCTTCTTCTTCTTCTTCTTCTTCTTCTTCTTCTTCTTCTTCTTCTTCTTCTTCTTCTTCTTCTTCTTCTTCTTCTTCTTCTTCTTCTTCTTCTTCTTCTTCTTCTTCTTCTTCTTCTTCTTCTTCTTCCTCTTCTTCTTCTTCTTCTTCTTCTTCTTCTTCTTCTTCTTCTTCTTCTTCTTCTTCTTCTTCTTCTTCTTCTTCTTCTTCTTCTTCTTCTTCTTCTTCTTCTTCTTCTTCTTCTTCTTCTTCTTCTTCTTCTTCTTCTTCTTCTTCTTCTTCTTCTTCTTCTTCTTCTTCTTCTTCTTCTTCTTCTTCTTCTTCTTCTTCTTCTTCTTCTTCTTCTTCTTCTTCTTCTTCTTCTTCTTCTTCTTCTTCTTCTTCTTCTTCTTCTTCTTCCTCTTCTTCCTCTTCTTCCTCTTCTTCCTCTTCTTCCTCTTCTTCCTCTTCTTCCTCTTCTTCCTCTTCTTCCTCTTCTTCCTCTTCTTCTTCTTCTTCTTCTTCTTCTTCTTCTTCTTCTTCTTCTTCTTCTTCTTCTTCTTCTTCTTCTTCTTCTTCTTCTTCTTCTTCTTCTTCTTCTTCTTCTTCTTCTTCTTCTTCTTCTTCTTCTTCTTCTTCTTCTTCTTCTTCTTCTTCTTCTTCTTCTTCTTCTTCTTCTTCTTCTTCTTCTTCTTCTTCTTCTTATTCTTCTTCTTCTTCTTCTTCTTCTTCTTCTTCTTCTTCTTCTTCTTCTTCTTCTTCTTCTTCTTCTTCTTCTTCTTCTTCTTCTTCTTCTTCTTCTTCTTCTTCTTCTTCTTCTTCTTCTTCTTCTTCTTCTTCTTCTTCTTCTTCTTCTTCTTCTTCTTCTTCTTCTTGACTTTGTTATACATCAAATTTTGTTGGACACCTGCAATGGAGATCATTCTCGACGAGCTGACTTATGATGGATACTTGCTGTCAAATTTTCTTCAGGTAAGAGACAAACCACTTTTTGAAGCTCTTTGTGTTGTCTAAATTATTCTCTATGTTTCTTGAATGCAAATTTTTTTGTCAAGGATCACACACACACACAAAAGACATGTTATATTTTTGTTAATGTACAGTGTTGTTTGGTGTACATTTCTAACTAATCAAAGCTTCCTTCTCTCGTGACGCACGAGGTGGTTAGAATGACACTCTCATAAAAAATAGCAACATTGTCCTCATGGGTTACCACTTACCAGTATAAATATCGGTGGTTCACACCATAAAGCTCAGAGACTACAGCAAATGGGTCAACAATGTTGGTGGTTCACACCGTCTGTTGAAGATTATAATCAAATCTTAGGAATATTTATAAAAACTTTAAGTATTGTATGTTATAAAACTACAAAGTTTAAGTTAATACATTAACGTGTGTATGTGTCGGTTATGGGTAGTTATCATGCGAATAGACATGTTTAATTGTATAGGTTGTAACTGTCTATACGATCGTATCTTTTCACGTGTCTATAAGTACAAGTTAAGATCGAGTCATGTAACTGTGTGACCAAAGATATCCATATAAAATCATAACAGAGAATTCTTTTGAAATTCAGCATAAATTGACATTTTGGGTACTTGTTGTTTAACTAGGTCATTCCATAAGTGACTTCAGTACCTTCAAATTAATCCATGCATATGGTAATCCTGTGGGTGTTTCAAAGGCTGGTAAAAAGCGTTTTCCAAGGTCTTCGGCAAAAAGTACAACTTAGCAAAACTTGGTATAACTACGCTTATTTTATAACATAGAAAATCATGAAACAAAAAGTACAACTAGGTAAAACTTGGTATAACTATGCATATTTTGTTGCTTGGTTAAAAATATGTTGCTTTGGCTTATTTTTGCAATGTCGTTGATACAAACCAAAAACATGTAGCTTTTTGTTAAGTTTATGTAGTTATAGGCACGACTCAAAGTTCTGTGTATAAATAAGCCAAAGCAACATAGTTCATGGAGGAATCGGCCGTTTTCCCGATGTGAGGTACATGAATTGTTTTGTAAGCTGCATAAGAGTTCGTGACCTTCCATTCAAAACTTCGATGACTCATATGAATCGAGAAGGAGGAAAATAAGTTCATGAAAGGTTGAAAACCACCAAAGTGAATTAAGGTGATAAATATGCTCATAAGAGGTGTATTTTTCAATATTTCAAATAAATAACTAATTCAAATTCCATTTACAGTTCAAAAACTATGTTTATATAAAATGTTCATGTATAATAATTACAAAAAAGCGTTGTCGATTTATATTCCAAAAAAATCGGATTTGTTAATAATCAGATATTTTATAGAATTTTTTAATATTCCAAAAAAGATTTGTTAATATTCAAAAAATCGGATTTGTTAAAATCTGATTTAATTTTATTTGCACAATCGGATATTGATTTGCACAAAAAAATCAGATATTCTATTATTAATTTTTTTATTATTATCTATTCTTACCATGTTTTTACTTTCCATCGCGAATATTTCTGCCAGGGTGAAGGAAAGCAATATGATCTCCCCATCAAAAAGAAAAGTGACATTTGCACGATTAGCCGATGTAAATAGACCTTAACATCTTGCTTCCTCTCGAATCCGGTTGTGAAGCTAAACAAGATCTCCAAAGGCGACATAAGACTGGAAACGCCATCTCGAGTAACACTTTGAGCAATAAAATTGGCAATGGAGTTAGATTTGCATGATCTCGCAAATTTTGTTATAATAGCTAAATGTCCAAAAGAAAAACAAAGAAAGATAACAAAATATCTACAAATTGTGTCCATCCAAGGCACATTACTTCAGCATTTCTTAAAGAGAGAAAATTACTAGGATTTTTAAAGTTTGTACTTTTAGTCTTGTTATACATATCTTAAAGTCTTTCATTTTCTTTAAATCTCAAATATATGTCATAAGTGGAAAGTAATTATAAATGATCATATTTAGATCTTATCCAGTACCACAAACGCTCATCCATTGACCTCATCTCCTTACCAAGAGACTTCTCCAAGTTCAACTCCGTTTACATGTACGACATCGTCGTCAAGAACCCTAATTCCTTCCACGTCCGTGATTTCAATTGAAATCCATGGAATTAATTCTCGACCAGGAGGTCTAGTTTGTGTTTGTTTTGTTTCAACGGGGAAATTCCAGAAAGAGAGAATCAGTCCTCTGATGATTTGATCAAAATCGTTCCAAAGTTTGATGTATCCAACCAACAACAGAAGAAGATGAAGATGATGAATAAAGTGGAGGATTGTGATACGGCTGCGTTTAATGGGGACCAAGAGAAGATCAGAACCGTTCTCAATGTTGTATTAAACCAACAACAGAAGAAGATAAGGAAGACGGCGAGTGAAAAGATAAGGAGGCCGAGGATAGGGAAATCTCTGAAGAAGATCTTACAAGTGATGGAAAAGAAGCAGCAGAAGAACAAACGTGAAAAAGAGTCTCTAAGATTCTGTAGAAAAGATTGTGGTCCGGACATGAACTGTGATGTGTGTTGTGTTTGTCACTGGGGTGGAGAGTTGCTTCTATGTGATGGTTGTCCTTCAGCTTTTCACCATACTTGCCTCGGTTTGTCGAGTCTTCCCGAGGAAGACCTCTGGTTCTGTCCTTGTTGCTGCTGCGATATCTGTGGATCAATGGAATCACCTGCAAACAGTAAGTTGATGACTTGTGAGCAGTGCCAAAGAAGATTCCATCTCAAGTGTTTGAAAGAAGAGCCTTGCATTGTTTCCTGTAGAGGCTGGTTCTGTAGTAGTCAGTGCAACAGAGTCTTTTCCGCGCTTCAGAATCTCCTAGGATGTAAGATTGCAGTAGGTGACGGTGGTGATTTGGTCTGGACATTGATGAGAGCTCCGAACAAAGATGAACACTATGATGATGAACAAATATCCAAGCTAGAATCTGCTGTCGAGATACTTCACCAAGGGTTTGAGCCTACCAAAGATCTTTTCTCTGGGAGAGACCTTGTTGAGGAACTGATATTCAGGAGAGACAGAAATGGCGTGGGCCGCGGGTTTTACACGGTCTTGATAGAGAGAAAGAACGAGCCTGTTACGGTGGCTGCAATGAGAGTGGATAAAGATGTAGCCGAGATCCCTTTGGTGGCGACATTGTCTAGCTACAGGAGAAGTGGGATGTGCAGAGTGCTTATGGATGAGTTGGAAAAGCAAATGTCTCAGATGGGAGTTTGTAGACTGGTCGAAGCAACTACAAGTCTTAGTCTATATGAGTTCTATTGCTGTAACCCAATAATGTATAAAGGAATTTTAGGTTTGAATCGACTAATTAGGGTAAACAGAACTCAGTAGACTTATAGGTCGCTGTGAATAGAACTCACGTAGACTTAAATACATTTTGTTTATATATTGATGTTTAGACAACCTATATACATACTGGGATTTCTACTTGATTTATGAACATATCTTATATAAAAATACGTAAATCTATAAATCTATGTCATATATATGCGCGATTATAAGATTAATAAATAATTGAATGATTAATAAGCACATGATAACTATGCTAATGTTTTAGCAAACTTCATGTTGCATGTTAAACTATTAGTCTATTAATGATAGTTGATTTTTTATGTTATAGTCAATGTGTAAATCATATTGTCTGCTAATTGCTAAGGCAACAAATAAGAACAAAAGAAAAAAGTTTAGATTTTTAAATTATGTATCTTTTGTGCAAATTAGGCTTTTTAATTAAACTATATATATATATATATATATGTAACTTCCTGATAATCATTTGGGAGTGAGTATACAGGACGGCTGCCAAAACATAAATATCCTGACTAATTTCAACAACCATTGCGACTAACATATAGATAATCTATTTTCTTTACAAAATGTCATATCTTGAACTTCATTATATATCTCAACACAAAATAATTCCTACCTAAGAACATCAATGATTTGTTCACCTCCTTTGTGTCACGTAGAAGCCATTATCTATTTGTTTCATTATAATGACCAATCAAATGGATTAGGTGGGAATTAGATAATTAATTTTAATTTCAATATATCTTTTTCTCATCTCATTGTTCTTCTGTAATTTTGTTTATACTTTCCCTGCACACAAAAACTTTTTCTACTAGGTTTCCAAGTAAACCAGCCAAAATAATCTTTTACTTTATCATTTTTACTAAAAACAAAAGAGACCTCAAAAACAATACCTTTAGAAAATTAAAATTTAATATATTTTTTTTGTAACAAAAATAATTAAGATTATTCTTTGGTTTTCTCTTTGTAAAAGAATATATAATTAGTTTTCTTATTTTATTTTGTCGTCATTGGGTGAATTAAAAAAGAAATAATGAATTACTCCAATAAATAAAAGGTAACCTTTCCCATTCCTTAAAAAAAAAAAGATTATAGTCCTTTCTTGCGAAGTTGAGATTGGCGACGAAAAAGCTAATTTATTTTACGATAAGTTTATCTCATACTATTAGTGTTTATATAAATGAACATACGAAAGCTAGGATGTATCGAATATCCGTGGATTTGCTCCTACTGAATTCCACCGTATTAAGTTGCATATGTAAAAGTATGTTTCGAAGATCCGACAGATTTAACAAAACAAATGTAGATAAAAAAAATTTAATCGGTTTGTGACGATTTAAATAATCAGAACTTAAATCCACTAGGACTAACCTTTTCATAACTGAATTGAACCATAAAAATGCCAAACATGCAAACACAAGAAGATTAGCTATTATTAAGAAACTAAATGAAAACAAAGAGACTCTTCCGAAGAGTCATGTTTCCAAGGCATTGACCATTTTTTGGTTCAACTGTAGTGCTATTGCTAAGCACGGATTCAACAATCCTTTCACTGGACAAACATCAAAGAGATTGTACAGAAATATGTGGCAGAGTGCTCCATTTGCCAGAAGCAGAAATATTCTACATTGTCTCCACTTCTGAAATCTTTTTCTTCTACTATATATATAGCTAGTATGCTGAAACTCAACATTAAAATTCTGAATAAGAACACTGGCATCTCTATATATATATATTCTCAGAGTTTCTAACGATACTATATAGTAATCAGGTGCAATATAAATACACAACTGAATCATTTTAGTGACATGTTTGTAACAACTTAATATGCCAAATTAAGGAAATCATATTGCATATTAACGAATGGATATAGTGACAAAGTCATTATATATAACAAGATAATCCGCGTAGATAATTTACCTATATACATGTGACAATGGAAAATGCCTTTGAAAGTGAAAACTTGATGAACGTATAATGGTCTAAGCAATATATACAATTATATACCAATCCGTTTAAATTCTAACGTAAAAAGTCTTTTCCTTTGAATTTTTGGGTCACAGATTAACCAGGTAACCACAGTCTCTTTCCGGCGCCAAGAAGCTTCAGGTGCGTCTATATATCTTGATATTCATGGTGGGCACTGAGAATTCTATGAATAAATACTAGCTGTGTATATTAAATCAAAAAAATAAATTCAGGAGTTCTTCTTACCGTAGATCAATTAGCCAAAAATCGTGTTTATCATCGTATTATAGTACGATTGCTTCGAAAATAGAAAGCAAGAAATATCAAAACAAAGTTCTTAGCATTTCTAAGACACTCCTGGATGTGATATTGATATAAATATCCTTCACCAAGTCAACTCTATATTCATTTCTGTTCAGAAATAACCATTAACCCCAAAGTAAGCAATATATAGGAAATACGTATATACATATATACATTAAAGTCTGATCATGACCATGGAGAAGTGATTATACCATGGATATGGTGTATATATATAATTATATAGCTAAATAGATGAGACTTTTATGAGTTATACAATTTAGGTAAATCACACAAATTAAGTAGCTAATTTCTAAATTAAATGAAGTGTTTTCAATAAAGTGATGTCAAGATCATGAGGCAACATGTATATATTCATGAACCTGTGATGGCGAAAACGACCACTTTAGACAGAAACATATATACAGTCGCGACTTAATTGGCCACCCCAAAAAAAAACGCGATATCCAACAAGAGAAGCAATTAAAAAGCTGTCTTTACAGGCCTCCTCAACTGGAAAAAAGAAATAGGTATTATTAATCTAATTTTTATAACCAATATATTAAAAACGCATGGTGACATAATTTTTTATGAAATAATAATTAGGCCCGTACTAAACTTACTAAAGGCTAGAATTAAATTATTTGTTTTTAAATTTAATGAACTAATAATTTAAAACTAATAATAATTAAACAGGCAAATTAGTAAACTTAATAATTATTATTCATTATATAATAATTAAAAACTAATAAACACTTACTCAAAGTCTGTACCTCAAAATCAATTTTCTTCGTAGTCTTGCCTTGAATATTTATGGTACAAATTTCTCCGACATTCAATAGTTGACCAGCACATCTGTATTAAAAAATAAATTAAATTATAGTACATAAAAGAATAGAGTATTTTAACTGTAATACACCAAGAAGATTTAAACGGTTTTAAATCTTTCACAAAAGTGTATTTCGCTGAGATTGAAATTTTTTTTTGGATCGGATATTCGGTTATTATCCGAACCGATCCGATACCCGAACAAAAAATTTCTAAGAACCGAACGGATATCCTAATATATTCGAAACTCATTCGATTCGGATATCTCGGATCGGTTCGAGTCAGGTCCGGGTATTATGCCCACGACTACTCATATATTCTAAAATATACGAGTCGGTGTTCACAGAGTATTCCTTAGATAGGAACTAAATAGTTTAATATAAGGATTGCATAAAAAACCAACATTGAAATAGGATTGTGATGATGTCCAACAGTCCAAGATATGTAAAATTACAAGAATCGAGCTCCAACTAGTTAATGTCACAACCTGATTCCGACGTAGACCATCCAGTCAAGATTCAAGAGGGTCTTAATTGCAGATTCGGCACATTTCAAGATCAAAACAACAGGTTTTTTCCATCGATAACATAAAAATAGATTAAAACCGGTTTAGAGAAGCTTCACCTCAGAGCAATCATTTGAATAACACTCGATCGACTTCAAGCTCTTCATTCCCTCGGCCGTGAGTCCGTGACCAAAGCTCCAGGCACTTTGATCATCACATGGACATCATAAGCCAGATCCATCCATCTCAACTCACACCCGTCTTTGATCTAAAGCATCGTCCGAGCTCGTGATCAACATCAATTGAATCTGCCTATTCGGCATCTCCGTTCATGCTGTTGGTGTTGCTAAATTCGTTAAGTTGATACAATGTCAGAGCTCCTATTAATCTTGTGTAAATCTCGTGTGAGCTCACTTACATAGGCAAATTATCTTTACTAGTGCTTCTGTTTAAAGGAAGCTGTTTGTCCCTTTATATTGGGCAATTAGCCAACGTATCTTCAAAATCTAAATCCATGTGCTACAGTTATTCTAACTTAAATCCGTATTCAATCCTTTAATGAAACAAGTTAAAAGACTCGTTCCTCTTGAACACAAGGCGATGAGATTTCTTGTATCCAGAACAGACAAATGATGCTGTGTTAGAATCTTATTATGCTCCAAGTCTATTCATTATGTACTGGATGGTACGTCTACCATAATTCATGGCTGCTATTGGGTTGCGAAACGTGAGATTGCAAGTTAAAAATATTCTAGTAGGCTAGTAGTTGTAGGTGCGTTGAAGTCTACCATGATCATAATTGCCTAACAGTATTCTTGATATATATATATGAATTTTGATTTGAAGTAGCAGTTTATTATTGGAGAGATTGAGAAGAGGCATTTGGTTAACGACAGGGTTCTATGGCTCTTCTAATCTATTTAGTTTTCATGTGACTTTCTGATAAATAACACTTTCCCTATCAGGGTTTTGTTCCATATGGTGGGATGCCTCATTCAAGAATGCCACTGCCTCCTGAGATGGCACAAGAACCAGTTTGGTATGATATTTAGAATGAAGATTCTGGTGAGGATGAGGAATCTGATGATGAAGAGCAGACTTGTGAGTCAAATGAAGAAGAAAACCTAGATAAATTGAAATCATTACAGTTGGAAGAGAAGGTATGAAATTTCCAAGTTCATGAAATAACTGGAAACTTGTGCCAAGTGGAAATGTTCTTACATTGTATGCTTGGCATGATGTAGGAGCAGAAAAGTTCAGATGGTGTCGAGGCAGAAGTTAAGTTGGATAATACTGAGAAAGGTGAAAACAATGGAGACAAAGATGACGTTGGAAGTGATGAGGTTAGTATCTTCTGTGTAAGTAACTCAAGAGAGTATGAACTAATGAAATCACTTACAAAAATCAGTGTTGCTTCCTTTGTACAGGAGGAGGAAGAGGATGATGCAGAGCTGGTTAAAAAATTGGGCAAGCAAAGACGCAGAGCCATGGCAGCAGCCAGGGGAGGTAGAAAGTCGCAGTCGTCAAGAAACACATACAAGGACAAAGGAGGCCGATCCCAAAACTCCAAGATTCACAACAACATGAGCGGCTGGTGAAAACTTTTTACAGCAATTTTGATACACAAATACGATACATTGTGCAAGATATGGAAGAACTCCAACTACGGGCTTAATAGGCCGTACAATGATGTAAACGGGCCCATTTTCGCTCTTGTAGTGACTTTTCTCTATTCGTCGAGTTTTAAATTGAACACAACCAATGTACTGAAAGACAGAAATCTAAACTATAATGGATATGTTTCTTTATAAATCATCTCAAATGTTATTTTGTCCAAATTTGTTTGATTTTGTTTTGGCGGGGCTAAACCGAAAATACATGAAAGTGAAGGGAGTAGATGTACAGTAATTGGAATCATGAAGTAAATTAAAAGAACCAAACCAAAATTTTTATTTCCTTCTCTCGAGCATAAGAAGGAAATCTCCAAGCGTTTGGGTCGTCCTCTGATTCAGACCAATCCATACGAGGTAATCTACTGGGAATTAAGCAACTTGAATTCTCAATGGTTTGTTATTGGGATTTATGGTTTGTGGATTAACAATTTGTAACATGTTGAGCATTGGTCTCTCTGTTCAAAATTATCAAAGGACCCTAGTTCACATCCGGCAAAATTATCACAGGATTCTATCGACGATAAATAAATGGGAACTACCTAATCCTCTATTTTATATTCAATCTAATTTTTATCGTTTCCTATGCTGATGCAAAAAAAGATTAAAAAATAAATAAATGTAAAGAACGAATCTCCTTACTAATATTTGGAGAGTACCTATTTTAAAATAACATTTAAATTCTAAAAATTACATATAATGTCAATAGTCTTAACAACTAACAAAAAAAATCTTTAAAGGTAAAAATATCTAAATACTTAATCTATTTTTACTATTAAAAATACATATTTAAAAAGAAAATTTTCACAAAACATCTTTTCAAATTTATTCAAATTACACCTAATTAATTTTTACTATTAAAAATTCATATTTGAAAATAAATTCTTCACAAAATCTATTTTTAATTTTATTCAAAAATAAATCAATTAGTAAAATGAAAATATAATTTAAAAAGTAGTAAATATATAAATTAATAATAACTAAATTATAAATTCCAAAATAAATAAAAAATAAAACTATAAAAAAAGTTTTCAAATTTTTACTACAACATTACTACTTGTTGAAACATAGAATGAAGCTTCAAAATCAAAACTCTTTATATTATTAAGAATCGCCTTTTAAAGGTTATCCCACCTATAACAAAAATTAATAACATATAAGCTTGGTTTAGTAGATTTTTTTCTTCTTTTGATAGAACATGAATTTAAACTAGATTGATCTGGAATGGGCAAGTGGAAAATGCGTTAGTCTGGTCTGGTCGGTAATATTTGGGGCAGAATACAAAAATAAAATTGAGGCCCTTCAAAACAAATAAAAAACTAGTATTTCTTTCTTTTTTGCAAATTGTGGGGCCTTCAGAGATTTTTTCCATCCACAGTATAACAAATTGCTATGTTTATATATATTTTACAAAATTTGTTCATTTTGGAATATTGCATATTTATCAATACATTCGAGTTCTATTCATTTCAAGGTTTTCCAATACGTGAGTCTTTAGTTCGTAACTGTGCAAACCTGGTTCTCTCGTAAAACAGTATATCTCTCTAGTCTCTAGCAAGGACCAGGTTGGTTTATCTGGTCACTAGATTTCAACTAGGAGAAGCCAATAAGATAATTGAGAATGGTGGAAATCGATAAAGAATCGTTGTTAGAAGAGAAAAAAAATTTCTTGTGTGTGTGTATCTATATTTTTTTCCCGATAACTTTAATTACTTCCAGTGGCGGATCCAGAATTTTTTTTTAACCGGGTTCAGATCATAACTAATATTAAAAATGTAATAAAAATTCTCTCATTGCTGAACTTATGCCAACTAGTGAAATCTTGTATGCTCTAGATATTATTTTTTCCTGCATTACCAATTTACCAGCATCATCTTTGAATAAATAACAACAAAGGCAAAATACTGCTTTTTCACACTATACTCTAGCCAATTATTGTACATATCAAACCAAGCAGGATTAAATCGCTTCAATATGCCTAATATGAGAGTTTGTTTAAAAGTATGGTCACGAGGTTGACAAGGACATTTCATCAAATATATGTGAATTACCTCATTTCTTTGATTTGGATGATATTTTGATATTCTTTTTCGATCAGCTGGATCCCATGGCAGATCATCTAGCTCAAAGTTAGATGAAGATGTAGCTTTTCTTTTCAAAAATTTCTCCATAATTATTTCTGAAAAATAAACAAAAGTTTACAAAATAATTAAAATCTATAGTATGGTTGTAGCAAATTCTAAAACGATGTTGTGTAGATACCAATTTAGGATAATAATATTTAAAATAAATAAATAAACATGTTATATTGTAAATAATTCAAAAATTGAGGAAAGAGAATCACCCACCAGTTTTATTTTCAATCGTAATATTTATTAACTTCAACAATAACATTAATTTTATGTCAGAAGGAAGCATTTAAAATTTTATGTCACAAGGACCACTGAAAACTAGTATTGGGGCTTGGGGGAAGCTCAAAAGACAAAGGCTATATATATCACGTCGCAATCTTAGCGATAAAAGTCTTGAATTTTTTTTTTTTTTGGTTGGGATATTGTGTTAATATTCAACTAGAACACAATATTCTTCTTAAGTTTTCTTACGAATTGTAAACTTAAACCCGAAATGCAGAAGAAAAATTGTAAACCGAAAGTTATTATGATGTTTTACTTAGCGGAACCCAGTAATGGAATCATTGAATTAAGTTGAAACCCCTATTTTTTCTGTGGAATTTGCTTCAAAATCAATACTTTTAGGGTTTCTAATCTAACACTTGGCTCTATGATGTCCAAGATCTTCCTTTTTTTCTTGCTGTAATATAAAATCCAATATAAAGATTTTAAATTTATGTTGTTTAGATTGTTGCTATCTTAAATGGGTTCTGTGAAGCGGGCCGACCCGCAACCCACTAACTTGCAGGCTTTGCAATATTTTGCTAACCCGAACCTGTCCAGCATAAGTGTCAGGTTTTTCTCAATAAATCCGCACCCGCTCCGCATAAACCCGCCAAAACTAAAAATGAGTGAAAACTCGCAAACTCACAAAAAAACCCGTGTAAACTCGCATAAACCCGCAAAACTTTCTATGGACTTTTTATGTTTTGGACCGTTTTTTATTTAAATTAAATGGGCCTAAATCCAAAAAAAAACTTATGCGGTGATCCACGGAGCCAGCGGGTTTCAACCCGCTAACCCGCAAAAATTTTCAACCACCCCGCGAGACCCGCAAAAAAGTGGTTTTATTTTGATGAGTTCGAACTCGCCTCGCAATGGATCAGCACCCGCGGAGCCCGCGGGTACGGGTCAAAATTGACAGGCCTAGTCTCATGTATATGCAGTTCACCCATGCTTATAAAATGTGTGTTCAATCTCGAGTTATATTTCAACACACTGTTAGTCTTATGTGGCTCCTACTTCGTTTTCTATATATATTTTTTTTGGT
Source organism: Boechera divaricarpa (assembly GCA_026770425.1). Lineage (NCBI taxonomy): Eukaryota > Viridiplantae > Streptophyta > Magnoliopsida > Brassicales > Brassicaceae > Boechera > Boechera divaricarpa. The sequence goes on from CM049188.1 coordinate 29,385,951, forward strand.
TTAACCATTCGGCCAATGATTTTTCCATTGATGTGATTAATGAAAAAAAGCACAATAAGCCTTAGTAAAATTTTATGTAAAATCTCTCGAGAACCCTTATTAAACCATAATATTATGCTAATGTGATTTGTTCGGACGCATATGGTAGAGCTATTGGCCAAAATCCATCCAACAATCATACCAAAAGGAAGCTGATTCACCATTTCTCACCTCACATTTTAGGAACTCAATAATAGTTGGTTTGAGCTGCACCTCACATTTTTAAAGGAAACACATAAACGAAAAAAAAAAATGAAATAAATCTCACATACTTTGGGAATGGCTTAAGTCACTATTTTCTTCTTCTACAGTGTGGATGAAGTCATTTCACATGGCCAATGCAATAGAGTAACCATATGTCAGAAACCTGCATCAACTAATTTTCAAGCTCATTCAATTCTATAATGCATATAGTACGGTTTTGATATAGTACATATTCCATCGCAATCAGACATATGTGACAGCTCAACGTTATGTCAGAAGATTCTTGAAGTCTCTCTTTGAAGACGTTTGCTTGTGATATTAGGAAATCTGAAAATGGAGAATCGAGAAGATCTTAACTCGATTCTCCCGTACCTTCCACTTGTAATTCGTTCCTCGTCGCTGTATTGGCCACCGCGCGTGGTGGAGGCCCTGAAGGCAATGTCTGAAGGACCATCTCACAGCCGAGTTGACTCAGGAGAGGTTCTATGGCAAGCAATTTCCGATATGAGACGATCCTTATCTTTTTCAACTCTCGAGCCCTCTGCTTCTCATGGCTACGCTCTTCTCTTTGACGAAGTGATTTGGTTTTCTATTAAATTTTTGTTGATTGCTTTTGGAATTGAGTGTATGTTCAAATCAAATTGAGTAGTGGGAATTAAGTTTTTTTTTTTTTTTCCTTGGTAATTGCAGTTGATTGATGAGAAAGAATCAAAGAGATGGTTCGATGAGATTCTCCCTGCATTGGCGAGGTTACTCCTTCAGTTTCCATCGCTATTGGAAGAGCATTTCTATAATGCTGATAATATCGTTAGTGGAATTAAAACAGGTCTACGTTTGTTAGATACCCAACAAGCTGGCATAGTTTTCCTCAGCCAGGTATTGATGCAAAGTGATATATCCCACATTTGAGCTAAAGGTGTTTTTTTTTTTGGTTCTATTCCTGACTCTTGAGTGATTTATGGGGAGATAAAGTAGGTCGAATATATGTGTTCTTACTGGATAATGACCTGGTTTTGTTCAAGATATAGAGTGTGTGTCTCTATGGATTATTGCTTATTCGACCTTCAATATTGCAGGAGTTGATTGGAGCTCTTCTTGCCTGCTCTTTCTTTTGTTTGTTTCCGGATGATAATAGAGGTGCAAAACACCTTCCAGTCATCAACTTTGATCATTTGTTTGCGTATGTGACCCCTCGCTTTGTCTTCTAAACTTTTCCTAATTATTAAGCCTACATTAGTCTGGTCTGGAAGAAATGTCTAATGTTAAAATGTCAGTCATTTGGCTTAGCCAATTAATCAAAAGAGGTCTCCACAAATACAAATTTAAAACTAAACCTGGAAAAACATATGTAATTTAAAATGAGTAATCAAAGAAAGAGTTGAAATACCATTGGACCCAACTCAAATCCCAATAACATGTGATAGCCAACGTACAGAACAGGTCCCTCTGAAGGTAATCCTTCGAGGCTCCTTACACGTGTGCCGTCTTCTAGAGTTGACAGCATTACAGGGGAAGTACAATCCAATAGCAATCTGCACTGCAGAATTTATCATTCAGTATCCACTATAACTTTTTACTTGATAGTCAGATTTGTTTTGCTAAGCATACAGAAAAACTAAGATATATCTCAGAGCAATTAGTTTTTTACCGGTGATCGTCTATTTGTTGTTTTAACTCATATGTGGTAGGCATAATGTAATCCGTAATGTGATCATGAGACTTCCCACGGCGATAAAAACAAGTACACTTGATGATAGTAACCAGATCTACGCCGTCCTCCTAACATGAGATGTAAAAGAGATAGTTTAAGTGTAGGTTATAAATGATCCGATATTCTGACGTGAGGAAACTAGTATCAATATTTGACCCTAAGTATCCTCTTTCTTCTGTACTGGATGAAGAGAGATCACTTACCAAAAGGGGAAACTGTCCATTGTCATCAAGCTTACGGACAATACAATTTGGCAACGTGCGCGAGTATCTGTCAATGTCGAAAACTAGTTCAGATTCACGGAGTCAAATGTATAGACCTTATGGAGAGATCATTTGGGAGTACTCTAATAACCTAACTTCATAGTTTCTTCCATAGAAGCAAGCTCCTTGTGCTTTGTCCTTTGTTAACGATAAAACCCTTTTTTTGGCCTATGTCTCAGATGCTTTCATCACTCCAACAATCGATCTTGAAGGTGGCGTGTTCGAATCCGCGGTCGTGCGAGAGAGTGTGGTTGCAAAGGATCAAATGCTGAAATAACTTTAATTGGAAAAAGTTATTCTAGTATAACTAATTTAAATATAAACTTGTTGTCTCTGACAACAATGCTGTAATGGAACCGGGGAATGTGGCTGAAGGACCGCAGGATGTTTCTCAAAACACGTCGTTGAAGATTACACCCCATAAGAATACTAAACCATAATATTCCAGTTTTTACCAAACAAAGATAAATTTGATAATATGGCGGCATTCTTTCACTACAATATTACTAATTAACATTAATGTAATTAGCCTAGATCTTCCCTCCCTCTTTCCCGTTTCAAGAAAGAGGAGAGAGTAGAAAGATTTGAAAATTTGAGGCAGTTGGTAAAAATTTTCTGGGTTTCAAAAAGTCAAAAACCTTAGAAGAGAGAATTAGACGACCAATTATCAAATTTATCTTTGTTTGGTAAAAACTGGAATATCTCTCTCTCTCCCTCCTGAGGCGTACAGTGAGGAGCTCCGATGGATGTTCGCTGGCAAGGAGAGAAAGAGAGTGAAGAATAAATATAGATTTTTTTATTTTGATTTATAAAGATTTTGAGATCCTTTTAGTTAATATGAAATTTTCATAGCCACCAGTTTTGATCCAGCACTTTATGAAAGTGAGGTGTACGTGTGGTTTGCGTGACTTTAGTCAACGCATAATTAGTCAAATTCCTTGATTTGTTTTTCTAACTTTTTAATTGTGATTGCAATTTATTTGATTATGTGCTGCCAAAAATTATATTTTTAAAATTAGAATGAAACGAATAAAATGTTTAAATAAAATGAAACGTAGAAGACACAAATTAAAGAAGAATTGAAGTATCCATCTTGTCGAATGATGTAAGCTGTTTGGTAGCGAAAAAGTAGAATATACTCATGTTATCTGAAATGATGTCGGTTCTATGGGACGGTATCGATGGTCTTGTTGATGTTGTCCGCTTTGGGTTGCCATCGACCGCGTACAGTCGATGGGCACATCGATGCTTTCCGTTTTTCTGCTAAAATTGTTCGATTCAATCCCGTACATCCTGTTAGAGAATTTATGACTGAAGATATGCATTAAAGAGAAGTTGTTAGTGTTATTTACATCAAGATAACATGAGAATGCCTCTCAAGTGCGCTCGTTTAGCATCGCACAATTTTATTATGTTTACAAAAGAAACCCTATATACTTTAATTTTCTACCCGGAAAATTCCACATGTATAAGTATACAATAGTTCTTTATATAACTATTTTCTTAATTTGTTATTTTATTAGATCGGATCGTTCGTAGGATCGGGTCGGGTATTATTTCGGGTATTAATTAGAAATTTTTTGTTTGGATATCGGGTTGGTTCGAGTATTACTAGATATGTTACTTGAAGTACCAAAACTTGAGAGTAGATCAGTAGGATGTACAAGGATTTGTTCGGATAGTAACGGTATATTCGAGTAGTTCGGATAAAATTTCAGATGAAATTTCGGGTATAGTTCGGGTAAAATTTCAGGTATTCGGGTAGTTCGGATAATATCCGAACCGATCCGATACACAAAAATACAGATCCGAATCGAACCGAAAAAATTTTGGTACTTATTCGGGTATTAGAAGTCGATACCCGAACTACCCTATGCCCGAATTACCTGACCCGAACCGATCCGATTACCCGAATGTCTAGGCCTAAATCTAGATGTGGCATCTAGATGCAAATGTTAGATGTTGTTCTTTTAAATGCATTTGTGAAACTTATCCAGACGGAACATCCAAATGCACGAAACTCATAAAAAAAACAGAAAATATGAATGCGTTTAATCGGTGCGTCTCAAAATTGCAGATACCTAACTTTTCGGAAAACAGTAAAATTAGTAGAAAACCATAAAATTTGTAGAAAACCGTAAAATTCCCGAAAAACAGTAAACATTTCGAAAAACCGTAAAAATTTTGGAAAATCGTAAAATTTTGGAAAAACCGTAAATTTATTATTCTTAATCATCGGTTCATCAGAATACCGACAAACAAGTAAATGAATTGACTTAAATTATGGCCCAAAGACATACAAAAATAACATACTAACTATATAAAGTTCATGAATTCAACACATCATCTTCTACAATAACAGGGTTGTTAATAATATAACACATATCGAACTAAATTCGACTATAGAATCAATAACATTTCTAATTCGGGGTTAGAATCGATATTCGATACCATGCTAATATTTATAAATTTCCAAATTAAAATCAATCAACAAGTAGTGCAATGGCTCATAATGTATATCTTATGTGTATGTATCTATCACTTAAGCACACATAAGTTAATTAAATATTAATTTGGTATAAATCTCATACAAAGGTGAAACACAAAGTGGGCAAAAATATAATGGGCTTTAAATACCAAAGGCTTAAATGCTGGACATGCAGTGGCGTCGTTTTACACAGTGAGCTCTTTCAGTTTAAAACATTAAAAAATGCGGTGAGCGTGGATCGAACACGCGACCTTCAGATCTTCAGTCTGACGCTCTCCCAACTGAGCTATCCCCGCTTGGTAGAAAATATGTTTTTTTATATATTATTACTTTAACTTTGGGTGCACTAACGTCAAAAGTTTTTATTGGGTTTAATCTATTATTTTAAACTCAAAATATACAATTATATGTGAAGCTGAGATATGCAGTTCAAGAAATCGTCCATGAAAGGTTATGTTAGTCTCATCTGCCGAATTAGTAGTTAGTTGAAACTAAACCTGCCAGCCAAATCAACAAAAAGAAGAAGATAAAGTCTATCAAATCATTAGCTGATATTATACTTAAAATAAGTCTAACGTAATTTATCAAATTACTAGTGGACTCAAACCATATATGCCTTAATCTATTAATTTCAATGACAGGTTTAGTATAGTCTGCCAAATTATTAATGGGGGTTTTATAGATAATGCCACAATTTTTTAAAAAGTTATTCAAAATGCCAAATGACTCTCGGTTTGTTCAGAATGCCACAAGTCACTGTTTCGCGAAGATAAGAAAGACTTTTTAAACCTTGACATAAACTCTCGCTTCCGTCTCTTCTGTGTCAGGGGTTGCGCCTTTTCACTCTTACTGTTGGCATAGGAAAACGAGGCCAATAAACTCATTGATACCCATTTGCGTTGAGGAAAAAACCTAAAAAATTCCGCGGGACCAAAAATTCGCGGGGCACCGAATACGGCGGGTTTGTAAATCGGAAACACATAATCTCGGAAGATGTCAACGGCAACTGCAGCATCGGAGAAAGAAAACAGTATAAGCGAGAACGAAGGTACTTCGTTAATTTATAGTAGCAATTTATGAGCTCTTTGGGACGATGATCAATGGAGTAGCCGAGGTGGGCGTAAATTTCGAATGAAAGGGCGCGATGAGTTTTCAATTTTAGCTTGTCATTTAAATATGAATAAACTTCGGGGTGGGACAAAGCAAGTTGGGTAGCCATTAACTTTACATCTTGACATAGATTGTTTACAATTGCTAGGGACATTTGAAAAATGTGGTAGAAGATAACTCATAGAGGCATAGACGACAATCGTAGACATTCGTAAACGTCATTCGTAGACATTTATATACTGGGGAAATAAGTGGCGGATATTTCCTGGGAAAGTGAGCTGGTACTGACAATAGTTGTGGACAAAAAATAGTGGACATATGTTGTTGACAATTGTAGGAGACAAAAGCTAAGGACAATGGTAACCATTGTTGGTAAACAATCTCTGATATGGCTTGACAAAATTAGATATTAATTGCAAGAGCAATAGGTGGGAGGGGGGTGTGATGGCATTGTTTACATTCAGTGGAAGATATACATGATTGATCAACGTAATTCGAAGTGGATATGCTGTGTAAACCGGGGTCACATAATATGGGATTGGGAGGAATCTGATGATATATGGGGTCAGATTGGGGGGACGTAGAAGAATAATGTACCCTTGTTTTGGAGAAAATGATTAGTTGCACTGTGTGGTGACAGTTGTCATCTGTGTGTAATATTAGAAACTTGAATTGAATAACAATTAGTTGAGGCGTTATTGACAACTGAATTATCTCTGATGTGGCCAGGTTGGAAACCAAATCCGTATGGGACAGCGGTGATGAGGAAATAAGAAGTGGAATCAGGGGCGGGACAGCTAACAAGGAGGAGGAACATGTGTTTCTGCCACCTTTCCTCTTTCCGGTGGACAGAATTCCTGTTAAAGGTCGAATTAATTCATACTCGAAGACAAAATATATTCTAGACATTGTAAAAGTGCTTGAAGGAACAAAGAAATATGATTTACAAATCTTTAACAAAAAAATAGGACTTTGCTACCAAAAAAGCAAAACCCAAATCAAAAGAAAACAGATGATCTCCCAGTCATTGAGCAACAAATCCAGATTGAACACCCAGAGAACATTGATAACAAAAACCGGCTCTATTTTGAAGAAATGCTGTAAGTTTGGTCTTTACCGCGTTATGTCCTCAGCGGAACACGATCATGGTGGTACAAGCTGCCAAAGAATGTCACCATTTGAAATAAATAACCATCCAATCAAGCAGAAAGATGTTAGACAAAAAGGAGATTTTTTTAACTTACATTACTCTAAATCTCGCTGTAGTTACGCCATACTGCTCGGAATTCCTCCCTAAATGTGTTAAGACGTGCCTTCAAGTTCGGTGTTCTCAAGCTTGCATGAAGAACTGTAGCTGTAACACAAATTACAAAAAGAGGTTTTAGTGTTAGTAAATTGTGTAGTTGTGGTTGCTCATTGTTTGTTATTAGTAATTATAATTTCGATTTTAGTAATAAAGAAAGCAACCGAATATTGTTGAACAAAAATAGAACATTCTCATTCAAAATAGACGATATGAAATACATGTCATGAGTGGGATAATCAGGCGTTAGCTTTATCCTATACACTGTATTAATGTGTACTATAAGAGCAAATTAAAAACTTTAATAGTATTAAATATAAAGTTGCTTTAGCTTATTTTTAGCCAAACTACGTTTTTCCAAAATATATGTGCGATGCGAAATTCTGAATTTTCAAATAACACGTCAGAAATATTGAGCATTTTCAATTATTTCATTTTTTTTTGGTAAGTATATATTCGCCAAATATTTTTGTTGTTACTCGCTATATAATTTTTCAGTTATTACATTTGTCAAGTAATTTAAGAACACACCAAAAACTATCATTAATGGTCTGCTAAAATCCACCAAAATTAACTTTCTATTTAATTCCGTCGTTACAGTTTGAATCCACTAAATAGTTTGAATTTTCTGGTCAGACGTTACAAAATATATGGCCAACAGCTATTTTTATTATTTACCGTATCTATTAAATTTATTATTTTATGTATGTGAGACAATCTAAGCAATTAATCATATCCATTATAGCATGTGGATCCAACGGCGACTGTTTCGGTGACGTGGATTGGTCGGGAAAACTTTAACGGTCAAGATTTCCCTGTAAGGTGTGGTACACGTGGCCGTTCGATTCGTCATCCTCGTCTTCTAGCTTTCAGCTCTGAGCAGTCGAAAATCATGGGACACTCCAATGTTTGGAATTCTCATCCTAAAAAATACGGACCTGGATCTCGCACATGGTAATGTTATCTTTTCTATTTCTGAGAAATAAAACGACTTGCATGTTTTTAAGTCGTGTTACTCACTCTAGCCTGGCTGTGTTTCCTGAATCTGATCCTTCTAATGTTGGTATTGGTGAATTAATTTGATATTCTGTGACACAAACTTGTGTTAATTTTAGTGTTATCTCTTAGTATTGTGGAGTTTTTATCATATAAATGTTGTAACTTTGCTGTTCTGTTACTGTTTAAGGTTTCTGTGTTGTAAGAGTAAGAAACTTAATTCTTCTAAAGTCTGATGTTTGGTTTTTTGCTCTGTTTACTGATTGGTTTTGTTTTCATATAGGGGATGTCGGCACTTACTCTTTCAGCTTCAGTTCCAGCATTGAAGCCAGCGGAATGCATTGGCGGTTTTTGTCCCTCAGCAACGCCAGCTCAGTACGCGATGTTCTTTAGCGGGCTTTACCTGATTGCCCTCGGCACTGGAGGTATCAAACCGTGTGTCTCATCCTTTGGTGCTGATCAGTTTGATGACACGGACTCGCGCGAACGAGTTAGAAAAGCTTCGTTCTTCAACTGGTTTTACTTCTCCATCAATATTGGAGCACTCGTGTCATCTTATCGCTGTATGTTGATATTACGCTATTGAAGTGATGCATAGCTAAACTATGATGTCTTGTCAACAATTTTCAGGTAGAACACATGCTGAATGACCGGTTGCTTCAATTTGTGAATGGTGATGTACAAGAAGTTAAGGTATATTCGTCGTATTAGTTACCACACGAAATATTATAGCAAAAGTACTCTGATAATCCTTTCAAATTCTTGCATTCTATGTTAAGTATTTTCTCTGAATTGCGCTAATTTCATCTCTAAATTAGCCGACATACATATAAACCGTAACAAAGAATCGTCGTTTGTATCAAAATGTCAATGTTGACACGATAGTTTTCTTTTATCACGTAAAGTGTTTACATGTTATTAAACCTTTATAAAGATGAGATATTTACGAAGCGGATGCGATTAATCTTTCAATAGGATACTAACAGAAAATATGTATATGATGGAATGGAATGTTTTTAAAGTGATTGATGTGTGAAAGGAGAATTAAAAACTTCTTCTATTGTGATTAACAAAAAAACAACCATTTAATTAATTAAATTATTTTAGCTGTAAAAACACTTCAAAGAAAATAAAACATTGTTTATAATTGGTCGAAAGATGCACAATTACCGTAACAAGTTAATGATACGTCGATCGAAGTTATCGCATAAGAGACTAATAAAAAAATTGGCCATGAGATGATCATTATGTAGCAAGTGTTTGCATTAACCAAAAAAAAAAACGTGATACGAACTTGTTTATACAGAAAACTCCGACATGTAAGACAACTTGTCAAACTAGTCTGATGATACGGATGAAGGCATACAAAAATTTGAATGTTTGGTGATTTTAATTCTTTTTCAGTTCTGTAACTATGAATTCAATGACCAATATTCTCTGGAATATTGTATGCTCTACTCCTCATCCCCTTTTTTGTTGTTTGCTACCATGCTCATTAGTTTTCTTGTTTGTAAAAGGTATTTTCTTTCTAACCACTATTTTTGAGAAGAAATATCGTACGAGTCTACGAGACATGAAGCTAATTTGTGTTTCTGGTTGAGTTAAAATCATCTTAAAGGCCCAAAGAAGGCCCATATCTCTCTCCAATAGACGCAATCGGACGGCGACTCTCTCTCTGTGCGCGGCTTTGTAATTTGTCTTAACGATTCTCTCCTCTTCTTCTTCTTCTCTCTTTCTCGGTTCATCTGCCTCGGCGAGGGTTTATCAGTGATTTTGGCAATGGAGGCGTCATCATCTCAGCCATCTGATTCTTCTGATCAAACTGCTTCCAAGTTCCTTTCTGACCTCCCGTCTCGCGGTTTCTTGTCTTCTACCGTAGTCTCTTCCAATCCGGTAATTTACTGCGAATTTGGATTTGGATTTTGAAAAATTGTGATTGCCTTTTATATGCTTATTCAATTTTGGTTCGAAATGGATAAACTCATTGGTCGTAGAGAGACAACTCGGATGCTACTGATTCAGATCTTCTTTCTCACTCGATTCTAGTTCCAGATCTTTTTATTTGGGTAGAATTTAATCAGATGAGTCTTTGTCTGATGGGTTATTGTGAATTTGAGTTAAGGTTCCACACTTTATGCCTGTAGGGTTAAAGTTTCTGCTTTTGCTTTGGATTTTGCCTGTGCCATGGAGATATATGTGCTTTTAAGCTTTGAGTTATTTCTTTCCTTAGATTTGATTTGCTCTGTGTAGCCTTTTACAGATGTTTGTAGCCTCAATACTCTGTGTTCATGTTTCCAGGAAAATGAACGGGATATAAGTCTTCAACAACTAGCATATGGTGTGTTTGCTCTTGGTAATCGCCAGTATGAACATTTTAATAAGGTAGTGTTGTGAGAAAATGTTTCTGTCTAGCTTATTGATTTTCTTGTGACCTTATCTGACGGTAATTTTCTTGGAGCAGATCGGGATAGTTCTTGATGAAGAGCTATGTAAGAAAGGTAGTATGTTTACATATTTTTCAAGTCTTAGGTAATGCTAAATATTGGAAAGAGACCGTATGCGATATTTGCGTTATGTTTTACCTAAGATAATGCCAAATGTTTTCTCTTTCCTGTCTGGCAACATGGATGCCGATTTCCGAGTCTCTTTGATGCATCAGGTGAAACGTAACTGGTATCATCATTCAATGCAGGTGCAAAGCGTCTTATTCAAGTTGGTCTAGGAGATGATGATCAGAGCATTGAGGATGATTTTAATGCCTGGTTTGTTTCTGATTCTCTGTCTTATGTTTCTCCTGTGAAAGACTTTATCGAAAAGTATAATATATCATCAAAGGAAATAAATAAATGAAAAGCTCTTTTTAAGATGATTAGACAAAAACTTCCTTTTTGAAGCCTTAGACTAATAACCTTGTTCTATGTATAACCCGCCTTAAATGAATGTGTGTATTCTTCTATTTTAAAATAAAACCATAAGACAGAAATCATAACATGGGTTATTACATATGTCTAGGGAAATAAACTGGAGCCAGGGTCAAGAAAGAACTAGTAGTATAGCTAGAACAATATTAAATTATATGAGATCTTTGATATATTCTCTATAAGAAAATGATGAATTCTCATGTACCCCTGTATGCAAATTATACACGAGGGTACCTTACATATAAGATCATCAATGTCAATGATGGTAAAAATTCGAAAGCAAATTACGTTGCAGCATATTGGCTTTTAGGCACAAACCACAATTTTTTGACAAAAAAAATAAAAACCAGCAGGTGTGAATACAAAGACAACAATTAAAAATAAGTAGCAAAACTAAACATTACATTCCCTTTATAAAAGTTTTCTGGCGCTTGATTCAAAATTATCAGAAAGCAAGTATCAACAAAGTTTATCTAAACTCTATTACAGAAACAAAAGAGATTGTGTAGCATCAGAAAGCCAAGCAAAGTTCCAGTCCCACAAACACAGATTCAGAATCTGAGGCTCTCTTTCCTTCAACTGCCATAGAGACCAGGGAAATGGAAACCAACAAGTACCTCTATAGTTCTAATGATGTCTTACATGACAAAGGAATTCTGAAGTAGCGGCTTGAGAGGTCATATGAAAATAAGCAACCAAAGAACGATACATGGTTATGGGATCCATTTAGCATGCAATATTCGCAATCAAGCACAGAACAGCAGTAAACCAGCTTACTTTAGTAATTAACTGACTTCGATAGATAAAATAGGCTTATTTTTTCAAGAAAACGGATTGGCACAACTCAAAAGTAATCAACGCTTACAATCTCTAACTAGGCTTCAAAACAGCAAAAAAAAATCTTTCTTTCCTTAAATACTTGCTGCATGACCAAAATACACTGATTGAGACATGTTCATTAGCTGACAATAACTATAACTAAGCAAAAGCTATACACCGAAGCATTGCCTGAAAGATTCGGCAGAAATATTTACTCTATATACACACCACCAGACAAGACGATCATGAATCTTTCCTTCTAACCAAACTGATTTATATGCTTCTCTTTCCTTCTTGTTCTTCTGCATTCCCATTCTCCTTGAGCTTATATGCACCATCTACATACAATTCCGTGTCCCACAGAAATGTCCCAAACGCCACTGCCTCGAGTACCAACCGCTTCAAACTTGTTTCCTAATGGCATATTATGTAATTATTCTTATTAATATGAATCTTCTTCTTCAAGTACACATCACAAGATTCTGAGAGACGATTTTGATATCGAAAACTCTGAAATGTTTTCTTCAAGAAATGGACCTTTACTCTCTCTATCTAACTCCCCCAAATTCCAAGCTACCTCATCCCCTGGACCAAGAGAGAAAGAGATAGTGGAGCTTTTCAGAAAGGTTCAAGCTCAGCTTCGAGCTCGTGCTGCTGCAAAGAAAGAAGAAAAAAAGATAGAAGAAGCTTCTAAAGGGCAGGGAAAAGAAAGTGAAACTGTTGACTCCCTTCTTAAGTTACTAAGGAAGCACTCGGGAGAGCAGAGCAAGAAGCAAGTTAGCAAATTTAGCAGCCAGGGAGAAGTACAAGGAGATACTGTCGACAAACAAGATCGCAATGGAAATCTTGTCAATTCAGCGAACAAAGATTATAATGCATCATCCTTTACCAGACCAACATCAAGCTTCAGAAGAAAGTCGCCAGTACCAAGATCTAAATCACCGCCAGCTTATTCTAACGAGGCACCTTTTGATGAGGCATCAAGTTACAGCGTAACCTGGACCCAGAAGAAGGATACAGTGGAGTTGCATGATGAGCCTGAGAATGAGCCTGAAAATGAGCATGAGAAGGAGCCTGAGTACGAGCATGAACCTGAAAATGAGTCAGAACCTGGGCCTGTGACAACTATGCTTGCACCAGAGTCAGAGCTGAAGCCAGAGTCATCATCATTTTTTCAAGAGGAGGATGATGATGTTACTTTAGATGTGTTATCAGATGATGATGATGTTATTTTAGATGTGTTATCAGATGATGATGAGTCTCTCGATGATCCTGACGAAGATAGTGATGAAGCTGAGGAAGAAGCCGTGAAAGACTTGAGTAAACTGAAGCTGATGGAACTGAGAGGCATAGCAAAGTCACGGGGACTAAAAGGGTTTTCAAAGATGAAGAAAGCCGAACTGGTGGAGTTGCTTGGTAGTAATTCCAGCTGATTTGACAGTGAAAGAGACTCAAATACAGCTGAACCTTGCTCTAGTAGTATGCAGCAGTTGAAATGAGTTATTTTCTCTGTTTTTTGTTTGTTTGAAATAATACTGGCTGTGATGTTCTTGACTTACTAGGATTTACTCTTTTATCAACCCAGTTTTCAGGAGGCATTATAATGGTGTTCAATCATGGATTTTCAAAAATCTATTACAAACAGGTTGATATTTGTTGTTTTGATATTCTATGATATAGTTGACTCAAATCTCTCAAGTAGCTCCAGATTCTTGAATTAACACAGATGCTTTGAGACTCTCAAGGTGTAGTTGCATATTGTTGAAGCTCATCAGAAATGGTATTAGAGTATTGTAAGCCCTTTCTTTAAGCTTACTCTAAGTCAGTCATGCTATATCAAGAAGGTGAATTTGGATTTGGCTCATCCACGGTGGGTCCGGACCTCGCCAGAGTAATTGATAAATATCATCAGTATCATTGTCCTCTGATTGTTTGTTTCCATTGAGTTGTCAAGTGTCAACCACGTTTTTATCATTTTATGCTTCTCATTTGTTTTTATGTTTCAAAGAACCATTATTTGCTTTATTAGTTTACTTGATGGTGAAAATTAGTTTAAATATGTTCTAATTGATTATACGAGAGATCAAGCGAATATTAATATTTTTTTAGGACATTAATTACTAGAATAATTACATAATATGCCATTAGTTTCTTGAACACACAACCAGAATATCCGGATTCATTCCACTCCTAGTGTAAGCTCATTTGCTTCTCATTATCTCTCGTAAAATTCAACATGTGTCGAAAGTCTAAGTAATGAGATTATGATATATGTTAATTGGTCAATTAGATTTTTAAGTATCAAAAGTTTAACTTTTTAATTCCCTTATTTCTTCTTTTTTTGGTTTTTAACTAAATATCTCATATGTTTTCAATAATTTAGAGAGGTTTATTTGTTCATGGATTTTAATGGATTTGAAAATTTAAGCAAATTGATGTGTTATTAATCATTCATTTTAAAATCTTTTCCAAAATCATATGTAGTTGGTTTTATCATTTAAAAATACTAGTTACAATCCTATGTTATTTGTTTAATATTTTTTTTTGTCTCAAGTCTTTTTACTCAAATTTTCGATAATCGAGTCCAATGATAATCTGTCGGTTCAGGATTCCATGACCTGATTGATTTTAAGAAACAGAGTATTTGTTAATTTGAAGTTAGACCTACCTCAGTGGCTGTTTTAAGTTATTCTCACATTGATAGGATCAAAACTAGTTCTACTTCTTAGCTTCATCATTAACGCTTCTTGATAATCAATATATTTGTTTGTTTGATCAATTCTCTCCCTCTGATCATGTTTGTTTGATCTCTATTTCAGGGATGTAGACCTGTAGAGCGTATGGAGATAGGTGGCGGTTCAGCAACCCTGGAGGGACTATGTGATCGGAAGTATTTGACTTAAAGACGCAAACTTGGGAAGCAGCGCCGGTTCCTGATGAAAAAGATAGACAAATATGGGTTTTTGGGGCAAATGTTTCAATAGACAGGAAGGTTTATGCTTTAAGTTCTTCTGAAGGCATGATTTCGTACGATACTAGAGATGGTTCTTATCAAAGATCTGAGATGCCTAAAGATGAATGGCGGGGCAGAGGATTATGCGTGATTGACAATGTTCTCTACGTTTGCTTCTCTAGATTCGGGTTAATGTGGTATGACTCTGAGAGACGATTTTGATATCGAAAACTCTGAAATGTTTTACAGAACTTTTTAGTTAATATCTTGCTTTTGTGTATATAGATCTATGGGACATACACACAACTGATTCCTTATCCAACTAAGGTTCTAACCAACCCTAAAGACCATAATAGACAATAGTTGCTATGGTAAACAGAATTGAACACGGGTTTCCAATTTTTACCTTGAGAATCCGAGACATGAAAGAGGTACCGTCCAGAGACAACGCATTCTCTGCAGCTTCTTTGCGCGTGAACTCAATATACGCTGATCTGCAAAGGGCAATCAACTTTGGTCAGTAAGGTGTCCCCGATAACTGAACTGTGACATATCAAGACAATAATTGGGGTCATGAATTCAGACAACTTACCCACTTGGTTGTCCTGTTGCTGGATCTGTAACAGTTTTGCCTACTTTTTATTTGTCTCTCAACTTCCGAGCCGCTATCTCTAAACCACTAGAGTAAATATAAGAAAATTCCTCAGATTAGCTTTGTCACCCAAAGTATTATAAGAGTTTAGGTCCCAAAGACTTCTTACCTCACATGATAGCTTCTTCTTTTCATTTTTCTGCATTCCAGTTTTTACAAGTCAATATTCCTAATTAAATACCCATAACTAAATTAAAAAGAAGAACCGCGAAATAAAGACTTTTCTCCATTGGATACTTTTGACTTTTCTTTTTTTTTGGTCTACATTTATGACTTTTCTAAAATTTTCGTTTATTACTACAAGAGAAATTAATTCTGTATAACGACAAGTACCTAACCTTTTTCTCTTTATCTGAAAATTCATAAAATAAAGAAAGACATATGATATATTATTAGTTATTTCTAAATTGTTTTGAACTGTAAAAACGTTGGATTATTGTTATGCGCAATACACATGTGACCATCCACCACATCTTGTATCTAGCATAAATTTATAGTCCTCACACATATTTTCTAAATTCTACATGTATTCCATAATATCGGTTAACAAGTCATTCCGCAAAATTTTATCCTTCGACTACTAAACATCAGATTAACAAAAAATACATGATAC
Organism: Boechera divaricarpa; assembly: GCA_026770425.1. Lineage (NCBI taxonomy): Eukaryota > Viridiplantae > Streptophyta > Magnoliopsida > Brassicales > Brassicaceae > Boechera > Boechera divaricarpa. The sequence continues at coordinate 29,402,023 of CM049188.1, forward strand.
ATATTAAGAGAATATATTAGTTTCCACACTTTAATTCGGAACCAAAGCGAGCAGCTAAAATACTAGTTTCTCTAGTAACCCGTGTGGATTAGCCGAACTTAGGTCGGAGTCATCGGACGTAAACTCTTTTAGATGCAAAAGCAAAAACAATCTAACGGCCCTTCATGATATTTAATATGTATCTATATACATATTTCTGGAACAATCTCATCATCGTTGTCGTCATTCTCATATGCATTTTAAGTGTAATCATTATCAGATTAATCTTATCTGATAACCCATTTTCATTCTCTTTGTACATTACTTTGAATAAGATTAAAAAGTTGTGTGTGATATGGGTTAATTATATGCGAATATGATTAGGTGATTATATCATGATCAAGTGTTAGTGTCAATTAAATTATTTAGAATTGATAATACTTGCCATCAAATCGAAGGTGACACTCGAAGGAGAAATTTCAGATTCATACAGCAGCAGCAATAACTCCTCTTTTTCCCAAATTTTTTTTATAAATCCCAATCTCTGAATATGATTGTAAGTATAGTGGTTTCTACTCAATAGCTAAAGTAATAGTGAAGAATGAAGATGTAGGATAAGAATAATTACAATAGAAACAAGAAAGATAATATTTAGCTTAATAAGATTCTGTTTTCAATAAATCATCACTGACAAATCTCAGAATTTAACTTAGGTTTTTACACTCTCGAATCCATAAACATAAAGAGAACAAACGAAACACGCGAGAAGAAACTCACTCATGTGACAAACCCTTTGAAGGAGAGATCTCTACGACCAACCAAACCAGTAATCAAGAATATAAACAAGACCCAAGGAGAATGGGTAAAGCAAGTAAGCTATGAAACATGTCCAAAGAGGATAAGTTGTGCGGAAACTAGCGAAACCTCCCATCACGAGACAAACAATGAGAATCACTAACACTTCAGATGAGAAGTTCCATGTTAGTCCTCGAAGGTAGACGATTGCTAAGAACACCGAGAGACACAGAATGTTGTTCATTGTCACTCCACCACATAGCTGCAAACAAACAAAAACCAAGAGAAACAGGTTTTAGTTTAGGAAGTATAACAAGGTAGAAAGATATAAGAAATGTGGTTACGGACCTCGGAGAAAGTTAATGAGGCGGTTCTGATCTTTTTGCGGGAAGCGAAGATGATGGCTGAGACGGCTTCACTTGAATTGGTGGCTAAACAGATGTTTTGTACTGCGGAATCAAACTTACCGTCTGTTCTATTTCATTCTCTTTCTTTATATATTCCTCGCACCTGTTGAAGAATTATATTTGATTGAGATACCCAGAGTGATATGATACTGAAATGTGCTTTTGGTAATTAAGAGTCTAATTGGGCCAAAAAGCCCAATTACGTTACAAGCCCATATCCTAAAACTAGTCTGAATCATATTAGACTTCTTTTTACGTTCCATAGTCTCTTAACTAAAGTCTTTAACGTTTTTGTTGCATCTCCTTCTTCTTAGCATCCACAAGCAGAGCAACTTGTGCACATTTACTTTTAGTTTCTTCCAGTTCTTTTTCTAAGCTCTTTACCTGTTTTATTAAGCAATTTATACCGCTGTTAGAGTCCATGTGACTGTTAACCTGTTAAATGTTTTACTATAATGGTCTTTGTCTATAGATGGCGTGCCCAAGGAAGGACTTAGAATAGAAGATGTCCTAATCAGGATTGCTGTTTTGATACTAGTACAGGATAAGGTGAGTCTATCGACTGTAATCCTTTAATAAGTTCTCTCTTTCATTTCTGAATTGTCTTCTGAGAGCCAATGCACAGTGTTGCCACATGGTGATTTGGAATTTCTGTATCTAAGTTTTACTGTTATTGTGGACATTGAGTTAGATGATGCAACAGAAATGTAGCACTATTTTTTGTATTTGTTGCTTCTAGGCTATAGTGTTGATCTCTACCAATTTTTCAGTACAGTAATTAGATGTTCGAACCACTCTATGATCTAGGACCTAAGATGTTTCTGTGCATTCCTGTGATAAAACGTTTGGTTATGTTCTGCTTCACTTTCTCTGTTTCCCGTCACTTTGTACAGAAATAAAGGAAGCCACCTTTTCGAATCTCTTGTAGAATTTTCTTTTGTTGTTGTTTTGTTTCTTAAGCTTATCGCCCCGAAGTTTTGATCCTGAGTTGCTCATGTTTTTTTTTTTGGTACTCTGGCCTGACAGGTGAAATTTGTAGAAGATCATCCAGCGAAACCTGTTTTCCCCTCCCGCATTCTTGAAAGATTCCCAGGACTGAGAAGTGGAAAAATTTGGAAGGAGGAACATGACAAAATAATGATACGTGCTGTTTTAAAGTATGAACCCTGCACCACTGTTCTCACCGAATGGTTTTATTTTCTCTTCATTTTCCATTACTTGCTCACATTTTCTTTTCCTTCTCTGGATATTTGAATCTTTAGGCATGGGTACGGACGATGGCAAGCTATTGTTGATGACAAAGAGTTGGGGATCCAAGAGCTTATCTGCAAAGAATTGAACTTCCCTCACATAAGTTTGTCTGCTGCTGAACAAGCTGGCTTGCAGGGGCAGAATGGTAGTGGAAGCTCCAATCTGGGAGCACAGACTAACCAGAATCCTGGAAGCGGTAATACTGGGAACAATAATGCTTTTGCTGATGGGGCCCAAGTAAACTCGATGTTCTACTATCGGGACATGCAGAGACGACTTGTTGAGTTTGTGAAAAAGCGAGTTCTACTTTTGGAGAAGGCGTTGAATTATGAATATGCAGAGGATTATTATGTATGTTGTGTCTACCTGCAGTGTTGGTACTTACTTATTCACATGTCTTGCGCTTTGTTTAACTTTGATTGAATATCTGGTTGCAGGGACTTGGTGGCTCATCATCTATGCCTACTGAAGAACCAGAAGCTGAACCAAAGGTTGCTGACACAGTGGGAGTGAGCTTTATTGAGGTCGATGATGAAATGCTTGATGGACTTCCGAAGACTGATCCCATCAGTAAGTTCCATCACAAGTTTCTTTATTTAACGAGCTGTTGGTTCTTATGTGAGCTCTCTGAATCTTGCTACAGCTTCAGAAGAAATTATGTTGGCTGCTGTTGACAACAACCAGGCGCGGGTTGAAATAGCTGAAAATTATAACCAGGTAAGCTGTGTTTTTTTCTTTGGTGGAAGGCTAATGTCTAGAACCAGTATATTACTCTAATCTCTCTGCGGTTATCCAGATGTGCAAAGATTTTGATGAGAACGCTCGTGAGTCACTCCAAGCATATGTAAACAACCAACCACCGAGTAGCAAGCTAAGTGAGAGCTTCCGTTCACTCGAATCTATCAATGGTAACATTAGCACAATCCTTTCGGTAAATTTATAGTACAGAGAAAGAGAAACGAGCATCATCTTTAATAAACTCGGTTTTTGCTGGATGGTCTTCTATGACTAACTATGAGCACCACCGCCTGGGACGTGTTTGGGTAGTCAGGGGTCCAAGTGTTCGTGTCACTCCGGTCTTCAAGAGTAGTCAAATGATAACAGTGTCTATTCTTCTACAAGGACAGCTGGAGGAATTCTTTGTGACATTTGTTTACGCATTGAATCTCATAGAAGAAAGAAAGGAACTTTGGGAAGATTTGAAAAGTCATCATGATTCAACAATGTTCAAGAACAAAAGTTGGATGATATGTGGGGATTTTAACGAAACCTTGGAAGTAAAGGACCATTCCCAACCTAACCCCAACACGAGTGGTATGCAAGATTTTCAAAACATTACAAGACACTGCTCTCTGCGTGATCTTCATCACCATGGTCCACATTTAACTTGGAGTAACCGAAGGGATGATGGAACCATTTGCAAAAAACTGGATCGCACTCTGGTAAACAACTCATGGAATTCTTTCTTTCCGAATTCTTATTGTGTTTTTGAGGCAGGAGGATGCTTAGATCACTTGAGATGCCGAATCCAATTAGACTCTCAAGTTCAAGGAGCTAGGCGGCCATTCAAATTTGCTAACGTCTTGACAAAGCAGCCATCGTTTCCCTTGATTGTGGAGAACCATTGGCAAGACACTTCTGAATTATTTATTTCCACATCATCCCTGCATCGTTTCTCAAAAAAGCTAAAGGAAATCAAACCAAGCCTAAAGGAGCTAGGCAAGGAAACTGTGGGTAATCTATCTAAACGAGTCAAAGAAGCTTATGAGAAGCTTTGCTTGAAACAAGAACGAACACTTACATCACCTTCAACGCTGACGGTACAAGAGGAAACAACAGCTTACAACAAATGGGTTTCTTTATCAGGAATTAAGGAGAAGTTCTTAAAGCAGAAATCTAAAATTCATTGGCTAAATGTGGGGGATAAAAACAACACCTTCTTTCATAAATCAGCTGAAGCAAGGAAGCAACAAAACACAATCAGGGAAATTCGTTCAGAGAATGGGGATATTAAGAAAACTACTGAAGAAATAAAAGATGAAGCCGTCCGCTACTTCAGCCATTTTGGACTTGTTTCAGGTGCAATCAGGTGATATTGGAGATGTTGAAGTCAAATGGCTCATTAATAATCATTTATACTAGTTTTCCAGAACCTATACTCTACAACATAATTGTGGGATATACTTCTCTTCCATTTCTCTATAATAAAAAATTGTCAGCCGAATTATACATAGATAAATCCCAATATATGACAGTAATTTCTACAGCCACTTTGTTGTTGGCGACACGTCCCAAGTCTCTTCCTTGTAGGAACAAAGAAATGGAAGAGATTACTGCATTTATAAAAGGTTCAATCTCGGATGATCAGCGTTTAGGAAGATGTATGTACATTCATGGTGTTCCCGGGACTGGGAAGACTATTAGTGTACTATCGGTAATGAAGAATCTGAAGGCTGAGGTTGAAGCGGGAAGCGTAAGTCCATATTGCTTTGTGGAGATCAATGGTCTCAAATTGGCTTCACCTGAGAATATTTATAGCGTAATCTATGAAGCATTGAGTGGTCATCGTGTCAGTTGGAAGAAAGCTCTACAGTCTCTAAATGAGAGGTTTGCAGAAGGAAAAAGGATTGGTAAAGAGGCTGAAAAGCCGTGCATACTTCTCATTGACGAACTTGATCTTCTAGTCACCAGAAACCAGTCAGTTTTATACAACATTCTGGATTGGCCTACCAAGCCTAACTCCAAATTGGTTGTGTTGGGAATAGCAAACACTATGGATCTTCCAGAGAAGTTGCTTCCTCGGATTTCAAGCCGAATGGGTATACAGAGACTGTGTTTCAGCCCTTATAACCACACTCAGCTACAAGAACTCATTTCTACAAGGCTGAACGGAATCGATGCTTTCGAGAAGAACAAAAAGATCGGAACGCTCCCAGACGGCGTATTTTTTTTAAACGAGGATGATTGGTGTGAAGCTAAAAGAATCGAAGATTAGTCATAAAGCTTCTTGACTATGAAAGCCAAGCATATAATATCTCAGTTAGCATGGCTCTTATATATATGCTTGTTACTATTTAAGTTAACCTCGATGTAATATTTTCTTTTCAAGTTTCACAAATAATTTAAGCAAAAAAAATAATAGTCTATATAGAAAGAAAGAGAGCTTCAGCTAGTTGATGATTTTTTTTTTTTTATTCCGTTAAATGCCTTTAAATAGAGCAATTTTATTTATGTAAAATGGATGTATACACTAATTCTTATAGACCAAATTCCTAACCAGTACTCTTTAGCAACCAGCTGAAGGATCTGTTTCTTATACAATCCAAGAAAACAAATCAAAAAAATCAAAAATAAAATCAGGGAAAACATAATCAAAAGTCCAATGATTATTTTTTGTTGATAAATTCCCGAACTAAGTCACAAACACAACAAATGTTTAGGAACACAAAAGCGACGATAAGATACACTTTTTATTGTTGCATGATATTCTTGCTTTCTTAAATTATACATTTTCTAACAAAGTAATGGGTTTTTTATTACGCTAAAACCACATACTAAAAAAAGGTTAAAAAAAGAAATACGAAAATGCTGGAGAAAACGTAATATGGTGAAGAAACGTATTGTAATGTTACTGTAACACTTAATCCCAAACATAATGGTTCGAAATTGTGAATTCTGATTTTGTTCTCCATAAGAAGAAGTGAATTATCAGCATAGGATCTGTGGTGAGTCTCATCTTACTGTCTATCCAAATCGAATACCTTAAAGAAGAAATGAGGATAAGTATAAGACATCTTACTCTTCAAACCCCAACCTCGTTCCTTGTTTTTTTTTCTTATCGCATCATCTTATTCATAACGAAATGTTCACAACTTACAATAAATTAAAACTTACATAGAAGTTACTTGAGCCATATTTGACCTATCGGTTTTCATAAGGTAGAGTAACTAAATGACAATATTTTTGTCCAAAACAGCAAAGTACATGGGACAAAACTTATTGACTTTGGCTATCGGTTCCGCACATGCATTTGAGCCTCTCTTGGAGAACCTATAAATGTGACATTGTCGTTGTTGATGCTTAGAGCTTCGGAGGTGGCTTGGGGTGAGACAGTGCCATATTTGGACCAACTCGTTCCTTGTTTCCAAGAGAGGCTCAAATGCATGTGCGGAATCTCCAGTAAAATCAGATTTCTTGGTAAGTGTTCCATTACAATTTGTTTCAAAGCTTTTCCTAGCTTAACAGAAATGAGTGTGTATATTTTGACAGGAAATCATCAAGGAACTTCCCAGCACATTAAAAATTGTTGACCTTTCAGCGGTAATGCCCTAGAGAAATGGCTTATGCTTTTTTCTATATGTGATATGCTTATCTAAAATGCACATTTTAGGACTTTCGGCTGCGTAATATCTCAGAGCATGAAGAATGGTATGGTCAGCCACACAAGGCAGTAGAGTTGCAAGTACTTTTCTCTCAAAAGCTCTCGCTTGATTTGTGTCTTTTGTGTTCATAACGCTTACACTTACCAAGTGTCATGCTGGGTTCAGAAAGAAGTTGTGTATGGTCTAACAGAGATCCTAAGGGAGGACATAAAAAAGGTGCGCCTTGTAGCTAACCCAGGCTGTTACCCGACTTCGATTCAACTTCCTCTTGTTGCTTTAACGAAGGTTTTTTTGTCTATTCTTTTTCGGAATGCGATTTTAATAGATTATTTAGAAAGTGTAAGTAATCACTTATTTTGGAATATTGAAAGACATATGATATACGGTATTTCTTCCGTATCAACTTCTTCGGACCAAGGAAAATTCGACATTATCGATAGAAATACAAGAAAATTTATGAAGAAATTATTTAAGAAAATTTGGCTATTGCTATATCATTACTCAAACTCAAGAGAGTTGTATTTATAGGAAAACAAATTTTTTTTCGACTATTTAGCGAGGGAAATGCATCCATATAACGGTCTCATTGTAACGGTCATATTTGCATCTGTTTTCATCGCTAATTCGACAGTATCTCACGAATAAGCGTCGCTAAATACTCGGAAATTATTGACCATATTATTGGTTTAAAAGTCCTCGCAAAAAACACAACGGTTACAAACGTATCGACGATTTCTCGAGAAAACCCAGATTTCCTCGCTAAATTGTCGCAAAATGTTTAAAATTGTCGACAAATTAGCGAGCAAATACTAGCGACAAAACCAGTTGTCTTAAAATTCTCGAAAACGACGCAACGGTTACATACATACCGACGTTTTCTCGAGAAAAATTATGTTTCCACGCTATTTTCTCGCAAATTTAAATTCGTTTCGACAATTTAGCGAGGATTGATTGTTTCCTCGCTAAATTATTTATATTTCATCGCAATTAGCGACGATTTATTTTTCCTCTCAAAAGTTCTCGCTATCTGGCCATTTTCTTGTAGTGTTACTGAAAAAAGGTCATGATTCTTAGTTGAATCGACGTACCATTCCGATTTAATTGGCGAAATTTCTATGAAAATTACTTAACTATTTCTCCTGATGAAAAAGGCTTGTCACTAAAAATATCAAAATATGTCTATTATTCGATGGTAAAACTAAGAAGAATGCATATTCATTCATGTATATACATATGATCGATTTATCCACTAGTAATGTATTTTGTTCACAGCGGTCTATTTTTTACATGTAAATTTATTTCACTAGTGGATTAGTAAAATAGAATTATGAATTATATATGTTTATCAATTTTTTTTTTTTTTGAAAGTGGCTTTTGTCTATAACTGAATCTTTGATCATTAGCTAAAACCCATTTTGTAACTTTAATTTGTTTCAAACGGCATGCCCCGGATCTCCTCAAATGGTTTGCGCAAACCCGAGCAAGACCTGGAGAGTGTCTGGCGGAGGACAGTACAGGATCCTGACTGTAGATAGAAACTCCCGAAGGCTGAGCACGTGACTCCATCCGAGAATCGCGCTCTAGAAACGAAGGTTCCCTCCGTGCTAAGAGGGAAAAATCAGGCTCGATTACATTTGACGAAATAGTATGCAGAGATGACTTGTTGTCAGCTAATGGTTCTTCCTGACGAGTTTGAGAGACTCTAGCTAGATACTAAAGATAAAAATGACAAAAGTTAGATAATTCAGAAAGGAAATAAAAAGGAGAGAGAAAGCAAGGAACTAATCGTTTCAGATATCCAAGCTTACTTGCTTTTCGAAGAGAGGAACCACAGTATGGTCGACTAGAAATTTTCTTAGGTGTCCAACAATCCCTTCTAACGCTTTAAGGATCTTTAAAGCTTCCCCCTGCAAATCCACTATCCTCTCATCTTGCGCAGCATAAAACGGTGTTTCCTCTGGCAGAAAGAAAATACAGTTTACGTATTATTATGGAGTAGGCTCACATGAACTATACAGCATACAATTTCAAAAATAGGAAATAGGCATAGCACAATATTTTAAAGATGACAGACATGAATTGAAAATAGGAACCAAGAAATATCAAAGCAAATAATATATTCATGGGAATAGAGTTATTATTGGTTGATGAAAAAGTAATAATTTGTTTAACAAATCTTATTATATTTTTAGAATATGTTTTATATTAGTTTTTAATTTATTTTATTAAAATATTATTTTAATATGGTTTGTTAAGAGTCCTTATATTAATGTTTAATTTACTTATTTTTGTGAAATATTATTTTAAAATATTTATTTAATTTCAAATTAATATGTTATTCACAGAAAATACAAATCAAGGTTTTGTGATCATTTTCTTCTTAAAAATTTTGATGATAATTCTATTTATAAAATATATTTTCATATAAATATAGATAAAAATATAATATAATATTATTTTTCGGTGCTATAGCATGAAAAGTATAAAACTAGTCAGTAAAACAATATGAACTACATTGTACAACTTCTAACGTGAGACACAAGATCATTTCCAAAAGCCCATTTTGTTTTTTGTCAACCCAAAAGCCCATTTATTATTCAGGAAAAAAAAAGTTATCTCTTAAGTCTCAACCACTAACATCCAATAAAACTAACTTTTCAAAGGAAAACGGTTGATTCCCCCACCAACTATATTGTTTTGGCGTATTCATACCTGAACTTATGTGTCGTGTCTTAAACTACATGAATTTACCTAAATTTTAAATTTACTACACGAACTATTCAAAAACGGCTAAAACCCACACAAATGCCACGTGGCGTCCACATAGATGCAACATAGTCTATGATGCCACGTGGCATTCACGTGGATAATTTTTTTTTTAAAAATTTTTAACTGAGATAAAATATTACTAATATTACTCGAGCCGGTGAATCCAGAAACAACAGATTTGAAGTTACTTCACAATGATTAAGTTAACAACACAAACTTTCTCAGTGTTCCAAGATTTGGAATTTCTACAGAGACCACGACCATTTCCAGTGGGGTAAAATGGATCCAACTCTGTGAAAGCTATTCTTTTAGTAGAAAACTATTCATTCTATATAATACTATTCTTTCTGTAGAACACTATTCCTTCCGAATAATATAGTTATTCGTTTGGTCATAGAACACTATATTCTACAGGTGTGGGCGCTACATTTTACAGAAGGAATATTGTTCTACAGAATAAATAGTGTTCTACAGAAGAAATAATATTCTACAGACATAATAGTTTTTTACTGAAGGAATAATGTTTTACAGAAAGACTAACTTTCATAGAGTTGGATCCATTTTATCCCACTGAAAATGGTCGTGGTCTCCGCAGAAATTCCAATTCCGGAAACACAGATCTCTCACTCTCTCTTGTGAAATAAAAAATTGAAGCAAAACATAGTGACAAGTGCAAACACTAATAGTATGAAGAGAACAAGGCTAAAACGCATAAGGTCTAAGCTAAGATGGTGGTAAACGTAAGAAGGATATAATCGAACGGCTACAATTTAGAGGAGTATGAAACGTTAAGCGAAGCGTGGCGTACGCTGATTCTCGTTCCTCACTTTTTCGGTATTTGTTCATTGTAAATTTGTAATGTTGTTTTGTCAGAAAAGGAAATCTGAATTACGAATCGCCAAGTCAGCATAAAAAGCGACAAGATTTGGTCCGCTAAACGATGTCGTCTCTGATTCGACCGTTGGGGTCATACATGGAGATGGGCCTTTTAAAGGATACGGGCTTGTTATACTCTTCTCTGATGGACGAATAACAATAATAGTTGCACTTTTCATCTCTCTTGAAAATAAGAACTTTGGTTGAATAATAATTGGGATTTTTAAATGATATAAATTACTGTACCATCGTATGATCGTATCGTTGAATATTGGAAATGATGTGCCAACAATTTGATAGGAATCACCAATTGTACATAAATGGTTACGACAAAAGAGTGAATTTCGTAGACGATATTAGACTAAACCATCAGAAACATTGGCGTTGTTCACAGAATTGCGTACAAATCCGTGCATGCAAAACATTAATATAGAAGTTGACCCAAAAAAAAAACATTAATAACATCAGTAGAATATTGGCCACATTTTATCAAACATTTGTAATATTTGTCAGTGAATTATTGACGGATCAAATTTTCAAATACTCTCTATTCTAAAATAAGTGCTAAAATACTCTCTCTAATTTTTTTAATTAAGATAATGATAAAATTACGATTTTATCTTTAATGAAATCGGAAATGACCATGATATAAGGTTATATATTTTTAAATGTAAGTAATTCCAACAAAAACACGGTAGCTCAGATGGTTTAAACTTGTTTTGCGCATCCGGGGTTCGAATCTCATTTTGGTGGTATAATCTGTATACTCCTCGTACTCTTCATACTTAGTGACGACTGTCGTTTTCATCGATATGCTTATATACGATAAGTGAAGCATGAGTAGTTAGTAACTTAGTGCAATCAATATTTCCAGTAAATAGTGCAATCAATATATATTTCCCGTAAACGTAATCAACAACCGTGTAAGTTTCTTAATACCTCTTTTAACCATCTATTAATAAATGTATCAAATGCATCAAACCAGTTTGTAATCAGTTTAGTGTGTTAACCAATTGTAAACCAGACAAACCCGGAATTCTCTAATATATAAAGAGGATTTCGTTGTTTGTTAAACGTAAGAAGAATAACAGAATAACAAACATTTTCGATCATTTCTCTCTCTGTTAACACACTATATCATTCTTACGCTTAGGATGATATCTAAGCTGCTGCTGCACTACAGCCTCATCAATCAAATTTGATTACACATTCATGCAAATAACAAAGAGATACGGAGAGAGTGAACAACCTTGCATCAAACCGCTCGTACTACCAAAATAACCTGAACCGAGAAAGAAGTAGTTGATATAAGAGATTAATCCAATGTATAAATTGAGGAGGAAAACCTGAAGCTTCAAGTGCGTTAAGCAAAAAATTCCATTGCACATAATCGAACGCCTTTGAAATATCAACCTTCATTGCACATCTTGGCGAAATTGAATCTTTGTGGTAGTCTTTTACAAGCTCTGAAGTTAGTAAGACATTTTCCATTAGCAATCTGTCTTTAACAGAATCCGATTGATTTTGCGATATAAGACGTGGTAAAAGCAACTTGAGACGATTCGCCAAAACCTTAGAGATGATTTTTTACAACACATTGCAGCATGAAATCGGACAGAAATCTTTCATCTCCTTAACATTTTCGTTCTTCAGAATCAATGCTTACGGTTTCATATTCTATTTCACTCACCGGTGGGGATTCTTTTCACCCTTACCTCCTGGTACTTCTTCGGTATCGGTCACCCAGGAGTATATAGCTTTGCAAGGTGGTCCTTGCTGATTCATACGGGATTCCACGTGTCCATGCTACTCGGTTCAGAGCATAAGCTAGTGATGCTTTCGGCTATTGGACTCTCGCCATCTAGGGTGCGACACTCCACCGCTTAGCCTAGCAGCACGGCGCTGCCGCTACTACGAGAATCGCTTTTGCTTTCTTTTCCATTGGCTACTAAGATGTTTCAGTTTGCCAGGTTGTCTCTTGCCTGCCCATGGATTCAGCAGCAGTTCAAAAGGTTAACCTATTCGGGAATCTCTGGATTTATGTTTATTTTCAACTAGTGGGAAGTTTTTCTCCTAAACAATAAAAAGTCTTTGATTAAAAAAAATTGCGCTCTTCAATTACGCAAGTTGTTTTAAAGATAATTGGCAAAACTGACAAAAATCAAATACAGCATGAACAATACCTAGGTAATATGAAGATCTAAACCGTAAAAAGACTTTTTGTTTTTAATAAATATTATTGGTTTTCTATTTTTCCAAATGTATAAATAAATAAACATTCAATTAATTGATTCTTCACTTCCAAGTCTTCTTCTGGACTTGTGTTCGTACGTAAAGATTTATCTTTTTCTCTGTTTTGTTGAAGTGTCTCTGTGTCATTGCCAATGAAGTCAATGCATCTTTCTTTCTAGTTTTCATGGTTTTTTATTTTATTGTAGTATATACTGGGTGGTATGTTTTCTTCTGTAGCTTGAATCAAATTGTAGTCGGTCCCTAGCTATATATCTACAGCATATTCCCTCCTCACATTCATTCCCAATCACCAACATTTATTGACATGATGATATCTCGTAAACCAGTGTTTTTTATTGCTCCTTTGTGTTCTTCTAGTTGTTCTTTTGGATTTTAAGTTTCTGTAGCTTCCCATCAGCCTTTAAACAGGCATTGTGCATTTTCTTTTACCAAGTTGAATCTCCCTCCTATCTACCTTTCCTTTTAATTACGTGCTCTGTGAAAAATTCAGACAATTTAGCTCAGATAACATTCATTCTCATAATCTAAGACTTTCCACAAAAGTCCACTGTGGACAATTAAGATATTTTCACTAAAACCATCCATTTTAGGACATTTAAAGAGAAGACAAAAGAAGTTACTTACCAAGTGAAAAAGCCAAGTGAGTTGCAGAGTTGCTCTGTTTAGCCACACCTTGTTCTGTCTCTCCCGCAGAACCGACCTTAACTCCGGAGAACGAGTCAGAATCGCCGACGAGACTCTCCTGAGCCAACGGCTGAGATCCAAAAGCGTAACACCAAGAAGTCTGTGGAGCAGAGAAGAGACCTTCTCTCATAGTTTGCATAGCCATCTCCAAATTCCAATACAAAAAAACTTGAAATCGATGTTGCCGAGAAGAAGAGCGATTTGTTTCTGCGGAAGATAACAAAAAAAAGTCAACAAAGTTATAAGACTTCGATGTGAAATCTTTGTCGAATTTCAAACCCAATTTAGAAAACTTGTAAGAAAAAAGGTAAGATCTTTTGGATTGGGTATTACGCCAAACCACACGAATGACGAAACCCATATGTGAATCAGAAACGTCAATTTAAAACATGCTTTGACATTTGGCTTTAAAATTTGCTTTTCTTTCTCTTCAAAGTTGTGATGTGATGGTGCAAAATACCCTTTTGTTTAACAAAGACAATTCAGTCTTTACGCTTCAACTTATAAAGTTGCAAACTTTATATTCTTCTCCCTCAAATAGTGGTAAGCAAAATCAAGTTACTGGTAATATTGTTCAATTATGTTTCAAATCCAATTCCTCATCATCAATCTTCAATACCCAAATCTTATTTATTATCATTAATTTTAAATACATCCAGTTTATTCACTATAGATTACGCCTAAGCTCAGTTGTTTGCAAAAACCCATGTCCATAAAGCTTCTCCTAAGAGCATATATATTTCGTTCATTCTTCTCTCTCTACTAACTCTTTGGATTTGGCTCTTTGAGAATTTTGAGGGTTTGTGCACAGTTAAGTGACTTAGAACCGTATTATAGGCTATTATATTTCTTGTTTTATATGAGTCATAGACCCCTTTGTGATTCTATTTCCTTGCGGAGTTTATTCATGTGAGTGTGCACAAGAATCCAAAACACATAAGCACGCCGATTAACAACCTGTGATTAAACTAACACTAGACTCTGTGACTTTATCCGACACATACACATGTCAAGTCGAGAACTTAGTCTGAACTCTGAAGTGTTTTTTCGTAAAAAGGCTCTTTCTTGGCTTGCGAATCTTAGAAAAGATATGATTAACATGGAAGATGATGGAGGTTCGTGATTACAAGAAAGTCAAGCTCTAAACTGCTACCACTATCTACCAGCTTTTAAGAGAAACAACCATAATGTATTCGTATATAATTGAATGTAATGAGATGGCGTTTGGTTCGACACCTCAAAACTTATTTGCCTTCACCACCTCCGACTAAGAATCCAGGACCAACGCCTCTCTTCTCCTCCTCCTCGCTTCCTTCTCACGCAACCTTCGATCCACCGCAGCTATGAAGATCACCGCCTTGCTCGTTCTCAAGTGCGCTCCCGAAACTTCCGAACCCGTCATCCTTGCCAACGCTTCTGACGTCTCTCACTTCGGTTATTTCCAGCGATCTAGCGTCAAGGAGTTCGTCGTCTTTGTCGGTCGCACTGTCGCTAGCCGAACCCCTCCTTCCCAGCGCCAGTCCGTCCAGCACGAAGGTTATTCTCCTTCTTCTACCTCTAGATCGCGTGTTTCCAATCTTGTTTCTCCCGGATCTATGCAATCTCCTTTTCTCTTTGCCTTTTTATTCGATTTCTGAAGATTCGGATCGGATTTTCGATTTCCAAACTTTTATGATTTAGGATGTGCACCTCTTCCGATTGTAGATCTTTCTGGACTATGCCCAGGCTTTAATTTCACGCGTTTCCATCTTTTTGTTCTTGTCCTAGAATTTGGGATAATTAGGGTTCGTGTTTTTGTTTTGTTTATGATATAGAGTACAAGGTTCACGCTTACAATAGAAATGGCCTTTGCGCGGTGGGGTTCATGGACGATCATTATCCTGTTCGTAGTGCTTTTTCTCTTCTAAATCAGGTATCATTATGTTTAACGTTGTTCTTAATGTTGTAATCCACATCTAGGTTCTCGTCAGGAGGAAATGATTCGGTTTGCTTGACATTCAATTTTTCTCAGGTCCTAGATGAGTACCAGAAGAGTTTTGGTGAGACATGGAGGTCTGCAAAAGAAGACTCCAGTCAGGCTTGGCCATACTTAACCGAAGCTTTAAACAAATTTCAGGTTCTTCACTTGTGCAACTGTATTCGCTCTTTTTGCCTGTGAATATTGCTAAGAACTGTAGCTATAAGCTCAATTAAGTGGACATTATAATCCCAATCGAATGATTCTTCATGAATTAATTTTAGTAGCCCCATTGTTTTATGATCAAGTTGATTGTGATTTGTGAGTGGATTTGACTCTGCATTGACCTCAACAAACTCGGAGATTAGCAGGGGAAAACAGGCTACACAAGCTCAGTCCCCTAATCTTTTGCCTAGGAAAATTCCAGTAGTTCAGACTGCAGTTCACGGTGCCACTAACCAAAAGTTGGTTGATAAACCATCTGATAAGACTGTAATACCATCCATCGGTGGAGCTGGTTCGCAATCTAAAGCCAAATGTGAAGTAAACAATAAGGTTGGTCCGGCGATCAAAGTGAGTAGTGTATGCGGAAAACCTCCAGAGGTTGCAACTGTGGCAGGGACCGGACAGGGTGTTTAGTTCTTTGATAGAATCATCGGATACTTTAGTTTGGAGCTTTCATTTGTAATTTTTATTAAAGGACTGAAAGAAAGATATGATGTAAAGGAGGCCCTTCAATACATGGTACAAATTAATATGAATATCATATACTTACAATCTTCAAACTCTAGAACATATAGTTAGAATTGAATCTCAGGACTTAAAAAGGAGATCACTTCCTCAGCTTCTTTTGACATATTCAGGGAGCTTTACTGGTGGGACAATGTAGCTACATTGTTTCTGCAGAGCTGGAGATGGACTGACACAAGAGAAGATTGTTGAGGTTTGCTTCGGTTGTTGTTTATACTTCTTTAACTTGACACCAAACAAGAATGACCTTAGTGGAATCCTAGGCTTTCCAGCTGATGATGACGTGCTCTTGTTCAGAGATCTTGTAGATGTCCCATTCAAGATCCCAAGATTCTCTTCTAGTTTGCATACAACTCTTTCCACTTCAGTTCTCAGTTATATGTTTCATATCCGGGAATCAGCACTGATGGTGACGAATGACTAAGCCGAGGAAGAAGAAACATATAATTCAGATAACATAATCATGCCTGGCCATAAAAATCTAGATCACTATCAGATGCTTACGCTAAGAGCTCGATGAGGCGAGGGACAACTCCTGCTTGGATGACCGCTTGAATTTTGTCGTTTGAATTATCCGAGAGGTATGACAGAGCCCAGCATGCATCTGTGAGAACTTCTTCATCTATTGATTGCACAAGGCGCTCAAGAACTGGTAAAGCTGGTTGTGTCTGCTCGGAAAATGTAAAGAAACAACATATCAGAAGCATGTTAAATAATATTATGGAGAGTCCAAATTCGGTCAAGTGTGTATAATCTTTAAGAAAACCTGTTCAAATGAAGGCTGGGGCTTCCCTCGGCAGAAGTTTGATAATGTCCATGTAGCATTCCTCAGCATTGAAAGCTTTGTATTCTCATTGAATTGAGTCAGAAGAGGCATCATGGCACCATAACTTAGGACAAGGTCACGGCATTTTGGTGAGTCTCCAGCAACATTTCCCAATGCCCAAACAGCCTATACTCAGGAAAAAAACAGACCTCAAAATGGTAACAGTCTCACTGAATTTACACTTGATCCTAAGGTCTAAGAAATTCTCTGAAATAAAGATAAACAAACCAATGACAGTTAGGATTTAAACAAACACCTGTTCACGGACATCTTCACTTGCAGAGCTGAGAAGTTGGATGAATATCGGGACAGCGCCACTTTCAATGATGACATTAGTATTCTCTGATGTCCCTGAAGCAATATTGGTGAGCGCCCAAGCTGCCTCAAACTAAACACAGGGAAGAAATGAACAGCAAAAGCAAGTTAACAAATACATCTAGTAACTATCAATTTATCCATAAAAAACAAATGCAGGTGCTACTCACCTGAAGTTTGGGGAAGTCATCCCTGGAAAGAAACTTCACAACACGAGGAACAACACCAGATTGTACAACCTCATTGATAGGAGGATTTTGCTCTACAAAATAAACCAAAAATCAACTGCTAAAGACTCTAACCAAAACGCTGATTGTTATCTACTATTGATGATTAATAACATAAATCACAAACCAATCGAAAGCAGTTTCCGCAAGAGATTTGTTGCCTCCAACTGTGAATTGCTATCCTCTGACCAGATTCCAGCAACCATAGCTGGTAGATTTTCTTTCAACTGTAACACGAAGATACACTATAATAATTAAAAATCTTCTCTAGCTAAAGCAAATTTGATGATCGCCGTTGAGATATCAACCCTAATTCTCTCTACATGTCAAATTCAACATAGCTCACACTAGATTCCATATTGCAATCTTACAACCAAGAAAATTTCGAGTCAATTAAAGATAGATTAGTAACAAAAACTCACCAAAAAACACAGACACATCGCAAACACTTCCAAATCAATATGTCGTTAAAACTAGTCAAAGGAAATTTATCTTTTGTATTAACTAATCCATGAAGAAGAAAATGGCTTAGGAAATGGTAATTTATATGTACACCGAAGAATCGAAGTTTCATATCTTTTGATGATTGCTTAGCGAGGTGAAAAAGATAATCACACCGAAGAAGAAGCTCCAGTGAAGCTCTTCAATGAGGCCTCTAGTGGAAGAACCAAACAAGGCTCATTGCGATGTCTGATGACGATTTGTTCCTTTAACCATGTTTTCAGAGGACAATGACCTAACACAATAACATAGTCAAGATCGTTTTTTTGGGAGGCAAAAAAAAATCTTCCGAAAACTCTCTCATGCCTTAATCAAAATGGGTCAATGTGACTAGTCGGGAGTTGGGTTTCGGAGAGTAATGTGGGGGTTAAGGTTGTGGCACTTATAAATGGCAAAAAATAAAAAATAAAGATATTAATATACTGACATAATAGTTTAACCAATTAAAAAAAAAATTAATATTTGTATCATGGAAGTATTGAATCATTGCAGAACTGAATCCTGAATCCTCTGTGAGAAGAGAAACGACTCTTGCTACATCCTGAGTCATAAACTGAAGACAGTAAACGTCGTTACTTTATGTGTAATTTTAATTTATGTCTTTGTTGTTGATGTATCCAGATCTTTGACTTTCCACAACACAACACTGCGAATCTTCAACCCTCTTGTGATGGTTGGAGTCTGTTTTACTTTTTAGTTTGTTTCCTTGTTGAATTGAGACACTAAGCATTTGGGCATTGTTTATCAGAACTTTAGGAGTATCATCGAGCATCGGTTCAGAATTTAAGTTATAATAACTCCTTGCCAACGTCATGAATGTCTGAATTCAATTGCATAAGAAGGGATCCCAAAGTTCAACTTCAAGGTGTGGATGCTTGTCCTTATTAGGAACCCGACTTGTGATAAGATGATCGGTTGGGGACTTCTGGTAGCCAAGGTGGTGTGGTCCGTAAGTGTGACATCAGAATAGTTTGGTTCTCCCAATCTGGCCCTCAAAAAGTCAAGAAGGATCTTATGAGGCTTTTATATGAGCTAGTATGTCACTCCTATAACTATGGAAGTTCTATAACTGTTTAAAGACCCATACAACTGTAACCATAACCATTTGCTTTCACAGCTCTCAGAGTCTAAATCCAATTGGGAACCAATCCTTATAGAATCAGATATCTTTAAATTGTGCTAAACCGGCCAAAAGATACCTCTTCCACGTTGGTTGCTGCTACTTGTCAACTTTTTCTAAAAAATCATTTTTTCGTCATCAATTAACCACTTCCCTCGGGAGATTTTGTGTTTTCTTTAATCTTTTTTTTTTTTATGTTCCAACAAATGAATATTTCAATAATAATTTCACACATCTATCGATGATAACTTCAATATTGAGCTACAAATTATGAATGGTTTGACTAATAAACAGAGGATCTCTCATCTCATGGTACGATCTTTTGCCAGCTCACCAAATAAACCTGAAACCTGGAAAACAGATTTGATGCAGGCTAATCATGCCTTCATTACTCAATACTCTGAAACTGTTGGTGTAGGAATGGCAGAAGAGATTAAGAAAGCGATGAAGAAAAGTGCTGACCTTAATGCGGAGCTATCGGCAGAGGAGAGAAATCTTATATCTGTGGGGTACAAGAACGTGATTAGCGCAAGGACAGCCAGTTTTGTTAACATTTAAGCTACTTAAAGATTATTTTTTTTTCATTTGCATTGACGAATTAGACACTCATGGAAGTACTGAATCATTGCAGAACTGAATCCTGAATCCTTTGAGAGACGAGACACGACTCTTGATCGAATCTGTAAGTCATTGGAAAATTGTTGCCGTCTGACAAATATACCCCTTTCTGTCTGGTCAGTAGACCCGAAATCTTACAAAACAAAAATTTGGGCCATTAAACCCAATAGCCCAAATTGTCGGATTACTGGGCCTTAGGGGTATATTTGGCAATTCGTGTATATGACACTCTAGGGTTTTCTTCATATTTAGGGTTCTCTATTTGTTCCCGACGCTGGGTTCCTGCTTTTGCTGTTTCTTCTCTTCAGTTGCAGCCACCAAAATCAGATCCGACAATGGTAAATTTTCGTCGTCTCTCAGTTCTTATCATTCTTCAAGGAAGCTATAGAGTCACTGATTCAGTGGACATCTTGTATCTTCCAATTTTCTTATGCTACCGCAACCTGAAAGCTATGAAATCGAATTCAAGAAAAGAAGAGGGAGGATATCTAGAAGAAGATGTGGATTAAGCTTGTATCAGAAGTAGATCAATTTGAAAGGCTTGGGGTTGAAACAAATGGCAAGAATGGTTGGCTATGTACGGAAAATGTGGATAGGCCAAAGATGCAGAGAAGGTGTTAAAAAAATATGGACAACCAATTTCGTTTTATATACGCAGAGTTTGTTTCTAATGGAGTTAAGGTCATGGAGACTTAGAAAATAGAAGGAAGAAGATGAGCTTTATTAAAAAGAGAATGAATCCCTATTTAAGAACATTTTCCCTAACACAATAGAAGGAAATATAATAATCTAATAACATGAAAATAAATAACAGTAACTATTAGGAGATCACCTTCTCCACGATTGTTGCATTATCAAGCCTTTTCCACAAGGTTAGCATCAGTTGAAATGTGTTCTTGGAGAAAGCGACGTTAATTCCTCTCGTCTCTTCCATATATAACGTCCAATGTACCTCCACGCTTTCCAACTTCGGCGGCGAGTAATGTCTGTGAGGAATTATTTGATGTGTGTGGGACTCCATGATTGTTTGCAACAAAAACATTTTTTGACTCATCAGTCACGACTTCGTGAGTAATCTTTTAATAAGATTAAGAGTGTTAATGCATGGTCTTAATCTTCTCTTGACTAATTTGACCAACAAGATAAATGCGATTTTGCAGTCCCGACAAAAAAGGTTAACTGTAAAGACAGACGCCGTGAAATCCGGTCTTGATATAGTAATTATGACGGTATTGACTACTTCAAGTAATTTCCACCAAAAAATACCCACAGGGCCACAACAACCCAAAAAAAAGAATGATCTCTTACGAAGACGGTCTTTGTATATAGATTTTTCTATCCGGTTTTTGCATATTATTATTAAAGATGGAAAGTTTTGTTTTTCATAAAAGGTGACCCCGTAAATGCCTTTTCCCTATAAATTAATATAAAAAGCAAGTAATGTCAAATATGTCATAGTCAGCCCCATCAATGTATTCCTATATCTTCAAAGCTGTCGGTCCAATTCTTATCTTAATTTACCGATATGTGAAAATCAGCCATGTCACGTCTACTCATCTCATATATTATATGAATATAACGTGTTTTAAAAGATGGGCTACAGCAAATAAACTAAATGTGGCTTGAAATTAAAGATGTAAATTTGGCTACAGTTTTGAGGTTCGACTTTTGTTTGGGTGAAGCGAAACTGCGAGTTCTCTACAAAAAGTTATTCTTCAGGGGTATGGATGTAAATTAATACCACTACCACGTGTCAAACTCACAACTGGATTAGTTTTGGTATTATCCACTTACGCCTAATGGCATATGCCATTTTTTGTGCACTGTACAGTGGTACATTGCCTGTGCTTTTTGTACGAATATTTTTATTTTCATATTTTTAAATTTGGTAAAATGATTTTTTTTATAAGGCTAAAATATATACATCCGACATCAAGAACCGTTCTTAATCTCCCTTCGTCATTCAATACATCGTTCGAAAAATTAAGCATCTGCGAGTCAAAAAATCATTAGAAACAAGTTATCACTAGAAAAAAATAAGCGAGCAAAAAACGCTTACATTTGCCATTGATGCAATGTATTTATCAGCTCCGTAATGGAAATGAGTGCCTCCACCGGGAAAAGAAATTTTCTCGCCTTTCTCAACCATCCAATTCTGATCAGACTTCTCTTTTGCAAGGTGAGTGTGAGGTATGTTCGCTTTCCACACTTCATCTCTACTCTTAGGCCACTTAATAGGAACCTAAACGTAAAATCAATACAAAGAACAAAACAATCAAGAGAAAAGTACCAGAGACAAATCAAATCAAAGCACAACAAGAAAGCAAATTTAGCACCTTGTAGCCAGATGGTGGAGGAATCAAACAATTAAACCGTCTTTCGGGAGGAGGACAATGCCGTTCATAATGTTCCATTACAGATAGATCAAGCTTCAATCTCATTTGGTAGATGAAATTCCTATCTAAGCAAGGGATGATTTCCGAGTGCCGATCATCACAGACCTTAACAACATATATACCAAAAGTTAGCTTACATAAACAAAATAAAATTGTGCAGTTACCAAACTTGAGATTTTGATAAAACAACTTACAGGGAAACTTTTGGCCACAACAAGACTGTCTTCTGCATTGGTGATCGAATCGTCCTGTTTAGCATCACCATTATCATCATCTCCACCCAAATAAGATGATCCGAGTTTTCTCAAAGATCTTCCATATTCTAATGCTGATGCACCTTGGCTAGAGGAACCATAGTACATAAACAAGAAACAGACGAATAAAGCCACAACACAGACCGAAGCAATAAGCCGCTTCTTTTGGCCTCCATCAGATCTCCCTCTCATCATCCAACCGTAATTTACTTCCAAACCCAACAACCAAAGGAGCTCTTCAGAGTCTTGTTAAGAAAAATGCTTTCCACTCTCTTCTCTCTCTCCTTTCTGCACAAATCAAGAACAGAGCACTTATAAAGAAAATGACTTTAAACAGTGCGAGGATACTGCTTATGGGATTAATCCAAGTTCCAATTTTAACCCTTTCCAGGTTTTGATTATGAGCTTCTTGATTTGAGAGAGATGAATCGGTGTTTTGATTTTAAGGTTTTTTGTTTCTGTTTGTAGGATGCACAGTATGAATCTTTGGAATCCGTGTATCGTATGAAACATTTTGTGCCAAGGTAATTAGAGATTTTGAATTGAGATTGTGTTATGTGATGGATAAGTAATGTTAATGGCTTGTCTACGATTATACAGAAGGGAATCACCATGGAAGAAGAAGAAGAAGAAGATTGGTTTGAAGAATCGGTTTATGTTATTTTGGTTTTAAATTTGGTTTGATATCAGGTTTGAATGTAAACCGATTAAACCCTGGGGAAATAGGTGAAAAATATCAATTTGTGGGGATTAAAGTTTAGAAGTATGGTTTTGGGGGAATATAGATCGAGGTCATAGTTTGATGGGGATCTGTCGTGATATGGCTACTGTTCGTGGAGAAATAGATCGTTTTCCCTAAAAGAATCCAAAATAAAGAATCATGATGGATAGATCGTTTATCCATAATTCTTAGTTTCTTGTAAATTACATATGTATATTAATATTGTAGTTGTATAAGAGAGAAAATAAAGAAATGAGATTCTTTGCCATGAATTGTACGGCAGGAGACCGACAAGGAACAGCACAGCCCCACTTCTACCCTCGGTGGCAGAGCTCAAAAGATCTGTGGAACAAATATTCACCATTTCTCCTCTGGAAGGCCACGGAAGGATTTCATGGTACATCACCAATGCATATGGAAGTTGGCGATTCTCTCATCTTAAGCTATCTGATACAGTCGTTCACTTTGATCTTTGCCTACAGGTCCCACGTCTGGGGTCATTTTTGCTTGTGTTATCGAGACCAGAGATTAGTCAATGACAAAACTAGCATCCGTTATCTCGGTCTCAATGATGGGGATCAAGTTCGTAAAACTCCATCTCACTTCTACATAAGAATCCTATGCACACATTCATTTGCAATGAAATCCCTTTTGTTCTATTTCAGTTACATTTCGTAAGGCATTTGTCGATAGACCACTCTCCTATGAACAAAAGATCCAAGAGCCCAAGTTGCAAGCACTACCTTGAGTAAGTACTTTGTAACAATCTGCCCTTATCGTCTCTGCATTTTGATGCTCTGTTAAAGGAACCTCGTATGGTAGGTTGGAATTGCAATCCAACGCCAACGAACTCCAAAACCAAAACCAAAACCAAAACCAGAACGGTGTGGATGATGTAGCTGAGAATTGTTATCCAGGAGCACAAGACGAGTTACCGGCAGCAGAATTTAGATTAGTGAACCTAATTAAAGGATGGTTGCCGTATGCTGGACGTTGGGGAGTGTCCAGAACAGGACCTGAGAGTCGCAGTGGTCCTTCCAGATTTTCTTTGAAGCATTTCGGTGGCAGGCCCAAAATGTAAAACCGTAAGTCACAACCTCTTCTTATCTCCCCTTTTTTAATTTCCTCCTTTCTTTCAGTGATTATTGGTTTATGAATTTGTTGTCCAGGATTGATTCAAAAGATCCATAGTTTTACAAATTTCATCTCTATAATTTGTCTTCATGCATTACGAAAGTTGAAAGAAGGTGTGTTTTTATTCGCATATTTTCAGCCTAGAACACAGTAGTAAGATCATCTGCTTTGTAATAAAACAATAATAGATTGAGTATGCGTTGATTATGAATAATTCAGAAGTAAAATGGCAAGGTAAACCTTATACAGGCTGCAAATGGTTTAACCCATACCATTCCTACTGAGCCCAATAATTGGCCTCACCATTTTTCTGGTCAAACCTATATTCCACCCGAGAATCTAAGAATGACCCGCCCCGCCACTAGCGTATGAAGCAGTATGAGGAATTTTGTTTGTAGACTTTCAGTAACACCTCTAACACCGGCCATATTGAGAAAAAGAAGTGCATCCTCTTAGATTGGAAAGGGTCTGGGAAAAAGGTTGCAGTTGGTCGAGTTTTCTCAACAAATCCAGAAGATGTAGTTCATTTCGTCCCCTTGGGTGCCAATGCAAACAAGGTATTTGTTGATGTTCCTACCATTGAAGATGCACCACTTTGGAGAGGAAACACAGAACTGAAAATCATTAAAGATGCTTTGGATAGTATAATAGCTTGGCCAAATGACAAACTCGTTTACATTTGAAGCATTTGTACTTTGAATAATTGGTGTGTTTGAATTATGTTTGAGTTCTGTTTGAATAATTGGTTTTAATATAACATTTATGAATATTTGTTGATCCAAATTACTAGCAGGTTCGATCTGATTGCCAAGAATAGATAACAGATCATAATTAAAATGCTACAGTATAAGAAAGAAATTATAACGTAATATAAACAAATTAATAACACTAATAAAATGCTATTGCAAGTAATACAATTGCATATAATAAAACGCTGTGGTAAAACAATTATCGTAGCATAACGTAAAACCGCTACGATAGGTCTTGGACCTATTGTCGCGGCCACATAGACATCGTTTTTAATTACGCTGTGATAGCGATATATAGCGTTTTACGAGTCTTTTCTCAAAACAAATCGATTTCAAGGCATTTCAAAACCAAGAAATCGTTTCTCTTTTCTTGTTGAGAATATCAACAGGTTCAGAGAATTACAAGCTGCAACATAATGTCCAATAAATTGGAATAGTAAGTAAGAAACAAAAAAATGAGAAACTAAATACAAAATAACATTAGACGTACCATACCAAGGACCATGGGGTTTTGAGATTTCTAATCTTTTTTCTTTTTTACAATTCCTGCAAATCAACACAAAACATTAAAATATGTTATAAATACCAAACATGGCATATAAACACAACCCAAAAGAAGAAAATAAAATGCCAAAAAATGATGTTTAGAAAAAATTCTCCGATTCACAGTTGCTGTAAAGAGATCGTATAACTTCCTTGAAGAGAACACAGGGAAGATAAGCCAAAATGAATAGATCATTACAATACATAATTCTTCTTATTTTTGAAATAAATTAAAAGATCTTCTTTATTCTCCAGACGAAGCCACGAACCTTAACGGGATTTGGCCATTTGGGTGTCGAATTTTACCGATGGCCTGAATCTCCCTTGTGAAGTCCTTAATTTCGCTGCCGTACAACTTTCCATCCTTATTCGTTGCACCACAAAAGCTATGTCGTTCTCTACTACCACTTTGTACATGATTCTGCTTCTACAAGTCCCAAGTACGTAAACTAACGTCTTTAATATATTATCTAGCTTCAGCCCGAAACAGTCACTAGTTGAGTTTTAGTGTTGTGTTTTAGTCGTCCAACACATATTCGATTGAATGCCTATATGGGTTTCCGGTCTTGAAGCTGGCTCTCTATGTCACCTCCGATAATGTCAACATTGTCTCGTCTTTGCATGCCGCATCTTCTGTACACTTTACTATTTACGTTTATGTTGTATTATTTGTTTATCACTGAACCGATTTGTGATTTAACCAGAATTGAGCAATGTTTCAACTATTGAAGGTATTTAAATTTATTGTAAAATAGTGAAAGAAGAAAAAAATTTAATTGTTTGAAGGTAAATTAATGCAAAATAATTTTTCCTAATACAAAGGATGTTTTACCAAGATCTTTCATCTCAAAATAATCCTTAAGAAAAATTTTGGTTTTCATGCAACATATTGATATCATTAATGACCAATAATATGTCATCCACATATAGAACCAGAAAATAAGTTTACTCCCAGTGAACTTTTGATACTCACAATCTTCAACCAAATTCACCTCAAAACCAAATGAGATGATCACCTTATGAAATTTGTGGTACCATTGACGAGAAGCTTGTTTAAGCCCATAGATGGATTTATTTAACTTGCATACCATTTTCTTCGAATCATGTGATACAAAGTTTTCTGGTTGCTCCATATAAATTATTTCATCAATGTCTCCATTGAGAAATATTGTCTTTACATCCATGTGATGAATCTCTAAATCATAATGTGCAACAAGAGCCATGATTGTCCTAAAATATTCTTTTGATGAAACTCGAGAAAAGGAACGTGATATTTGAATTATAAACAAGAAGGTGCACTATATTAGTTAAAAGACTGGGGGTTGGTTCAAATCACTAACTTTTATGAAACTTGCAAACATACAGTAATTGCAAAGATTGGGCCTCGATTCGAAACTCACATAGAGGCCCGAGTCTTGATGAAACTCAGAACTAATCAGATCAAACCTCTTAAGAGAGACGTCAAGGTTTAATGTGATTGGGATAAGAAATGCAGGTCTTACATTCCAGCAAGACGTGGTTGGAATAATATCTCCCCTGTTTGGAAACGCTCCTTTGACAAAGTAAACCATCCTTCACCTGAAACTTCCACTGAAGCTTGTGTGTCTCTTGAAAGTTCAGCTTTATAATCAAGAGCCACATACATGCTCTTATTTTCTCTTCACTGAATTAAAAGAATTATATTACACACCTCTTCTCATACTCCAGTGACACATTGCAAGTTAGGATGTGGCAATTTTCTGCGCGTCGTTTCATGTCAGGGTGTCTTGAACCATGATCCAGAACAAGCCCCTCAACCTAATTCAGGATTGAATCAATAATTGAAACAGGTCCAAAACTATGAAAGCATTTAAGCATAACCGCAAAAAAAAATTCTTAAATCTGCAAATATTAGTGATCTCAAATGGTATTTTGAATAATGCAGAAGAGGGTTTCTTCAAGCTTCCGTACCGTCTTGTCTTTGCCATTGCAACTTTAAATTCGGTGTACATATATGACACACTCTGTGAGGTATTGTTGAGTTTGGTTTCCACCGTTGTCTGCGGCTTTTCCTTTCCATGGAAACCCAAATGGCGAGTTGAAACGAAACACAAGTCGATCCAAATCTCGAAACTAAACACAAAATCTATAGGCAACTGTGGCAAAAAGTCTGCAACTATGGCAAAAAGTCTGCAACGATTATATTAAATCTACCATACTAAATATGGTATCAAAGACTATAAACAAATCTGCCATAATATTTTCAAAGATTGCAAAAAAGTATTTCCAAAATATCTTAAACTTTTATAGATTATTGTCCAAAGTATAGAGTCATCAAGCCATCGTTCTTCAAAGTATATGAAACTTTTATAGAAATACTGCAAAATTGTTTTTGACATCTATAATGGAGGATGTCATAAACTTGTTGAGGAAGAAGAAGCCGTCGGAATTATTACAATGGAGGATGTCATTGAAGAACTTTTGCAGGTAAGGAATGTTATTATAAGTTATCAAACCAAAAATTCTTTTTCACTAACTATTTATTGTTGGGCTTGTGGTTGCAAGAGGAGATTTTGACGAAAGTGACCACCATTTTGAAGACTCCTGACACACAGTGCATGACCACTGAACTGGTTATGAATGCTGAAAACTTTATTTTTAACTTTGTTTTCAACTTTCATACTTAGTCACTTGTTGCGGATGTGTATCAATATAGGCATAAACAACAACCTTTAATAATTGAGAAATATAGTTACAGGAATAATCCTAGGAGAATATTTTATTAAATACAATATTTTTGATAATTATATTTTGTAAAGCAAAATATGTAAAATCAATAAACCAATAATACAATATTTTAATTTAATGATAAAATGAGTTACTTTCATGTTATTTGAATAACATAAGACTTTTATTGATTTTATAAAATCATGGATCCAATATCTCTAGATTTATAAAGATTATATAAACCAATAACACCAAACTTTAATAAAATTTTAAAACTTCTTAATTGAATAACAATAGAATCTTCATACCATTTAAATCTTTAAAACTCCATCTAAATATACAAACCAATAGCACCTTCTAAATTTGTTGAAAATTATTAATTTGTCACAACATTTCTAAAATAAGTCGGTCGTCCAAAAAAGTCTGTACAAATCTGCCATGAAGTAAAAAGTCTGCTGTCCAAATTAATCTGTCATAACATTGAAATAACTCTATCGCAGATTTAGTTCCGCAAATTAATTTATAATTCGGATTTAGCAGTGGCATTTTTGTAAATAAACTAAAAAGTTTGCCATGCTGAAATTAAATATTAATGACATTTTTGTAATATTGTTTTTTCTAACAAAGATTAATAAGGGTGTTTTGGCATATATTTTACTCAAGTAACCTACAAATTTTATATGCTAATCTAGTAATTAAACCATTTATTAGGGTTAATTTAGTAATCCTCCCTTCATTCAGATTTTCAAATCAATTAAAATGCATTATTTAACTTAGAAAAACATTAAAAGCTAAAATACTTTTGTTAATTTTTTTTCGTTTTTCCGCCGGTAAATACAAAAAAGAACTTGGAAGATTGGTGTTAGAAAATGTTAAAAAAATTGTTGCTTTTTTCAAAGTTGGCACTACTTTAATATTCAAAACTTTCTTATGCATTATTTCATGTACATATTCTATCATTTTTTTATCAGCTAAACATTATATTAAAGCAAGATCCAATTAGATTGGTTGCCCAATCCAAAGAAAATGAGTTTACAGATGATGTATTAACAAACCTCGTTGTATTAACAAATCTCGTTCTAGAAGTCTGAGTTAAACAATTTGCTTTACAATTGAAAAAGAGAGAAATTTTAATAAGAAAAACAAACAAAAAATAAAGAAATAAAATCGAACTAAATCAAAATTTCCCAAAAAAATAGAGAAAGCGGACCAATCATTAGGAGACTGCAAATAATTACTAACTCTGAGTAATTTTATTTTATAAATATAATATTTTTGATATATGTATATTTATTTTTATACCATAAAATTACTCAGAGTTAGTAATTTAAATTTCCTGATTTAAATTTGTTATGTCATTAGCTGACAATCTCCATTAGCTGAACGGTAAAGAGGAATCAGACAATTGTAGAAATTGAAACGATAGAAACAGGGCCAAAGGATTTCTCCTGCAGAAGGTTTTGAGAATCCAGCTAACATTCTCAAGAATGTTGATTTACCGGATCCGTTGGTTCCAGTTAAGACAAGTGCACCACCGTCATGAAGAGATACATTCACATGTCTTAGAATCTGCTGCGCGTTTCTCATGCAAGAGACGTTTTGAAGAAGAAGCCGAGGGATTTGAGGCCTCCGGATAGACATTTTGGGAGATGATTTTCACCCCCGTATCTGAAGAAGCATAGCCATTTTAGAGCGGATGAGTAAATCTATGAACAAAAGGCTCATGAATTGTGTAGAATAAGTTCAGAAACAGGATTGATCATAGAAGATTGAGTGAAAAATCCATGTCTAAAGAAGCAAAGCAGCCATTATAACTGAAGAGAGAGTAAAAAAATTGTTAAGTCTCAGTAAGAACCAGTTATGAAAAACACATTTTTTTTCTAAGATCACCACAGATATAATTAACAATGCAGTGGCGAATTACACATGAATCCGAGTGGTAGAGATTCTAAGATCAAAACTTGAGTTGCAGAGCCTAAAGTGGAGACCTAGCTTAGATTTGTCGAACCAGCTCAGAAATTAAAGAGAAAGAAGAACGAGATCTACAGAGAAGTGGTAACTTTTCAAACACAAAGACACAAACTTTCTAATTGGATTACTCCAAAAAAGCATAGCTCTAAGCGAAAATCGATAGATTGTTCGAACCTGTTTACTGCTTTAACAAGGTTTACTATTTATCACCTCCTCAAAACAATTTTCCGGAAATACAAATTTTAATAAGATTATTGTGAAACCCCAAGTCAACAAGACAAAACCCTAAATTTCCCATGAAATCAAATCAATCTAAAAAGAGAAATATACACAGAGGTTCTAAAAATGACGAACCTTTTGTCCCCTCGACGCAACCGATCTCATAATCTTGTCAACTGTTTTGCTTCAGATATGGATTTGAATGAATCTCCAGTAAAATCAATTGCAAAAAATATGAATGGAATATTGAGAGTAAATTAGATTAATGAGCATCATCGACAAAACAGTTAGAGATATTATGTATTCTATATTGTATTGTATATTGTATTATATATTGAAAAATGAAAATGGTGGAATCACAGAGAACAAAGTAAAAAGAAGTGTCTTATGTTCCATATTCCTTATTTAGTATACTAATCATTACTGAATCTTTGACTACGTATAACTAATGAATCTTACACTGAATCTGAGACTTATAACAACATTATCAACAAAGCTCGAGAGATGCCACTGGTAGCTATGTTGGAGACCATCCGAAGGCAATGTATGATCCGTAATGATAAGAGAAGGCAGAAGGCACTTAAGCATCGAGGGAAATACAGTGAGAAAGTGGCCAAGAGCATTGCATACGAGGAAAAATGCTGTAAGTATTGTTAAGTAATCTCTTGTGGCAATGGGCATTATGAAGTGGCTGAAAATGTATCCCAAGGGTATAGGGTTGATATGAATGCCAAAACATGTGCATGTAGAAGGTGGAATATGACAGGTATTCCTTGTCGTCATGCATTGAAAGTCATTGCTTTGAAGAAGCAAAAACCTGAGGATTATGTCTCTGATTGGTACTTGACAACAAGATGGGTTAGTCAATACAGTGAGCCACACTCATGGGAGTTAATGGTATGAGATTATGGAGAAAATCTGGTGAAGAAAGGATTAAACCACCAGCTAGGGATATATCTAAAGGGCTTACAAAGAAACAAAAATGGATCAAAGGCAAGAATGAGTCTCCTAGGAAGAACAAGGCAAAGAAAGGGAAAGAAGTAGAAGAATCTTCTCAGCAGAAGACAAAAATCACAAGAGAAGGAAAAACTCTTCATTGTGGAATGTGCAGCATAACAGGACCCAAAAAAAAAAAAAAAAAAAGATATATTTCTTAATGATGTAAAATGTACAATATAATGATACCATTTAGGTTGAAACTTATGTTAAACTACGCAAAGTATGAAATTTACTAGAGGAATTTACATCGAAAGTCAACACTATTAGATTTGATAGGAAAACGATCTTCTTCAGGTTTCTATCTCTCTGTACTCCTTCATGATTGGTGCCATAATATCCTCTAGTCTGGCGGGAGATCGTTCATCCCGTAAATCAAGCTTGCAGCCCACCACAATCACTGGTGCTTTGATCTAGGTATATACATAAAATAAAATGGTAAATTGAAAACTAGTGGTCTAGTAGCATCGCACGAGAGATGGAGAGAGATCGCACGTAATGTATCTGAGTAGGCAAAGCTCACACGCACGAGAAGTTGCATCATTCACAGTACATGTTTCAGGTTATCACCACTGAACAAAGAACAACGCAATCGCAAAGAGGTATGTGATGAAATGGGAAATGGAACTCTAGCTAACGGTCATAAAATCGTAGAATCACAAGTTGACTTTCTCTCTCTACCAAATTATTGTATATCTCTTTAGGGTAAAATCATAAATGATTTTTACCAAACAAAAAAATCATAATAGATTCTGGAGAGTTATTGTCCTTTTGTCCATACTTTTTTTATAATTGCTTTATTTCATAAATTGACATTCTCGGTTTAACTTAAATCAATACGGTTTATTAACTAATAAGAGACTAAATAAATTAATTTTTTACCTGCGTAGAACGTAGAAACTAGATTTGAAATTTATCACCGACTGCTCATCTCGTTAAAATAGTAAATTCGCCGACATATTGGCCAGCGTTCAAAACATATTTGGAGGAATCACAGAGATTATTCTCATCTTTTGTATCATTCTCCTTATTATTTACTTATCGTACTTCGAATTTATAAGCAGATAATCTAACACATAGCGATAGATCAAATATAAAAGGTGAAACTCTGGTTAGAGACCGCCTGTTGGAGACCAAGACAGCAAAACCACCCAACTAGAAACAAGCTCAATATCTTATTAACCAAGTAAAACAATTACACTGTCCAATCGTCGTAGTAGCCTTCTTTGACGAGTAGCCTAAGCTCATGCATTTTCTGAGCCCATCGGGATCCATCCCAGCGCCATCATCTTCAAGTGAGAAAGAAAAGAAAGATCATGTCATTGGCAACCGGAGAATTAAAAGTCGAATTCGGTGGATTCGAATATCCTAAAAATACCGGATATCCGGATCCGTTAAAGTATTTTGTTTTAAGAAATGGGAAAGTAATTATAAATGATCATATTTAGTTTACTTTGTTGAGTAATTGAAGCTCAATCGTATGTGGGTTGATTACAATCTTGAATTAGAAGACCTCACATATTTTACAGTATTACGAACACTTATAATGCTCTTACTTATACTATTATGTTATTCTAATATTCATTTAACTTACGAATCAACCCCAGATAGATCCAACGAGAAACTACGTAATACCATGTGAGCATTGAATTAAGAATTAAACAAAATCAATTGTTGGGATAATAATAATAGAAGAGAAGATCGCACACAGGATCACACCAGATTTAGGGCAAGCTTGAAAAGAAAACACAGTGTTTGGAAGGGAGAGAACATCGGCTTGTGTTAAGTGGGCCAAGTAGATACTGTCTTCTCTGTCTTTTACTCCAACTCATATACGTACATGATACATTCATAGAATTTGATATAATACATATATACAGCGACTTGTCTTATTTTTGTTGTCATTGAATTACAGGTTGTTCTTACACATATTTTCATTTAAAATATCTCTCCTAAATCACTAAAACACAAATAAAATTCTCTATTATTAGGAATATTTAACAATTGATTTCACACATAGGTGGGTTGTGTCCGGTCGTCACGGGACGAGTTAGAAGAATCGTAGGTTTTGTAGGCTAAACATACCGCAGATTGCAGTCTGTAGAAGTCATCGTTTCATGCAAATTGCGGACCAGACCGTGAACCTTTATATTTGATAAAATAATTAAAAAATTTACAGAATATATTGTCTATATGCTCTATCATATTTAACTTCGATAAACGATAAACAATTTAAGACATAAACTATTATTATCAATAAAGGTGATAGAATATTTTTCGATTTGTTATGTTTGTGAATGTCCAACATAGATCATATCAATGTATGTATTATAAGTTGGTCTGTTTGGAATAGTTAGGATGGCTCGGCTACAACATATCACTCTTTTAAAAGATCTTCTTTATACAATCTGTGATAATCCTGTGATAATTTTGTATTTATCAAAACATAGCAACGATTGAGCTTGGGAAATATGAAATTGAGACATGGTACTTCTCTCCTTTTCCGCCAGAATACAATGACTGCGTGAAGCTCTTTTTCTGTGAGTTTTGCCTCAGTTTTATGAAGCGCAAAGAGCAGCTTCAAAGACATATGGTGAGTACATTATTTTTTTTCCATGCATACCTTTTATGGTTCATTCAAGTTGTATTCATTATTTTTTACTTAACTTTTGCTCAATCGTCCTTTTTTTTATGTAGAGAAAATGCGATTTGAAGCACCCCCCTGGGGATGAAATCTATCGAAGTTCTACTTTGTCAATGTTTGAGGTAATATCCTGAGATTTTCATTTTTATATCGTCTGCTCTAGCCTTCTTATCTATGCAAGGGATATTCATATCTTCAGCATTGTTACATACGTTTCATGACCTGGGAGTTTTTTGTAATATCTTACAGGTGGATGGCAAGAAGAATAAGGTCTATGCACAGAACCTCTGTTAATCATTAAATTCCTTTCTTCGAGTTCAGATATTTTGTCTATAAGGATAATCTTCTGAACATGTTCACGGACATTTGGGTGTGCCTTTGGAGTTTTTCATATCGCGGTAACAAGGGCATTCATCTTTGTTTCCATAAGTGCCTGAAGGTACACAATTACACGGTGACACGTAGATTATGCGATGTACCGACGTAAAAGGTACGTCTCGCCGACTTACAGCCTCACACAACACAAGTCATCTCGTCCCCACCAGATTAGATAATGATGCTTTCTGTTAATTCATCTTTATTTTTTGGTTTATTTATAATTCTACACTTACTATTTATGCCTTAATCTCGAGGTGTATGTAAAAGCATGAGAAAAATTATAATTCATTTTTACGATGGATGATATAATCACTACAAAACTTCTGTTGTGTAAAAGTGTTTAGTTGTATTCATTTTGTACAATACAAAAAAAAATTGTATTTAGTATTATACTGCCAACTAACAAAGCGGTGGGAGTTCGAACCTCACTCTCATGGATTTCGTCACTCATGGATCATTTTTATTAATCGATCTGAGATGAATTTGCTCACAAATTATGACAGGATTTTTTTTTCTTTTTGACAACCAAAAATCTATTTACCTAAGATTAATCATACGTACGCTACACACACACATATAAAATAGACATAGAGACCACCACATACTTGGCTTTTCAACAATCATAATAGGGAAGATTAAGCACATTCCAAACATGACTGTTATAGGGAATGCATTCACCTTCAGAGACCAAGAAAAAGACCAAGAACCTAATTGGTTAAATGCGCATAACAAGCAGAACCTAAGACAATAAAACAAAAGCCTATTCTTGATTCATAACAAGAAGAGGTGATGGTTAAAGGAAAATGATTATCAGAGAAACCCATTTCAATACAACTCCGCACTCTGAAATTGGAAACCAGAATTGACCATCTTCAAGGTTTGGAGCAATAAGCATAAACAACATTTCCACAATGTAAGCAATTCAGCTATTAAACCAGTGATGATGAAGGCATCCATATAGCAGATGATCATAAGTAAAAGACAAAATCCAGAATCAGTTTCAAACAAAAAGTCTTAACACCATGATCCACATTCCTTCTAGAACTAAAACAAAAAGTAAATTATTTAACTTTGACCATTCTATGAATACAACACACAAACGTATTAAATTACAAAAAATGTTGACATTTTATATATGCCGAGTTCATGATGCTTTTTCTTCTGCCGGTTGTTTTTGTTTCTCGGCTTTCTCTGCCTCCAACTTTCTCAGAGTACTCGAACTTATCTTATTTCCACTCGATCCATCAGAAACTATTTCCACAACTTCAATCTGCAAAAGCATGTCCAAGAAAGATTGGTTCAAGTGATGATTGAAGATCTTAAAACGCAGCAGGAGGTCAATCAGATAAGGCTAGTGGATAAAATGACAAACCTTGAGTTGAGAAAGCCCTCTTTCTGCTCTTTTTCTGTTAACTGACAAGCCACCGGGTAATGTCTCTTGGCTGTATACGATGATTAATTAAAGAGTCTTTAAACATGGAAATAAATAGAAGAACATGTGAAAAAGATCAATAGATAGATTGTGAAAACCTGACAACAATTGCCTCCAAATTTTCATCTACGATAGAAGGGCCATATGGATCCGTAATAGGTTCAGCTTGTACAACCAGCTCGGGCTTTATAGACTACACAAGAACATGGATAAATGTAAAGACGAGAAAGTCTATTTCATCTTTTCTTTTTCCCCTAATTTCACATTAATTGACTCACATGTAATGGTAATGACAAGTAACCGTCCATAGAAGACTATGCAAGTATATAAAACTTGATGAGAAATTAGATAAAAAATAATGTGAGCTGATCAATTTATATATGTATATGTTACTATTAAAATATAAGTACCAAAATCAAAATTAAGTCGGGTGCCCATTGTGACATACCTAGGTAATATGAATAAAAATAGTAATTTATCTTTGGGATTGTTTTAATTTCATGTAAGTAATTTGGATCGCCAAAGCAAAATACTGTTTCTCGAGTCTAAGACAAGGTTTTCTTCGATAAAATCTGGTACACGAGAATACATCGTTGTTGGACGTTCTTGATGAGACCAACACAAAAAGACAAGACCCAGCTCAAGCATGTGGCTGATAGGAGAAGCCGTTAACAGTAAGGCCTCCATCAACACAAATGGTTTGACCAGTAATATATGAAGCTGCAGGTAGACACAGAAAAGCCACAAGTGATGCAACCTCTCTTGGTTCTCCAGCGCGACCAAGTGGAGTTCTATTGGACAAACTCTCGTTAAAACCGGCGTCTTCGAGAAACTGATTGTTCACAAGATCGTAAGAAACAAGAATAAGAAGTACTGGATGATGTTAATTGTAAAAGACAAATAAATGAAAAAAGCGCGAGAATGTGTATTGATTACAGATTGAATTAGTGCAGTGTGGATAAAATTAGGAGCAACAGCGTTGGCTCTTATGCAATCGTTTTTAAACAATTTTATCAAAAGGCTCAGATATTCTGTTAACAGCAGGTTTATGATTACTTTGCTAGAATTTGAGCTGGACAACAATATGGCCATAATCTCACATCATAGTTTTGGTTTTATTTCCCGGCAGGTTGCTCCGGCCGAGCTTGAAGCTATTCTACTCACTCATCCATCCGTTGAAGACGCTGCCGTCGTGCCGTGAGTATATATATTGCCCCTACTGATTTCTTGAAACTAATATTTTTAGATTTATTAAAAATCATGAAATCATGAAATGAAAAGGTTACCGGACGAGGAAGCCGGGGAGATTCCGGCGGCTTGCGTGGTGATAAATCCGAAAGCGACAGAGAAGGAAGAAGACATTCTCAACTTTGTTGCAGCAAATGTGGCTCATTACAAGAAGGTCAGAGCCGTCCATTTTGTGGATTCAATTCCCAAATCTCTAACTATAATCTCATTTGTTTTACATTCAACATATATTAATTAATTAACCATTCATATTTTGAATGTCTTCCCTTCTTACAGACATGAACTGTACCAGCAATCTTGTCAATACCGGTGAGTTTTTCGAAGTTCGGAACGTTAATGCACTTCTTGGAGAAGATGTTATCTTTTAACAAGTTGGTTAAGAGATATGGAAACTTAACTATTTTTATGACTGTTAATGACACATTTACCATACTCCATCATTCATACTTTTTAATTACAAATTCATCAAGGTTTCTCAATAAAATATCATTTTTACATTTTAGCTTACGAAAAAATACCATGAATATTTTCAAAAGAAAATTAAA
Organism: Boechera divaricarpa; assembly: GCA_026770425.1. Lineage (NCBI taxonomy): Eukaryota > Viridiplantae > Streptophyta > Magnoliopsida > Brassicales > Brassicaceae > Boechera > Boechera divaricarpa. The sequence continues at coordinate 29,439,669 of CM049188.1, forward strand.
CAAAATACCACATTAAAGTTACTGTATTTCAAAGAATACCATTTTTGCCGATCTTTTCATAAATGCATGTACACTTAAACTAAAATAACTGATATACCCTCGTCATCTCAGTATCTCCTTATCTCCTTTTCTTCTCATCGACTCATCTCTCTACGCTCTCTCCATCTCTGATTCTCAAAATTCTCAGTTTCAATTTCACTTTTCTACGAAACTTCTAAATCTTGAAATTTTTAAAATTCTATCATTTCCTGGGATACAAAAACTGCCGAGACCTTTCTCTCTAATTGCCTCCAACGCACTCTTCGCCACCGTCAAAGCCATCGTCTTCCGCTATCTCTCTCTCTCTCGGAATCGGAATTTGATTTCGAGGAACAATTTCTAAGGTTTCTTGTTTAAGATATTGCGGTTCGTATTTCTCTGGAAGATAGGCTTCCTCTCATAAGCTCTGCTTGAAGAGTACTTGTGGGCTAACTGCTAGGAGAAGGTTTTCAAGAATTTGCAGTATTGTGGATGATGGGATGAATCCTGATGATTCGAATGACGAGGAAAAGGAATCACTTGATGATAAAATTAAAAGGGTATGTAGTAGAAAACTATAAGCATTGTTAATCCCGGCCATTTGTTTGTTGTCCTCTAGGGTGAAGTCTCGGAATCCAACCCGGATTAAGGTGTTATCAAACAAAAAGAAAGGAACAAAGCCACTACACTTTGTGCTAAATCACATGTTTGAAGTTTAAAGGATCAACAACAATATTTAACTTTACATTCAAAGGCCTAAATTGGATAACGTTTAATTCTTTCGAAAATGGAAGCCTTATTTCGTTATATTTTCGTGTTTCTTTTGTTGGATCAATTGTTACTATTTCATAGGAAACATGCACTACTAATCCAAAAGCCACTTGGAACATATTATATTTCGATGACCATACACTTTTATTTCTCTTTTCAATCCTTCATCAACCACCTCTACTTTGAATGCAACGTGATTAAGAATAAACTGGTACGTCCTTAGAGCTTCAATTATTTCACATCAGAGTACAACACTGATATACATAAACATGGGTCCTCTATCTTTTACAGATAATTGCTTTCTACAATCGTTAGGATATACGAAAATGATATGCTCAAATTAATACCCTAAAAGTACTAAAGCAGTTGCTGCAGTATATCAGGGGTCGAACACAAGAACTCAAGAAAACTCACGCAATAGATGAAAGATGCAGATTGTGCTAAGCAAACAGTGAATGACGAGAAAACAAATGATCAAATTAAACTTAGATTTAATTTATGATCAAAAATGCATATTCAGCCTTTTGAATCCTTATGAATCCCTTTGTTTTCTAATCGATTTTCCTTTATGTTTATCATTCCGATCTGTAAGGTATTCCTTGTGACTAAAATTTATGAGGTAGACGACCAAAAGGTACGTAGATTTATGTTTTTTTTTTTTTTTTTTTTTTGTTAAGCCTAAATTTTTTTTTCTGTTTGGAGCCTCCAAAATCTCTATGCCGGCTCTGTATCTACTTAGCCCATATTTTTCAAGGATAACATAAAATTGACCATCCTAAGATCGGAATGATAAACATTTCAACATGAGTTGCCGAAAACATAAATTATCTACAATGAGTCAATGATTTATAACAAAATTGTGAGATAGATAGCTAATGAGGTGAAAAAGGCAAGAAAAAAGGTTGAGGTATAAATGCAGTTTCCATTGACATTGGTAATGATAGTAGTTTCAAATGGGGTCCCTTTCTTAGCTGTCGTTCACAAACACTCTCAATATTGTCTCTTCCACTAGCAAAATATTGTCTTCAAAGTCCTTTTTTCCTTACCTTTATTAGTATTACATTGCAACACTAGTTTTTAAAATAATATAATTTGACTGGTAGGAGAAGCAGGGCCTCACATAAGTACGGGAGGGAGTCCAATCTGATTATAAAAAAAGACCTAACATATAAATATTGTTGGTGCTGATATAACCAATTTTTTATATTAAAAATAAAACATTCATGTAAAAAGGCACATGAATTTATTTTTAAAATTAGACCTTAAAACAAAACAAAAGGTTTTGTTTGAGGAGAGGCAATAACAAATTGAACTGCTTTCTTATTTATTATCAAATTAATAGACAGATAGAAAGATGAAATTCGGCTTTGAACTATACAAATATTTGAAAACTCGATCGTATACATGTACTTTGAAACTTTGTTTAATTTTTTTGCATTGTTAAAACCACACAGCGCTAAAAAAAAATAACCAATTTTAACTACACTTACTTATTTTAACAGTGTAAAGAGGTTGATTCCTAACTTCAGTAATATATGTAGTTTAGAGATAACTTAAATAAATTTGTGTAGCCAACGAAAAAAAAATCGTGTAATTAAGAGTTCATCGAACATGTTACATGTAGTTATAGACCATTTTGTTTGTTTTATATAAACAGTCCACATTTAAGGTGGAACAAAAGGTACGTAAATCACCGAAGACAAGAAGGATACTAGCAAATAAGAGCTTGTAGCCTACTTGAAATCTTCATTCTATTTCATGTAAAAATCGTCTTTTTTTTTTTTTGTGAACCAAGTAAAAATCTTCTTAAAACGTTGAAAAAACCAGATTTTGGTAGAGGTGTATGATTGGGCTTAGAGTGGGCCTCTTGCTTGGAATTTTTTTAGTGTTTGCTTCTAATTTTTTTTTTTTTGGTTTCGTGGTTTTACAAGATATTTTTTTTTTTGGTCATACAAGATAATTAAAAATAGCATTAAAAGTTTAAAACCTTGGCAAGGAAAAATGCAATATTTACTTACAATTTCATGGCTGAGGTTCGTCATCGTCATTTAATAATTTCGTAAATTTTAGTCCCCCGAGTCGGCTGCGTTCTCGACTTGGGTTCTTCTTCTTCTTCTTCTTCTTCTTCTTCTATTCAGATTCACAATAATTTGTATTCGAGAACAAGTCTCTGCATCTTTTCCTCTGTTTCGATCCGTAAAGAATGTTATTCACGAGGGCTATTTCTCGGATTTCTTCTAAGTTTCTGAGAAACCGTAGCTTCTATGGTTGCTCTCAATCTCTTGCTTCTCATCGTCTCGCAATCCTCCCCGATCAGGGTCACTCTTGTTCTGACTCTACACACAAGGTAATTTTAACATTTTCTCTTTGCGTCTATGTATTCATAGTGCAAAACAAAATACACGATTAGGGTTTAGATGTTGCAAATATTTTACTCTGTAAAGACGTAAAATTTTGTTTGTAGATTTATGATCTGTGTTAATTATCCTGGTTTTTTCTCTAATCATTACCATGGAGATGACCTTTATTGAATAATGGTTTCGTTTTTATTTTGCCCATCTATTATTTTGGGAGTTTGTTGGAATTAAAATTTTCCCCTTTTTTTGTCGTTTGGAAAATAATGGAGTAATCAGCCAAAGCTAGTGTCCACTTTCTACGTTTTAATAATGCACTGAGAAAGATTTTTCCATGGCTATTTCATGGGTCCTATTTGGATGCATCAGGCTGTTTTACCTGTGTGTGTGAGAGAAGAGGGGATAAGAAAATGGTTGAAACAGATTAGTTTGTTTGATATTTCATGTGTAATAAAGTTTTGGTGACCTAACCAATGTGTTATTTCTTTGTGATGCTTTAGTAGGGTTACGTTTGCAGAACAACAAATTCATTGAAATCTCCGGTTTTTGGTGGATTTAGTCATCAGCTATATCACCAGAGCAGCTCATTAGTTGAGGTTCGTTCTTATCTCCCTTACTTAGCTCACTATGATCCTTAGTCTATTGTTAAACTTTCACATATACTTCAATTTTGGACATTGCTTCACTTGTATAAGAAAAACGACCGTCAACACCCTACTGTTATTTTCTTATTGTAATCTCATTGTTTGTTACTGATCTTATACAGATGGTCATATTTTATTTTTTGTTGATTATTGCTGAAACTCCTTTTCTTTTTCGACTGCTGAAAGAGTAAGATTGTCCTTTCCTAGGAGGAGCTTGACCCGTTTTCCCTTGTTGCCGATGAGCTGTCACTTCTTAGTAATAAGTTGAGAGAGATGGTAGTTGCCGAGGTAAGTGGCCTTTTTTTAATTCTTTTGTACTCATTGTGTGCATAAAGGTGCGGCGAAAGCAAATTTGCTGCTGGATTTGAAGTTCTGAAGCTAATCTCTATTTTTTCTTGTATCTATATTCTGCTGTTCAGGTTCCGAAGCTTGCCTCTGCAGCTGAGTACTTCTTCAAAAGGGGTGTGCAAGGAAAACAGTTTCGTTCAACTGTAATGACAATAATCTCTTTTATATTTCCATATCTTGTCTTCAAGTTCAGATTCATTTTCTCTCTAGGTATCATAACTTGTCTGATTTCATGTTTGTAGATTTTGTTGTTGATGGCGACAGCTCTGAATGTACGCGTACCAGAAGCATTGATTGGTGAATCAGCAGATATAGTCACATCAGAGTTACGCGTAAGGCAACGGGGTATTGCTGAAATCACTGAAATGATACATGTGAGTAACTATAGGATTACTCATAACATTCATTAAAAATCAAGATCCAGTATCCTCCCCTTTTTTCAATTAGTAATGCTTGGGTCATTGTAGGTTGCAAGCCTCCTGCATGATGATGTCTTGGATGATGCCGATACAAGGCGTGGTGTTGGTTCCTTAAATGTTGTAATGGGTAACAAGGTACTCACTTGACAGTAGCTTCTACTGTCTAAGACATGATTAATTTTATTTTTTGGCGATTGTGCTGCAATAGATATGAAGATCAACATTGGCTTCACGTTGTAGATGTCGGTATTAGCAGGAGACTTCTTGCTCTCCCGGGCTTGTGGGGCTCTCGCTGCTCTGAAGAACACAGAGGTAAAAGAAAACTAAGAAACGTACCCTCATATTTTTTGTCCAAGAAATCATTACTTTTTAAAGATACGGCGATTGATAGGCTATTTTAAACCTGCCGTGATAGAATCTTGAATCAATGACATCAGTCCTAAGAATTAATTATCACTTCTTCGAAGCCAGACATATTCACTTTGTCTCTCTTTTGTAGGTTGTAGCGTTACTTGCAACTGCTGTAGAACATCTTGTTACCGGTGAAACCATGGAAATAACTAGTACAACCGAGCAGCGTTATAGGTAGAAATCTTCTTCTCTGGTCAAATATAGCCATAATAAAAGACTACTCAAGTCTTGTATGCTACCAATTTATGTTTGAGAGTCAAAACAAGGGTCGATTTTCCCATCAATAACCCGATTATAGCGGCTTATGGGAAATGGATATTATGTAATAGTGTGATTGTTCATGCAAATATGATTTTTTTTCATGACTGCAGTATGGACTACTACATGCAGAAGACATATTATAAGACAGCATCGCTAATCTCTAACAGCTGCAAAGCGGTTGCCGTTCTCACTGGACAAACAGCAGAAGTTGCCGTGTTAGCTTTTGAGTATGGGAAGAATCTGGTTTGTCGTCATCTTCTGAAAACTTTGTCTCAATTGCAACTAATTTTCTTACAAATGTTTGATTACTTTTTAATTCTTCAGGGTTTAGCATTCCAGTTGATAGACGACATTCTTGATTTCACGGGGACGTCTGCCTCTCTTGGAAAGGGATCTTTATCAGATATCCGCCATGGAGTCATAACAGCCCCAATCCTCTTTGCCATGGAAGAGTTTCCTCAACTACGTGAAGTTGTTGATCAAGTTGAAAAAGATCCAACGAATGTTGACATTGTAAGTTTGAAAGAAACAAATATCCTAAAATCTCTAATTCGTTATCAAAGTCTCTAATACTATTATCCCATACAAAAACAAATCAGGCTTTAGAGTATCTTGGGAAGAGCAAGGGAATACAGAGGGCAAGAGAATTAGCCATGGAACATGCTAATCTCGCAGCAGCTGCGATCGGGTCTCTACCTGAAACAGACAATGAAGATGTCAAAAGATCGAGACGGGCACTAATTGACTTGACCCATAGAGTCATCACCAGAAACAAGTGAGACTAAGAAATGTTTCTCTCTATACACCGAAACATCTTCGTAAACATGATGAGGAGGTTTCAAATTTCATTCCATTCCATTTGTAGGATTTTGTTTTGTCCAATTCGTTTCACGAGATAATAATGTTGGACAAGTTGTGGCTTTCATTTCAAACACAACATAGATGGAAAAAAAAAGAGACAGTGATACTAATTGTGAAATCATTCCTTGCGAATTTGGTTTAGGTCTTGTTTTTTAACAGATTGAACCAACTAACTGTGAAATCATTCCTTGCGAATTTGGTTTAGGATGTGTACAGCAAATGAGGCTAACAATGAAATATTGTATTTGAAAAACAAAGAAAGAGATGATACAATTAAAGTAACCAAAGTACGATGGTCGAAGGATGCAATAAAGCATAATGGCTATGGCGAGAATGTATTCCGATGTGTGGAAGAAGATTATCGCCAGGAACATTTGAGTTAACTGTCTGAATCCGGTGTCACTAAATATTTCTGTCATTGATTCTTCACAAGATTACTCAGACCTGAAAAGCCATTTGAGTAACAGATCCAAAAAGATCCAAAAACATCATTAGCCAAAGATGGGAAACAACAAGAATCGGGTTGATGTTTCGAGCTGTTCGATTGTCTCTACACGGCAGTGATGGATGAAGCTTAATTGATCAAAAATCTTTTAAGAGCTCCGTTTCAAATACTCTTTTGCATTATTAGAGAAAATCTATGAGCCTCTTGTGAAAAAATTAGAATATAATTTTTAACCCTTTTATCTCTTTTTTACTTTGATTTCAATCATGTATAAGTATTTTCTTTGTTAGATTTTAGGATTTCAAAGAGATTTCATGGATTGCTAGATTAGGATTGTTAGATTAAGGATTTTATGTAAAAAAAAATTATTTATATATTATTGTTTTCAATGCTGAAATTTGACTAGATACCTAGTTTATATAATAATAACAAGGGAAATTTACTCGGAGATAAGTTTTGAGGGTCTAAATTAAATAAATTAAATGGCAATAGATGTTACCGGGTCCAAACAAAACTACATCGAGATCCGAATCTGATTTTTTAACTAAGAAAATAATAATTGGAAGAAAATATTATAAAATATAAACTAACAAAAATATTAAAGAAAACTTTGAATATTATTTTTAAATTTTTTTGAAATAGTATATATATATATATATATATATAAAATTTTAAGTCATTTATTACATATATATGTATAGATTTTTAATATTTAATATATTTAATAGTCTCAGATCTAGGTATCCGATTTCAATGGTGTGATTTTACTCTTTGGAACTGGATCCGATCCCTCTAGGTATTCAATTTTTGGATCTAGGATCGGAGCGAAACGAATCCGGATTGAATTCCAGATAATAATTCCACTCACTATTCCTAACTTATGTAGTTAGTTATACATGATGACGTAAACTAGTATGAAAGATGATTGCGGATGAATAATATAATAACCTCAAGAATATCATTTTGGCTAACTGTATGATCCTTGATCATATATACTCAGCAACTCACATTTATCTTTAGAAGATTTAGGTTTTTCTAACTAGTTAACGCTCCCTAATAATATGTATTTACAATAATATGTACTAGGATATATCATGTCTATATACACGGACAAATTGCAATTATAGAAAAATATCGAAATTTATAAAATCCGAATATTTAAAAATTGTAATTCTTCCAAAATTTTACGAAAATTATAATATCAGTTTTTATAATATCGAATTTTTGTAATATCCACGTAAACATTTTGTAATCAGAAATATAAAACCAATCTTTCATACTCGACGATATTAAAAATTTCGATACTTTTTTTGATTTAACTTAGAAGAATGGAGTGAAGTTTTGGAAGATTACGGCATTCTAAGATATTAATTAAAATTTTTTGGAAAATATTAACCCGTAATATTCTAAAATTGATTTCGTAGAATACATTTTATGTTGAAAGATAGTATGTCTATTAGCGATATTGGATATTGCGATATATTGTTCAAAGAAAATTTGTGGATATTTTTTATTTGAATTTTAATTATATCTTGTTCGCTTTAATTACCAAAATTTACAATTAAATAGATTTAAAAATTACAATGTTAAATTGTACACCATGTTAAACTAAATCAGATATGAACTAACATTTTTAAATCTACTAAAAATCTATTAATAGAGTCGATATTATAAAGAAAAACTAATATTAACATTAACATTCCAAAAAAATCGCTATCAACATTAAATCTTTTATTTTTAGAAAATTAAATCAACACTTAATTTAATTTAATTCGTGTGTTTAATAACAAAATCTTTACAAAATCTATTTTTAACTAATTTTCAAAAAAAAAAAATAAATTAATTAATTAAAACAAAAATTTTAATTTATAAAAAAGTAAAAAAAATTGACAATCTACATAAATTCTTATTTAAAAAAAAACAAAATCGCAATCTACATAAAATCTCTTATTTTTGAAAAATTAAATCAATATTTAATTTAATTTAATTAGTGTGTTTAATTAAGTCAACAAAATCTTCGTAAAATCAATTTTTACTCTTTTTCAAAAAAATTAAAATAAATTAATCAATTAAAACGAAAATTATAATTAATTAATTAAATGATCACATAATAACTAATGACTAAAATACCCTTAATGAGAGATTAAAAACTTCAATACTCTATCATGCTCATCACGATCAGTCAATCTCTTTAGACTATCACAATTTCCTTTTCCACAACAACAAGTATACGGACTTTCATGATTCTTCAATTCTTCCCATAACTGTTTTATTAAAATGATATTCGTTCTAGTTAAGCCTCTGATCAATATTAAAAGAGTCAGCTTATTTGAGAGGTACTTAACAGGAGAGGTAAGTCATTGCTCCTTATGTTTATATATGACTTGAATATGGTTTTTTTTTAATCAAGATTAGAGAATCATTTTAGGTTATCTCTGTTGGTTCTGAGGTTGGACAACAAGTTGGGCCTGGAAAGAAGGTAATGGTTTCTTCTTAACTCAAAAGACAAAATCAATTAATCATCATCCATTGTAACACACTGTGAATCTTCTCTTCATCTCTTTCTCCTTTGCCTTTCACAGGTTCTGTTCTCTGACGTGAGTGCTTATGAGGTGAATTCCTCTTCTTTGCAGTGAATTGATCATTTGTTGTTTTTGTGTAGTTTTTAGGAATATAGAAGTGAACATCTATGAATCTATTTCTCAGGTCGATTTGGGGACCGATGCTAGGCATTGCTTCTGTAAAGAGAGTGACTTGTTGGCCCTCGTTGAGTGAAGTCTTGCCCAAGTGAAGAGAGAGAGGAGACATTTAATGATTTGAAGATTTTAGAAGTTTCCTGTAATTTTCAGACAGCAATTGTTGGTTTCGGTTAATCTTTCAATTTGATATCAATTAAGATCACTTTCAGATAGTCTCAAATGCAAACAACACAGAGGAAGCTGCAAATTACAACGAAGAAGACGATTTAATTGACATTGATTCTCTTTTGGATGATGACACCTTCATGTCTCTTGCATTTGAAGGATGATAAACCGTACATAAAACAACCATCTGGTATACCATCGTCATCAACAATGCTTTTTAACTTTCATTTTCGGTTTCCATGTAAATACAGCTGGAATAGAAATTTATTTAAACTTATAGAATCTTCACTTCAAATGCAAGAGACATGAAGGTCCAGCTAATAAAAGTTTTTGGACATTACCACGACTTCTTCGATCTCTCCTGAAGCTAAATTTATTATCCATAACTTCGAAAAGCTGAAAGATATGAGAAACCTATTTGGTCATGAGCGTAAAAGGGTAGCAAAAGAAAGAAAGAGAGACCGAGCTATCACTACTATAAAGAAGCAATCCCTTTAACTAGTCTTTCTACCTTTTGTTACTGACTAAAATACTCTCATCATCATGCTTCAGTATATGCCATGGAAACAACAGAGAGCGAGCGTCAAATTCTTCTGATTTGGCATCAGCATCAACTGTTGTATCATCATCTTTTCCAAGACCCATTTTCTCCGTTATCCAAGACCACAGACCACCACTTTTCTTAATAACCTTCGGATATACTGTTTCCAGGACCCGGCTGTTTATATTTGCTCTTCTAATGGCGTGATTCTTAACTCAAAGAATGGGGAAAAGGAAAGGAAACAAAGAGGAAAAACAATCTTAACATGAAAACATTCAGTGGCACAATCAGTAATCATAATTGTGTATCTTCTTCTAGGAGTCATACCTCAGAATCTACAATGTAAAGGCAATCCTCCTCTTCGTCATAAAGGGTCCCTGTAGGACGTAACATCTTTGCAGATTCAAATTCTCCATCCTCAAAACCTGGGAAACAACCAATCTGAAATAAAAAACATTGTCTTGAAGTTTAGTTTTGTTAAACAAGGAGCTTCAAATGCACTTTCTCTCTAAGAATGCCCTTCTAAGGGAATTGAGCAAAGAAACTCTATAAAGATTTCTCAACTTTCTTAGAATAAGCATTTTCCAGTTTATGCTATATCCCACTCACTTCATGCATAACTTTGTTTTGCGTTTTTCTTTTTCTACATCTAAAGTGTTGCAAGACTTACTTATTGGTACAAATTTGAAGACAATTACCAATGACAAAGACCGTACCATTCTACAAACTGTTTTCCTTCTCAGATTCTTGGGATGTGTTGTTGATGATCGTTGGTTCAATCGGAGCTATTGGAAACGGTCTTGGTTTTCCGTTAATGACTTTATTGTTTGGTGATCTCATTGATTCGATTGGTCAAAACCACCACAACAAAGACATTGTTGAGATAGTCTCCAAGGTTAGATTAGAACCCGACAATAAACAATGTTTTGAAGCTGTTTTTTTTTGTTTTTGGATGTTTACTTTATATTATGTTTGTTTTTTCTGAGTTTAGGTTTGTTTGAAATTTGTCTACCTTGGACTTGGGACACTAGGAGCAGCCTTTCTTCGTAAGCAACATATACTTTCTCCATTCTCATAAATGGTTTTAGCATTGCTTTTCTGTTTCAAAATAAGTATCGTTTTATTAACTTCAAATCAAAACTAAAAAAAAAAATCTAAACTAGAACAGAATATCATAAGTGATATGATAGAATTGTTATCACATTTTCTTAGTTTGAGTAACGAATGTGAAAACGATAATTGTTGTAAAATGGAATGAGTATAAATTACTTTCTTTACAAGGAAGAAAAGCAATTTTATTTTTTTCTTCTTTCTTTTTTTTTCCGGTTTAAGAGGTGGCTTGTTGGATGATTACGGGAGAAAGACAAGCTGCAAGAATAAGGAGTTTATATCTGAAAACGATTATAAGACAAGACATTGGATTCTTTGATGTCGAAACAAACACAGGAGAAGTTATTGGTCGAATGTCTGGTGATACTGTTCTTATACTAGATGCTATGGGTGAGAAGGTAAACATATCGGTTACGGCGTTGTTACTCCGGCGCTAATGGGGATGTTTCACGAGCAGGCAATAGGCAATATGTATCCGTTGTGATTTGATTTGATTTGGTCTAAAAGTTCGATTTTTGTTCAGATTTGGTTGACTGATTGTGTGAGAATTTTCAGAGCATTATAGCAGGTGATGGTTGTGCAACAATGGCAAAGAAGAAAGGCTTGTTCACTGTATTGAAAAGGATTTTTATTTCAGAAGCCAACTCAGAAAAGGTGAAGACAAAGGGAAAAATAATCTCATTCTTCTGCTGGTGATGGTTTCTGCATCTTGTTTGATTCTTCTTATGTATTTCTGCAGAAAGAGAAGAGAAGAAAATGGACATTTTGGAACATAGTTATGAAAAACAATAATCCAACGTTTTTACAATATTCACACCATTGTCATCGTCTGCATTACCTGTTCATGAACATAGCAAGACCATCTAATTTCTTCCACGCAGACGATCGGAGCTTCCGCTCTTGGTCACTTTGAGAGTCGTTTGATATTTTTCGAGGCATATTTGATTGATCGAAGAACGTGTGACCTTGTTCCTCTCTTTTTACATCGGATTCATAGGTATTCTTCCTTCTTTAGTCAAGTTACATTTCGATTAGTTCCCGCTTTGATTATATTGCTGGATTGCTCAAATCTTTGCTCAAGTTTACATTTCGTTTCATTTTGCATAGTCAATTTCTGAGCTGATGATTTCTATTTGTGATGTTGCTTAGTTCATTGGTTTTAGAGGTTCATTATCTCCTAGTGAATAGGTTTAGAGGTTCGTCATCTCTCAGTCATACCGGCTTATTATGCATTTTCTTGTTCCCCAGCTGATTGGTGTAATGTTTAACTTGGTCCTTTGGGGTCTTTCTGTGCTCACTGTAATTTCTTTATTAGTTTCATTTCCTTCTCCACACGCATTAACCAACCTAAGTTGATGTTGAATTCTTGTATAATTACAGATGTTTATTGTTTTTGAATTTTAAAACCAGCTTTTACCGATATGGTGTTGCTTATGTGCATTTAGTTCTTTTTGTTATTTTTTCATAAGAATTTTTCTTTTTCCAGCGACAAGATAATATCATTTCTTTTGGCTTGGCCCTCCGTTGTGAAACTACAGAGGAAGATGTTTGGCTCATCCAATCGTAAGTGGTTCTAACTTATACTTGTTCATTTCGGTAGCCTTCTATTTCGTTATTATTTTTATAGTTTTATGCTATTTATATCTTATGTAATATTCCAAAAGAAAATTGACCCTTTGAAATATTGTTCTTATAGCTTTTGGACAGTCATCTGGTAGCAGCCCATTTGCATCCCAATCTTTATTTGGTCAGACCAGCAATTCAAGTAGTAATAATCCCTTTGCTCCAGCAACACAGTTTGGTACGTCTACTCCTTTTGATCAAAAACAAAAATTCCTCTACCCACATGACATGATTGATGTATCTGCATCGTTCAAACTTCAAACAACCATATCACAATCACGACATTAAATGTTGGGATTAATGATGGATATCGATCGAGCTGGAGGTGTTAAAACCTCAATATCTTTAGTAGAAGGAGGCGGCTATAAAAGAATGGGAAGACACTTACTTAATCTAGGGACAACATTTATTTTTTGGCAAGAAGCTCTTTCTTGAGAATCTCTTTCAGAACTTCTTCTCTGGTATGGGAGAGATCACTTCCGCAAGCCTATATGGGCATTAAAAACAATCAATTGGGTTTGTTTAGAAGTATCGGCTGAAGGAATCTATTTCACACCGGGTTCCAAGTGGACTCACGATCTTCTGGCTATAATCTTGATTGTAATCGTATCTTCCTATCAAGTTATGCTTTGTATTTTGATTATGTTGTTAGTGTTGAACTCTAGGGATGAGGACCCTTTAAGTGTGTTCCTATGCATGATGTAATCGTTTTGTTATTAACGAAGACTGTTGAATCTCAGTATCTTTAGAGTAGGAGGCTATAAAAGAATGGGAAGACGCTTAAATCGAGGGACAACTTTTTCTGGAGCTCAACACCAACATTTTTTAAGCTTTCTTTTGTAATTTCAGTTTGTATTTTTCATCAAAATAATTAAGACATTTCTTTCATTTGTGTTTTGATCTCTCTCTCTCATTTTCAGTTTGATTTTTGTGTTAATAATTAAGCAAAGCTTTAATCCTATTTTTTTTCCATGATTTATAATCACCACAACCGGATTTTAGCTTCCACAATTTGATGTCATATGTGAGGAAACAATTTTCTAACTCCAAAAACACGAAATTACCACGTTTAACGTTGAGAACTAAAACAACGAAAACATCTTATTTTATGGATATGGACGAGTAAGTACCCAGGCTGCTAAACCGGCAATGACTCCACCTTTATTTCCTACAATTGAAGCGATGATGAAAAGACCAGTCTTTCCGTAGGTTGAAGGCATGCTCATATCCGTGAGCCCGGCTCCATAAGAATTGCAAAAAGCAAGAGCTGGGGCAACCAAGTATGAACAGAGGACAAAGTACCATTTCAATGGCGGGAATATCAACGGAATTGTAGCGGTTGAAACGGCTGCAAGACCCACATAACCAGAAACCGCAAACCCGAGGGGTATATGGTCCTTGAGAAATACGTCATCTCTTTTCTTCTTCAGCAGTAATTTCGAGGTCTCATGTTTATCTGAATTAAGAAACGCAGAAAGAAACTCCTAAGAATATATTTGAGACGGACGTTTTCAGTATGGTCATGAGAGACACCACCTTAATAACTTAAAAAGGCCATAGATGATGAATCAAAATCATACCTAAGATGTCGGTAAAGATAGGTAGGTGGTGTTTTTTGTTGCAGAATTCCTTCACAGTTACAACAATGATCTTAATGAGGTTGTAGAGACCGTCACCAAGGATGATAGCAGTGGCGATAAAGACCTATAAGTTTGGTAATGATATGAAAAACAATCAGTAACCACCGCAAAGAGAGTATCAATGAAACTCATCTGTGTTCTCCCCTTTTGATGTGAAAATAAAAACTTTCATTAAACTCTTCCTACTTGATTTGTTTATTATACCTTATAGCTATTGAGACCTTTGAAATCGTTGGCCTCAAGGTCAGCTGGATACCAGTCCCCAGCATGCTGTGATATGAATGGCCAGAGAAAACCCCAAGAAATGATAGCACCGAGAAGAAGCGAACAGTTCACCAAATGGGAGCATATCATACCACATCCAATAAAAGTAGGACTGAAATCAAAGTAAAACCTGCGCGGCAGAAAATCATGCCTCTTTCTTTAATAGTTATCACATATTTTATTTGTGTTTCAGGAAAAATGAACACCCAAAGAAGGCTCCACCAAGCTTCTATCAGGTCACAAATCACTCAAAAGAGAGACCAGATGTTTGGATTGAAAGCCCGGAGAAGTCAGTTTTCTGTCGATTGTCTTCTATTCCTCAACTGAAGCAGAAGAATTTGGATCGTTGAATACTATTTTCCGTGCTCATATCTTTTTTCTCTGCCCTTGTTGCAGATCAATAATACTTTCAATCACTAGTGATATCAGGACAATAAGGTCTGAGGTATGTCCATAAGATGTGAGAATGTGAGATTAGCTAGTGACCTCTAATATTTTTTTGAATTTAATTTGGTATCTTGCAATGCAAATTTGTCGCTTATAATGCACATGCTATATTTTATGTATAACTCTGCGTTTTTTTAGGTGTTTGTTGCACCTTACAGTCTGAGGTTTCCTCGTATTGATAAAGTAAGATATGACAAACCTTGGCATGAATGTCTCGATGTGCAGGGTGAGTAAAAGATCCAAAGAAACTATCCAATGTTCCCATTTTCATGAAAGTTAAAATAACCGATCTGCTTCTGCTTTATGTGTCCGACTGATGTTGACTTTGCAGCTTTTGTGGAATTGGTGAACTCGAGTAATGGCACCACACAGAAACAGAAGGAATCTGAAAGCCCACAGGACAATCGGAAAGTCAATAAATCATCCAAGAGAGGAGAGAAAAAGAATGTCTCTCTTGTCCCTTCTCAGTTTATTCAAACTGATGTATCGGATATCGAGGGCAAGACCTCAATCTTCTCAAATATGATATTTTGTATCCTTTTGACATGTTTTAAAATTAATTTTCTTCTCTCTGCTTCAGTCTCGCCTGGGTACCGTTTTCTTACCGATTGCATTTTCAGCTGTCTTCCTCTATTAGAATTAGACACCTTTTGCATGGATAAGTTCTGAAATTACTTGAACTTGCAAGCTTTGATAAATTTGTCATACTACACTTTTCTTCATCCCCTTGACAATCTTACAGATTTTGTTAATGTGCCTCGGTCCTATTCTCTTGATACATTTCACAAAATGGTGGTTGAGAATGGAGGAAAGTTTTCAATGAACTTGAACAACTCAGTGACTCATTGCATTGCAGCGGAAAGCAGTGGTATGTCACTTTTTTACTCTTTACATATTTTTTAATTCAAATCTACAGGAAGAAGGGACAATGAAAAGAGTGAGCAATGGATTCAGGTGTCTGAGTGAGGCGGTGAATCTTGCACCTGGAATGTGGACAGCAATGCTTCTCCGTATGTCAAGGAAGTCTGAGGTTCATAGTTATGCTTTAGATATTGTTTCTGCATTGTCTACACATTTTGGCAACAAAGTGCCTCATACTTGTTGGATCCTGTTCTCCAAATTGCTCCATCACAAGAGGAGCCAATAATTATGATTATACTCGGGGTTTTTCGATCTTCCCAAAGGCCTTACGGTCGTATTTACTATGCACTATATTATATACACAAAAGCAAGGTCTCCAACTGCTTCGGGGTTGATATAGAAAATATAAATGCCATATATGCATTGGTTTTGCTTATTTCCACACTCTATAGGTTAAGGAAACTGTATGTTGAATTTTACTCTTTTAAGAATCGATTATGGATTCGCATGACGAATCAAAGTAGAATTTGAAACATACATATCCACATCAGAAGCCAACTCCATAACCCACAAAAAAGTATTTTGCAAAGAATCGAAACCACTTGATCTAATAAATCCTTAAACTTTACTTTTTCCATATCGAACCTAAATTCTTTCCATCTCCACGATCACAACTTTAGATCGCTGTTTCCAATTAAGAATTATTTTTCTTCTATTCTTTAGATCCCAAAACCCCCATAGAAAATCGAATCAAAACCCCAGGGTTTCCGAATTAACCCATATTCGTTCTCCATAAGCATTTCTCCCCAAGACTTGATAAACCCCATAACTTGATCCTTCAAACTCTCCACTGATTCGGATCCAGAACCCGACCCGAAACCCGAACTCTTAGACATTGATTCAGTATCCGCCGTCAAATCAATCGGAGATCCGTCGTAATGTAAACCTCCGTCCATGAGACTCGCTAACTCGTCTTGCCACGTAGGCACTCCTCTTTGTATCTCCGAGTCCTCCATTATCAAAACAAAATCCCTAAATCCGGA
Organism: Boechera divaricarpa; assembly: GCA_026770425.1. Classification (NCBI taxonomy): domain Eukaryota; kingdom Viridiplantae; phylum Streptophyta; class Magnoliopsida; order Brassicales; family Brassicaceae; genus Boechera; species Boechera divaricarpa. Next base: position 29,456,594 of record CM049188.1, read on the forward strand.
TCCGAATCCGAAGTCCGAATCCGAAGTGTTCAGAGCAATAAGAAGAAGAAGAAGAAGACCACCTAAACATACATTTAAGTGTTTCTATGAGCATAGAGAAAGAAACACAAAGAGCGCGAGAGAGAAGAACATGGCGAGAATGAGCTGCAACTGACACCTTTACAAGCGTGAACTTCAAGCTCACTTTTTTTTTTTTATATATATATAAAAATTACTTCTTTCTAATTAAATAACTCAAAAGAGAATAATTTCAATAACGAATCAAAATCTCTCTTTTATTTTATTTTTCATTAGAGAAATCGAAAGAGACAAAAGTTTCTCTTACCAGATGACGCAGAAACAGCTTAGACGTTGTTGATCATGTATGGTCACCAATTTATTCTTCTTCTTTCATTGAACCTTTTTGCTCTTCTTTTACAACTTTTTCAATATTCTCCTTGATTTTGACTGGTTATTGTAAATGAAAATTACTCCAGTCCGCCATTGACGATCCTTTTCCTTTTTTCTTGTTTTGTATTTTACCGGTTTCCGTGAGAAAAGTCATATTAACTTGTCTTATTAAGATCTGTATCAAAATCTATCTCTTCTAAAACTTAAAGTTCAAGAAGAAACACATAAAGACGAATCTTTTCTTCTCTTCTCCCTAATAAATCAGGTAAATAAATGTACATGGTTTAAGTAAGAACATTGCCGGTCCATTCACAGGCGGAAAGCCTTTAGTATAGTCATCCTCATTTTAGTACTCCAGGTTATCAGAACTAGATCCTCCCATCACGGATAACTAAAGAACAACAGCGATAAACTGAGCAGCTAGATAGAATCTTGCTCGTTTCTTGAAGTTTTTTTTCGCTCTTGCGTTTGTTCTCTGTCTTTGATCCTGAATTCCATCAGCTTAGACAGTCGAGCTTCATTTATTTGAAAGTTAAAAGGTAATTATTTGATGGTTCTTAAAATATTGAGTATCCAATTTGGTCAATGTGTTTAAGTAGCTGTTTTTCTAAGTCATTTATAACTTAGTAGGCAAAGCTGCAGATGGTTTCCCTCTTTGAAATCTGTTAATGATCCTTGGGATTCAATAATAATACATACATAGATAAGCCACATGCACTTCAGACGAGATTGAATAAACTATATGTTAATCAAAATCTTAATCCAAAGCGTTACAGAATTCATAACTCTTCATAACCACAGAATTAATCCCAATCTATTTTTTTCTCAAACAACAATTACTGAACCCTTGCCAAAATCTCTGAACAACAGCTTAACGTAACGACGTTATATGCAACCCAGAACTGAAGCTTAACCAATGTCGGATTCGAATATCAACTCAAGCTAAACATAAAGATCGATGGCAAACCTTAATTGAGCGCCAATTCGGTCAAAACCAATCAGCAGTTACTCTTGTCCACGGTCTTCCATGATCGGTCACTGTAAGCTCGAATTCGCTCGTAGATTGAGGAGACGTGGACATAATCTTACGATTATAATACTTTGAGGATATATGATTTTTTTTTAACCATAAAATATTAAGAAATTATGGCCCATTAAATTAGCTAGTCTCTGACTTTGCTTTCTCTTTTGGGTCCTATAAAACATGAAGCTGACAAAATCAGTAGCCTGAATGCCGAAAAGAGTTTTCGCTAATATATATAACCACCCAGGAATTTCCAACAGATTTCACAAAGCCAGAAATGTTTCGATAGAAACTCAATGATGTGTTAGAAACAAAAATTGTTCATATCTAGAAAAACACTCATTGATACTTCTTTGTCCAACATCTCATATAAACATGAGAAAAAAACAGCTTCCACTATACTGCTCTGAAAAAGTTGAACCCAAGTATTTCGCTATATAAATGGCAATCTGAACAATGCATGAGAAATTTCCTTAATCAGATTCACATGAAAAATAGAAGCAAAGACTAACCAGATCTTCCCTAGCAATTATTGGCAGTTCGAATACTTCAATTTTTTATTATTATTTGGGGGACAATGTAGATAATTCAACGGAAAAGTAGAGAAATTCTTACAGTTTTAGGTTGCTGACCCAGTCCTTCCTTGGAGAAGGCTTTTGTCTTGGTCTCTTTCTCACAGATCTTAAACCTCTCCATCTCTTTCTCAATAAGCTTCCGAGCGTCAACCAGGGATTGCTCATATGATGCACTGACCTAAGTCAAATGACAGATATTCTGCTCAGTTCAGTCTAAAACAAATGGGTATTAAGATTCCTTCAAAATTGAACAACATATAAGGAATATAAAATTGATAATAGAGATGAAGCTACTCTTTTCAGCTTATATGAAACCAAATTAAACTAGGTAGAGGGTAGACAAAAGTATGACAGGCAAAACCACCGGTGCAATGCACCTTACTCAAATGAACAAATATCAGACTTTTTCTTTAAGATGTCAGGAAAGCTTTAGTTATAACATGATAAAATTGAAAACATCACAATGAATTTAGACAAGAGAGATAACTAAACAAAGCCACAGATTATGGTTTGCAGGTGCAATTTAAGAGAATGCAAGGGAGCCATGTCGCCTCATTAGTCAAATAAAAAAAAAAAAGATATAGTATTCGAATTTTCGGGTTTTTGGGTTTAGGTTTCTAGACCCCATTTGGATATTTTATATATTCGGGTCGGGTTCGGGTTTAGTATAATTTTTTGGAGTTTTCGGGTTCAGTTCAGATTTTCAGATTTAGGCCTCTAGACTCATTTGGATATTTTTTCAATAACGAGTTCGGATCAGAATCAAGATTTTGGTTCAGGTTCGAGTTCGGTTTTCGGGTTCGGATTTTTTGTCTACCCCTACATAATTGATCAAACTATTGCATATCTTTGATTTTTTCCCCCATAAGGTTTTTCATTTTGTAATCATGCCTCGTGATTAACTACGTTTATTTTGGATTTTATAGGTCTTTCATTCACTTCTGTAAATCTTATTGTCCATTTCATGAGTCTTGTGGAGGACTATGTTTTCTTGCACATTCTTTCGATAAGAAACATTTAAAGCAATGAAATGTTATGAACCAATTGAATATAATTCACACAAAAATGGCTTCGAAATATTTTTCTCTTCTATCTAACCGTTGTCGCATATCTGGAAAACTGTGTTATGCTTGTTCTTGCTTCGTTTCATAATTGGCAAGTCTCATGGTTCTAGTTTTCAATATTATAAAACTTCGTATTATGGAGCGTAAACATAATTAATGGTGGACATGAAATTTTAGCCTCACGAAAGCAATAAAGAGAATAAAATCTAATAGTCTGCTGGTCAACAGACATATATGACGAGAGATACACTACGCATGTCAATATATTTGATACGATTACCAAGAATCAAATATTACTATTCTATAATTCTGTTAATATAAAAACATACCGTAAAATCTAAAACATATGACGGGATAAAAACATACTCTAAACTCTAAAGGTGTCTAAGAGTACTTTATTTTCTTTAAATTAAAGTTTTCTTTGTACTATAGAAAGGGACTCAAATTTGATACGAATCATACGATAGGTCACAAAATGTTATCTTACCAATCTAAAGCAGAGAGTACAAGGGATATTAATGCAAGCACGTTATGCATGACTCAAATTGTTGTATGTAAAAGAATAAAATCATGTTTATAAAAGAGATTATTTGGTACTACTTGTTTAGTTGTTTAACTAGTCGAGCTTATATAGCATGGCAGCAATTCACAACAAAATCAAACAAAAGCTTCTTCCAATAGAGAGATTAGCTAGCAAGAAGAGAGCGAGAGACAGAACGTAGGAAAATCAGACGTTGTGGGAATTGTCAGGCTTGGTGTGAGGAGACATTACTCGTGGCTGCTTAATGACTTCGGCCATTGCCCATTCGTTTGTGACTGCTGACGTGTCTGTCGCAGCCGCTATCATGTGTATTGTTTGATAATATCATCCTTTGTTCCTTTTTTTCCCTGTTTTCATAGCTTTTTTTTTTGCTTCTTCTTCTTCTTCTTCTTGTGTGCGTTTTGGTTAATCAGAGGATGTGAGCCACTGACACAGAATGAAGAATCTATAGAAGAGAAAAAATTAGAAATAAAAAGAGAATTAAAATTACGATGATGCCATAAAAGAAATAAATCAATATGGAAAAATCTGAAAATGACAAAAGAAAAAAAGAAATCAGAATAAATAAATAAATAAACGAGTTTTGATCGTGCAAAGATCGAAACGGCGACGTTATGATGATCTCTTCGGTCCTGACTTAAAAACATTTATTAACGTTACGACGCGCTTAACTCGCGCATGGACAATACCCTCGCTTGATTGCCGTAACTCCGACACGACTGCGAGTGGGCAAAGAAAGATTAAATAATCATTACGTCTTAAATTGTTTTGTTAGTTGATATATGTTGTACATGTTTTACACTGTATCTTTTTGCCGACAAAATATACAGCTTATATAGTATACCTACCTTTATTTATAGTTATCTAATGCATTATTAATTATAAGATTTGTGGTTTCGTGATGACGGTTTTCTTTTTTAATTTTGTTGCAGAGATGGACCGAGTTTAGAGTTAACTACTATCTATGAATTTTGAAAGCACCATCTATTTGGAATGTTACGATAAGCTTATTATTATATATGGAAAATTTCTCTTTAAAAACAGTTCATTGAATTATACTTTGCAACTACAAAAAGATAAGAAATGTTCAATATGTCTTCCGTTTTCATACCAAAAAAAAAAAAAAAAAAAAAAATAAAAAATGTGTTGCGACAAATTTAAAAAAAAAAAAACTTCCTTATCATTTAAAATTATTGGTAACAAAATTTACTTATCTCCTACCTCCCTTACCTTGGTTTTCAAGTTTTGGAAAGTTCTCTTCAACTACAAACCCCACGAAGTCTTTTTGTTAATTCCCCATTCTCACTCTGGTATCATTTATCATCAATAAACAAAGGGACTTTTTAAGGCCTTTCTTGGGCCATTTGAAGGGCCTTCCGCCACTCTTGTCTCGAGGTACCATCAATTTGCAATTCAAAATGAAACATTCAAAACAAATCATCGTAATGAGTAAAACATTCTTCAAGGTAGCGTAAGAAAAGACTGAAACTTGTTCAGCTAGTGATGGATAGAAATGATGAGTCAGGCTTGGGTGATCTCTTTCTCTTTGGACTTGCACATGTCCTCTGCTGACTTTACAAACTTCTTCGTCAGCTCGTCCACCTGTCAACACAAAGAGAGAAAGATTCAATAATGGAATCCCATTTGTAGAAAGATCATACAAGGATACTCACTTCCTTCTCCAGTCTTTTCACTTCATCCTTTGGTAGACTCGACCCTGATTTCTTTATCGTGTCCAGTGCCTGACAAAAAAACGTCTCTGATCATTAGATTTTCTGACGTATCGGAGACAGTTCACAACTAACAGTTTTCATACTACCTTTTGCCTCGCTCTTCTTATGCTTTGTTTGACAACTTCACTGGACTTTGTTACAATTTTGCACATTGCCTGGAGTTCAATATAAGGACTCAAGGCTGAACCTCACAGGCTAAACAATAAACACAATCACACAGGACTTGGGTGCTTTACCTGAATATGCTCCTTGGTCAATCTGCTCAAAATATGAAGGGGAGATCAGACAAAGTCAATACAATGAAGTCTGACAGAGAAGGAAGAGTATAGGTTCTGGAAAACTAGTATAAATGATTATTAATGAGTTATAGCAGCTCCTTTGACTATGTATATTAATATTGTAGTTGTCCGAGATTTATTAATTAATTATTGAACCAGATACACATAATGCTGTAACAAAAAATCCAGATAATTTACCTGGGCGCAGATAACAGCACTTTTTTTTGTCTTGCTCGGCCTTTTCGACATTAGCCCGTTCTGCTTCCTAAGCCACAACTTGTATTTTCTCGATTGCTTCAGTGAACTCTTTTCCAAATTTGAGGTTCGTGATGGAGACATCATCTAGAGCAATGATGAATTTAGATGCTCGCTCTGTCACAATATTGCGTATCTCCCTGCTCACAGCCTGGAAGAGAGTTATAAACCTTACAGTTTGACAAACAGAGCATAAAATGTTGCGGTTAGAACATTAAGAGTAAGAATCCTGGGATACTAACTTTTCTTTGTGTAATGAGCTGGCTGGCATTGTACTGAGCCACTACTGTTTTCAGTGTTTCATAATGATGGAAGGGAGAGAACTCGCTCTCGTAATTCACACCGAGTGTTCTGTAAAACAACCTTTTTTGTGAAAAATTATTCAAAGACGAATGAATCTCTAAACTAAAAAACTGATTACAAAATATTAAAATCTAACATAACAAAATATTACCTGTATCACAAATGCATATTCTTTGAACATTTTCAACAAGAAACAAGTCGTCTGCAGGTATCAATACCAGTCCATCTACATAGCTCATGCTCCTATTTTCCAGCATCCTACAGCAAACACAAACTATCCCATTAACAAAAAGAAACAGACAGAGTTATTTCAATCAGGACTCCACTAGAATAAGAAGAGCACTTAGTTACTCTTCTCCGAATATAGTCGTTGAAAACAGCTCATTCTCACTGGACTCAAAATTTGATTTTCTATATTTTTTTCTGCATCTTTAATTCTTTATGTATTGTACATTTTAAAAAATATTAACTGAAAACAATTAAATTTATACAAATATTATTGGTTCATAGTTATTGAAAATTGTTAATATTAGAAAATGAATGTAAACATAACTAAACAATTATTATTCTTTAATATATGTGAAAACTCTAAAAAATCATTTATTTAGGAACAAGGAGAGTGTTCAATTAATACCTCATTATTGAAATGTTATCGGTTTCATACACGCGGATTTACCAAAAAAAAAACAAATCTTGAAAACTCAAAAATGCCTTTAAAATATGTCCTTGAAACTTAATAATATATATATTCCATGATAAACAGGTAAGATACCTGTTGCATAATTGCGATCTTATCGTAAGACAACAATATTACGATGTAGTCATACCGGTTCAATTTTTAATACATCCAACTATGATCTTATCACCAACATATGATTCCCCAAAAAATTATAATTGATTTCTTTTAAATTAAAACCATCTGCTGAAAAAAAAAAAAAAAAAAACACATCCACCTTTAGTTTCAAAAGTACATTTTTTGCTTTCATCGTAGTGACTTATGAGGTGATGCATTGTGTTTTTATTTCGACAACATATCTCCTCCTAGATTACCTTGTCGGTCCAACCTCCACAGCAAAAATATATGGACCACCCTCTAATTCTTTAATAACAAAGAACATGTAAAACAAAAATAAAAAAATGAGGAAAGAACGTCCATGAATAATAGAACGTATAAAGCTACATACTTAGTAATAAAAAATAATCCTCCAGTTGATTTGGTTAGTCAAGATTTTCATGTGATATGGTTATTTTTTCTTTTTTCTTTTAACTAAGGATTGAATGGGTTCCGTAGAAAAGAGTATATGATGTGCATACAAGTAATTGATAAAAACACAAGAAAAACACTTTTATTTAGAAAAGAAAAAAATCAATATGCCTTTATTTATTTGTTTGGTTTTCTATTAAATGATAATAAAGTCTCTAACTCATACAATTCGGAGGCACGAAAGAGAAATGGAAACGTGGGTTTGTTCCAGAAAAGATAGGGAACATAACTCCACTAATTATTTGCAATTACAAAAATTAAGAGAAAAAAAAAACAAAAGAAAAGACTATTAGTAGCTTTGACTTAGTCACGAGTATCGTTTACTAATCTCATTGCCTATTCAATCCCTTATCTACTTTATTTATATGGGCCCTTATTATTAGGCCCATTAGGATCAATAAAAAAAAAAAAGGGGCGCTTGAAGCTGAAATTCTCCCGCTCTCTCCAAATAAATCCAAAATTCGAAACTTATTTTTATTTCCTAATTAATTTCTCCAAAATTCGAAAACTGATCCTAAAAATCTCTCATTAAAAGGATTTCCAAAATTATCAAAATGGGTTTATCATTTTCTCTGCGTCTCTTCATCTTATACTTCCGCCTCATTTCTTCGTTTTCTCATCTTTCTCCGAAACACAAATGGCTGTAAAAAGCAAAAAAATGAAACGGGCTGAACCAGAGCCAGATCTGTGTTTTGTGGGGAAACCCATGTCTGGTGCGGAGGCAATGATTAGATGGCCTCTTCGCTACAGTTCCAAGAAACCAAAGGTTGGTACTACTACGACTGTCGCAAAAAACGGGTAAAATTGATTAATTTTTAAAATTTAACAGCTTATTTTTTTTTACTGTTTTTTTGGTTCAAAAGGGTTTTCATTAACCACTTAAAGTTGAAATGACATTTCATTGATTAACAGAATATTTAGTTGGTGCAATGAATCAGACCTCCATCATAAGCAAAAACGCACCGAAGGAAACACTCTTAGACAACCCAAAGATCCGTAACATTCTTAACTTAAAGGTTACTCCTACAGCTACAAGAGAGACTATCAAATTCTCTCTTTCACACTTACAAACTACAGACAAACTTGTTCTCTTCCAACCCAAGTAACAAATAAAAACCCCAAAACCAAAACTAATACCTAATCAAAACCTAGAAACCAAAAAAGCAAAATAATGTCCAGAACAAAAACACATAGTAAAGTGTAAGAAAAAATCAACAAAAACGATATTTTCACACTTATCATAAACGCTAGGAAAATTCCAGTACATGTGTTCCTCTACAGCTTCATCTTCATCATATTCTTTCTTTTGTTCATCCTCTACTGACAATTAGGATTTCTTCCAGGACCTCCATAGTAAAAATAATGTCCCCAATCATCATTCTTACCAACCTCAACATCATAGCAATTTGATTTCTCAGTGAATGTGTTGAGCCCTTTTGGTTCTTTCAGATTATTAGAGCTATCAACGACTTGAATGTTTCTAAAGTAACTTGCTTTCGTGAACCCTTCATCCGGAAATTGACCGCTTCCCATTTGCGTGGTAGTGTGGCGGCCATCTTCTTCCATGTTCACTACTTCTCCGCCCCATTCTACTATCGATGCACTAATTTATAGTTGGAAATTGCATCGTTCCTTTTGTTTCTTGTTTAACTAAGACTCCACTTTTTAATTTTATTTTCGGTAACTGAGTGTGTGGTCGAGTGAAACTCAAACTAATAAAGTTATAATAGTATATATTAATAGAAGTTGTAGTAGGCCAAAATTTTGCAGCTGACCGGTCCAGCCATTTTATGTACCGGCCAAGTTCTGATTTTTTTGAAAACTCAAATTCTATTATGAACCGGTCCATATAAAATCAGTTCTGTCAAAATTAGGTCCCAAAGGAATTTCAGACGGTTAACTACAATTTAAACCGCAAAAACACTATCTCATGTCGAATCTAAAAATGATCATGACTGATATTGAATTGACTCATGTAAGACGAGTCATATCAAAACTAGAATAAGCTGATGCATCCGACTCTGTCATAACATCTCAATAGAACATAATCATCATCATCATTTGAAATTATCTGTTTGCAATAAGCAGAGGAATATGGATCACTTGTTTTAATCAAGATTGCGAAATCACTAGAGTACATCAACTTGTATATCTTTGTTGTTTGGTGGTTATGTGAATTTGATGGCTCTTTAAAGGACTCCAATTCTATTTTTATTAATTATATAATAAATAATAAACAGAAAAAGGTGTTATTAATTAGCAAAAAGATTTCAAAGGATTGATTTGCTAATGATAATTAACTTTAAATATTTGGATTTGTTCAGGTTTTGTCGTTTTTGTCGCTGGGAAGTGCATGCTCGACGGCGAGCGTGGCCGTACTTTTGATTGGCGCCGGAGAGAAGCAGTGTGATCGGTATAAGTTATCGGCGACAATGGCGTTTTTGTCTTCGTGTCTTTCTTTTGCTTCCACTTTCTTTAACTTTCGTCTTCTTCCTTCTCTAATGTCTCACTAATTAGATTTCATTTCACCAGTTAATAGTTATATTCTTCTTTTGTATTTGTTATATCACTTAACTATAACTCAATTCTTGAATACTTTTATATTGTTTTCAGTATTTGTTAAATTTGAATAGCAAATGTCAATCGAATGTCCCATTAGAACACAGTATTTAATTGCAGCTCAAAAAGAATAGTGCCATTATTAGTACCCCACTACACATCTATATTACCAAATCATAAAATTAATTAGTTGCAATAAGATGAATAACTGAGAATAGAGAGCTAGATCTCATTTGTTTTGTTTTGTTTGAATTAGCATATACGTTTATTTTGAGTGTATTTTCCCAAATGAATTACATCTTTAATATTTGAAACAAATTTCAAGCGGAGGGAGAAAACAGTTATACTGTATTTTGCAAAATAATTTATGAAGAATCTGAAAATATTCTATCTTTTTAAGATGTGAAATATTGTTTAGTCACAAACGGAAACGCATAATAATTGACGTTTGAAACAATCAGGTCTTACTTGTAGAAGGAAGATATCAGCAGGCATCATCATGTCTTCTTGGTAATGCCCTAAGCTTTCAAGCTTAATCACTTCCATAAACTGTTTAAAAAACCAGAGAAAAACGGCATAAGTTTTAACTTCTTTTTTTCACAAGTAAAAAAGTAGTTATATTGATTTTATTTGGAGGATCTCTTACCTCTTCATACAGAGGTGTTATCAATGTGGTCGGTGCATCAATGACAGCGAATACGAAGAAACGTTTTGTCTAGAGTTTTTATGTGCTGTTTGTTCGAAGCCGGTCCCTAAGTTAACTTTTTAGGTATATAATTCCATCTGAGCCTTTCATTTCTCTATGATTGAATGGCTCAGTCTCCATGGGTAGGCTGTGTAGTTTGTGGGAGGTGTAATCTGCCCATGGTGTAGATGCCATATGTATTTTAGTAGTACTTATTTGGTTTGACAAAAAAAGACAAAAAAAAAAGATTTAAGGAATAAAAATATTCAATCCCCTTGCCGGAGTTGAGGCTCCCCTTGATTCTCATCCGAAGAATGCTACTACCATGGGGAGGAAGCAGCCAAAGGCAAGTTTAAATATCTGAACACGTTGAGATTTCTAATCTTTAGAATTCTGGGGTTTTCTTAATGAAAACTAAAACATTGTAGCGAAAATGCAAGAAACTGAGGACGACGTGAAGAAGAAGAAGAAGATGGCCCATGGTGTTGTTCTTCTCTAAGGCATTTCGTATGGTGAATGGTTTGTTCTATTTCTAGCAGCAAATGTTGGGTTAACTTAATACCTATGCTTATTTCCAAGTCTCGTTTTATTTTATTTTTATGAACTATACTTGTTAATTATGTTAGTGTGGCAGCGGTGTTTTTATCGACAGTAAAAACAAAAATGATGAAGTAAAACAGTAAAGTTTTCAATGAAGCAAGAGAGGTGCTGAGAGAGAGAGAGAGAGAGAGAGAAAAGCAAAAAGATCCATTAAAACTAGTCTAAGAACGTCACTAAACCTTAAAAACATCATCGATGTTAAATGATCTCACCGAAGGCTAGAAGCAGATGAAACCGGTACTGAATGTCGAGCTCGAGGAGGATTTTGATTACTTCCTCGACCAACAAGGCTCTTCTTGTGAATCTCTCTCCCATGTTTTGGTGGTTAATTTTATGATTAGTGCCTGTTTCAAAATCATGTTATAATTAGTCTAATCCATGAAAGTAACCTAATGTTTTTCGTCCAATTGTCTTGGACTAAGATGATGCCATGATTTGTTTGATTAAAATTTATCCTTCTACCGCTTGCATTATATTGTTTATTGAGTTTAAACAAAAAAAACATCAAATGTACAGTTGATAAAATTTTTGCACATAGTTTTTATAACATATAAGTAATATGAACCAATTCATTTATTATCAGGTTGGTTTTAAGCTAAAAATTGAAAAAAAAAAATGGAATGGTTTTAGTTCGTTTTTCATATGGAATCTTCCTTCGACTAACGAACAGATCTTGGTGAAATTGCCACATGTGAAATTGAACACAATTTTGCAAAGAAATAACTCACTTGTTTCACTAAATTATATTCGGTGCCATCTTCTGAAATCCTCTTCACAGGCTCAATCCACATCCATATATCTCCGGTGCATGGCCTGTGAAGAGTTTGAACTTCAAATCCAATGCTCCTGCTAAGAAGCTATAGATTAACATTAAAAAATCAGACATTCTCAGGTTAAAATCTCAATAACTATAAGACCATGCATCAAGAGCACAAATCGAAGATACCAAAAACGAAAGCAATACTAAAACCCGAAACCCTCAATCAAAGTACAATGGTACAAAAAAGAAACCTGATTCCAGATGAAACTCTTGCCCTGGAGAGCTTTACCAAAGAGAGAGATAACAGCGACAGGACCCTTAAGCTTCTGAAGAGCGCCGATGGCTTCCGGGTCCGTCTTCAACTTCCCATTCTCATCAACGTAAACCAATTGGACGGCCCGACCCGACTCCGCCATTAGCTTTCTCATGAAAACCCGAAAGGCGTCTCCTTTCTTCCTAGTGATGAGTCACTCACTATCTTCGCTCCAATTTCACAATGGGTTTACTCCGATCGTCTACGAGTCGGATTAATGTACAGAATAAAGTCCTAAACTTGAAGAAGTACAGTAAGATACCAAGAAAAGATTCGAACTTGGAGAGAGACAGAGAGATCTTCGAAGGTTATAAAGTTTCTCACTTCTCAGGGAATTAAATTAGCCGACTGACTAAAAGTTTGATTTTAGTATGTAATTTTTCTTAACTAAGCTTTTTTAAAAAGATATTAGGGGTAAGATATTAAGCCCAACAATCTTAATGGTTCATATTAATCAAAGGCCCATAAATGTAAGCCCAACAAGCTTTTCCAGGCTATCACCCCCGATTCCCCGAATGACCTGAGCCAGCTATTCTCTTTGTCCCATGTGTTTTTTTCTACTATCAAATAAATTACTATTTTATCTTATTGTATTATATATTTTTTGGTGTTATGGGTTTGAATTCCTTCAAAACTTTGTTAATAGTTTTTATAAGCTATAATTAATTTTATAAGCTTTTTTGGTTTGAAATATACTATACAATCATCTTAAATTTCATAACCTAACGTTTAGACAATAACCATATTTTTTTAACATATATCATTTTCATTTGGATAGTGTAAGAGTTAGTATCTATGTTTTTATGATGATTAAAATTACTAGTCTACTAGGATATATTCCGTGCTATAACACGGACAAATTGCAATTATAGAAAAATAACCAAAAATTACAAAATCATGATATTAGAAAATTGTAATTCTTTCAAAATTTTATGAAAATTATAATATCAATTTTTATAATATTGAATCTTTGTTGGCACCTAAAAAAGAATTAAATAGGTTTAAATTATTCTTTAAAATCTTTCAAAAAATCTCAATCTATATCAAATCTCATATTTTTGGAAAATGAAATCAATATATACTCCTCCAAATAATATATAGGGGATGAATTTTGTAATGTCGAATTCAACTTTTTATTTTCTTTTTCTGAATATTATTTGTCAAATCAAAATTATAATAATTATAACACGTGATTTAGCTTGTTCAAAACTCGTATTTTTTTAATGTAGTTGTGAAATTTCTTCACAATTTTTAAAAATTATCACTCTAAATTAATATTTATTAATTATCTCTATAAATTTAATAAAATTTTACGGTCCCAAATAAAGTGTGCAGCAAGTATTTATAAGTTGGGTATTTTTCGTTAACTCCTTCTCATCGAGAATGTATCGTTACCTCTAGCAATACTTTGAAAAATGAAATATTATATATGTCTCAGTGTCTCTCTTTTATCTTTTCTTTTTCTATCTTTCTTCATTTTCCATTTTCTTATTATTTTCCTCCACTATGAATTGCCCTGCAAGTTAAGTTAGAATTATTGAGCTCAAAAGCCTCCATCTTTTCTTTTGTGCCCACCACTTCTCGATCCACTCTTTTTAGTTTTTATATGCATATACAAAAAAACATACATTTATTAAGAAATGCAATACAGTTCTCATGAAAGTTAGGGTTATATATAAATTGAAAAAACTGGTAGCAAAATGATGCATTATAAAACCTACAACTTAAAAGAACATCTTCTGGAAATCCACCCAAATATATTTAAGTTACTTTCACTATGTGATAAGCAAAAACAATAGTCTGATGAAGAGCACGACTCTGACTAAAAGCTACAGAATAGCAGCCAGCGTAAATTTATTCACAATAGACATCACACATTTGACCATTGACAACTACCATAATGATAGCATAATCTAATCTATCATGAGAATTAAATACTGCTGGAAAGACATTATGGTCTATACTCTGATTATAATCAAATATAACAATGACAACTACCATAATGATTGCATAATCTAATCTATCATGAGAATTAAATACTGCTGGAAGTCTATACTCTGATTATCTCAACCTCTCTACTCTTCCCCGTTGAAAATTTTCCAACCAAAAAAAATATAACTTTTTCAAGAAAGAAGTCAAAGATAAATCAAGTAACTCGAGGATTTCAGTTCAAGAAACTAGAGACCAGACGAGTATTGAAGCTTTCTAGAAATAGCAGGACTTGGAAACCGAATTAAACCCATAAACTAAACGAAATTGGAGATTCCATAGAAGAAGAAAAGGCACAAACCTGGAATGAAATTGAGAAGAAATGGATTGAAGAAAGTTGGAAGCTTTATGTTTGAGAATTAGGTGATGATGGAGAAACAAGTGGGAAATGGGTTGGGGTTTTTAAGAAGAATGGGGTGTGAGGAGGAGGATACTTTAAAAGGTTGTGCTTCGTTGCGATGAAGGAGAAAGGAAGGTGCGCTCTTTCTTCCTCTTTCTCTTTCTTTCTTGGTCTTCTTTACTTTTTAAAATTGAATACTTTTCTTTTTTCATTATTTGTTTTGTCTTAATATCCTCGACATATATTGATATTAATATATGGTTTATAGGTCAAATTAATGTGAACAGATAATCAAAAATCTCAACGTGAAATCACCATGAAAAGCTTTCGCGAGAGCAAACTTGAAGAGCAACGATCTCTCAGAGAGAAGGAGAGAAAGTGAGAGAGTGAATTCAAATTCAGGGGCCGTTATAGTGGAACGGAAGCTAAATAAATAGCTAACTGAAAACGCTGCGTCCCAAAAAGAAACGTCACGCAGTTTGGGTCTATTTGGAAAATTTAAAAACTCATGGGAGCATCTGATAGAAATTCATAGTATTTGGGTTCAATGTTGATTATGTTATTATTGGGGGGTCATTTCATAAAAATATATACCTGTAAATAAAGAAACCGGAAAACTTATAGGATCAATTTATCAAATACTCATCCCATTAGAAATTATTTCTCAAATACTCTATATTTCATTTTCTTTTGTATTTTTTGTTAAGTCGAAAATGTTTAAAAGATTAAACTAGCCATGTCCTTTTAATTTTATTACAAACCATACCAAAAATCCATCGGGTAAATCCAATAAATTCGGATCACACAATTCAGAATCGGGTCAGACATTAAAATAATCCTTAAAATAATTCTTCGTTGGTAGTTTTCCACTTTCCCTTATTTTCTTCACGTTTCTCTTACTTATCTTCTTCTTAGATTTCTCCATCGATTTCCAAACAAAGCATTCACCTTTGCTTTCAGATTATTGACCGTGACTTCCAAATCAAATTTTCCGATTCGTAAAGATTCAGTGTAATAGATACTTGCTTTCGTCTTTCTTACCAGATCTGAAGCACCAAATCCAATTTCTGACAAAATTCGTATTCGATTCACCGGCTAGGTATTTCTCAAATCAGTCCAAATTCTGAGATTAATTGAACAATGGTGACGATCAAATTGGGAATGCTCCATTTTGTAATTGACCATGTCTATGAAGCGTTCATGCACCTCACGAAGATAACGCAACCGTTCTTCTCCCAAGGATGGGGTGGTCCAAATCCGGAATTGCTCGAGCGGATAGTGAAACAGCTTTTCGGCTTTGAGGTTCAAGGTCAGAATTGGCCACCGCCTTTGGTTCGTCCCGTGTGGAGGACCGTCTGGGAGGCAAAGACGGCTACTTTGAGAGAAGGTATTTTCCAGACTCCGTGTGGCGATGAGCTTACCGTTGCTTTGCCTCCAGAGTCTCGTACAGCCAGGGTTGCTTGGACAAGCCAATATGAGAATTTATCAAACGAGAGCTCACTTGACAAGTCCAGAGTCGAAACGAACTCCCGTTGACGGCAATCACATATTCCCGTCAATAAAACTCCCCACAGTGAATTTTTCTGCTTCCGTCACCGTCAAAGACGAATGGTACCTAGGCCATTTAATCCGACCCGAAACCGAAGACCCAGGACCCGAATTCCCAAATTCACCGTAATACAGAGATTTGAGCCCAGAACCACCCGACCAACCCGACGGGTCAATCGAACCGCCGAGAAACGATTGCATCACCACCGTCCTCGATTACGCTGTTCAAGAGATTTTTTTGTAATTCCGTACAGTTAGCAATTGAAGAAGAGGACTATAAGAAGAATAACAATTTCTTGAGACCCTAACTGACATTATGAAGCCAACATCCCGTCAAAGATTTTATATTTTCTTTTGGATTAGTCATGCCAAAGTTACTGAGTATTGACGCCGAAACAAATAAGGGTGGTATTAATCTACTTGACAAAACCATCAATTCAAGCCAAGAACATACAAGGTGTACGGGGATTCTCAGAGAACTTGAATGAACCAGCGAGGCCGCTCGGAAGAGAAGAACCCTTTTTGTCTTACTTGTTAGAGAGAGAAGACGGCGAGGTGTTAAAAGAGATTAGACACATTGATGATCTCTTCGTTTATATAATACGAAGAAGTCCCTAACTTTTATTTCGATTTGAAGTTTAGTCTCATTCTCTCAAAACAACATGTTAAACCCTTTTTTTTCTAACCTGTTGGTATTGATCCGTTCAAATCAACCTAGACCTGAAGATCTGTTCAGCGTCCGAAATCACTTGGGTTAGGTCTGGATTTCTCCATTGACACTGAAGACTTGAGTCCTCCAAGTAATAACAACGCTAAACGGAACAGATCTTCTTCCTCTGGCAAACATGCGAAACGCATCTCCCATGACAATAGTGCCTCTGGTTCAGGAAGAATTAGAGACAAAAGATTGGGAGCCTTTGAGCAGCACACAACAGGTTTTGGGTCGAGGATGATGGCGAGAATGGGTTTTGTCGAAGGCTCAGGTTTGGGAAGAGAGTCACAAGGCATAGTCAATCCGCTGGTCGCTGTCAGACGTCCTAGAGCACGTGGTATTGGCGCTGAAGGCTAAAGATTAAGAATTTAACGGTCAAGGTTTGAACAAGAACACTAATAGATATCTATCGTTTTTAAGTATGTTCATCTTCAATCTCCAACATGTGGCCTACTATGTTCAATTATGTTTAAGACTTGGAAGCAACATTGTTGTTATCTTGACATCAATGTTGTTGATTAATAAAGCATCCTTTTGGCTTGTTTGACTACCACCACTGATGCAGAAAAAACTTCCTCAGTTTCGAATCCATTAATAGCGTGTCACAAAATTCTGTATATCAAGAAAAGACCAATTTTACACCATTAACATGACGTGAGGAGGAAATTGCAGATATTTGGGAATATATATATACCACTTATCAAGCAAATGACAATTACTTATCAATTGCAGGGCCACCGAAACTGCAATCTTTTTTACTTAGTGACCCTTTTGTTCTTTTCATTTGTAATGAAATGAAGAAAAAAAGGAGTGAAACGAAAGTTAAGAACATTGATTAAATAAATCCAAACACGAGAGATTCGGACAACTTTAAAACACAAGGAAAGAATCAGTATCACTTTCCCAGTAATCCAAAAGTAGAGAATTCGATTTTATAACTTCATAAAAAAGGATAATGAAGTTAACACTAATTGTAGAGATCATCATCGTCCGCAGCAGCGGCTGCAGATGTGGCAAACGGATCCGCGACTCCAGTGGTGGCACCTGAACCAGCAGAATTCTCAAACCTGAATTCAGAACCGAACCCTCTAGACTGCTGCAGCGTCTGAGCAAAGGCTTGGTACTTCCTGATGTCTGCATCACTTACACTCCTACGCGCATACTTCATCGACTCCTCAAAGTGTGCAGCTTTTATCTCTGAAACTTCATCCACACCATCTTCCTCCATTGCCTCTGGGTTTTCGCTCCTCCTCTTCTCCTTTTCAATGTCCTGAAACAAAAACCAAGAGCTAAGTTCAGAGATTCGAGACTGTTGCAATTTCAATTCGAGATTAGAGATTTAGTGATCTGACCTTCTCAATGTTTTCTCTGATGGCGTACTTGCAAGCTCTCTGGCAAATCTCAGTGATATCAGCACCACTGAAACCCTGTGTGTATTTGGCGAGTGCACTGATGTCAACATCTTTAGCAATAGGAGATTTCCTCAAGCAGGCCTTGAAGATATTGAGACGGGAATCCTCGTCTGGTAGTGGAATGTAAATGAGCTGGTCGAGCCTTCCAGGACGAAGAAGAGCCGAATCAATAATGTCAGGTCTGTTGGTTGCTCCGATGATGAAGACAGTTTTCTTGGCGTTCATTCCATCCATCTCAGTCAAAAGCTGGTTCAAGACTCTATCCGCAGCGCCGCCTCCATCGCCTCCACCTCCGCTTCCTCTCTGAGTCGCAATGGAGTCTAGCTCATCAAAGAAGAGAACGCATGGAGCGGATTGACGGGCCTTGTCGAATATTTCACGGACATTTGCTTCACTTTCTCCAAACCACATCGTCAGAAGCTCAGGACCTTTGACACTGATGAAGTTAGCTTGGCACTCGTTGGCAATAGCTTTGGCCAAAAGGGTTTTCCCGCATCCAGGAGGACCGTAGAATAGGACTCCCTTCGATGGAGACATCCCGAATTTCTCAAATTTCTCTGGGTGCTCGACTGGGTATTGAACAGTCTGCATTTAAACAATCACATAGCTTAGCTTACAATTAATGGACAGAACCTAGCAAGAAAGGAACTAGCAAGCTTAGCTTACAATAACGGACATATACAAGCAAGAAAGGAATTACCTCCTGGAGCTCTCTCTTGACATTCTCAAGACCTCCAATATCATTCCATGAGACATTGGGAACCTCCACAACCTGAAAAGCCAAAAATAAATTTTGGAATGAGAATTAAGCGAAAGTATAGGCTTTGATCTCGTTCTAAGCGGAGCACTGTCGATACTCACGGTTTCACGAAGTGCAGATGGGTTGCTGTTCCCGAGAGCAGTGTGGAAGTGTTCATTAGTCACTGCCATGGAATTGAGGATTTCAGCATCTATAAATGCAATACAGTTCTCTTTTCCACTGTATCCAAGTTTTTTCTCAGCCTAAATACTCCAGAGGAAAAAAAATATCACAGGGGAACGTGACTATACGTGCAATTAGCCAGACACACCAAAAATTATTCACAACTATTTTACTCTATTACTTGTGTTTTGTGATGAACCACAATGAACATAATGGACGATGTCAGATTAATATTCCATAAGCACTCTTGGATTTATATGTTCATGACCTACTTCATGCCGTTTTCAAATAGTAGCTATAATTGTCATAAATGTGATCACCGACCGGGATATAACCAATTCAGTTCTCTTCTCCCTAGTACTGCTTAACATAACGACGCATAAGTGTAAGATTTCGCTTATAATCCAAAATTTATATAAGATGATGATGAATAATCAAACTAAAAGTAAATTTAATGTGCATACTTTGACCAAAGTTCATTGTTAGGGTATAAATCACTGGTTATAATTTCAAAATGTTCATAGATCAAACTATATCTAATTAAAAGTAGTTTAGGATAATAAGATATACAATATGTTTTTTGAAAATCGACCACATTGAGCTCTTTGAACAATATTAGTTTCAAAGAAATATATTGATATACCATAGTGACCAAAATAACACTATTAAATGAGATCAATTTATTAAGAACCTTAAAAATGCCGACTAAGTTCGTTGAGATTATGGTTTTATTTCGTATTTTAAATTTAAGAGATTTATAGTATAATTTGACATAATATTTGTAAAATATTCAGTATAATATAAACCAAAAAGTATGATATTCATATATAGATATTACCTTTATATATGAATAGTGATAATTTAGTGTACATGGTCTTCCAAAATCCCTTGGTAACCTGACTTTAAAGTAAATATCAAAATTCACTTTGATTTCATCACATTTAAAATTTTGATAATTTGGTTTAAAAATATGTCAAATATAAGATAACTGTATTAATCTAATGTGTTCTTGCGCATTTGTTCGGTATTATGTGTTCTAATACCTAAATTACTTGTATTATACTATTAATTTTTACAAACATTAAAATATATAAAGACAAGATTTTTATAATGGTATAGTAATATTTGTAATATTAAAAGTATTAATAATTATTTTATAATAATTAATGCAAATTAATGTTTGTAAAAATCATTTTATTAGATTGTATCAAAGTATAATCTAATATTTACAAATATTATTACTATGATGAATACAAATCGTATAGACAATCGTACGATTTGTTATGATATTATATTCCAACTCAGTTTATGATATTATCTTATCAACTTAAATTAATAATGTTGACATATTAACATATAATTTATAATATAAGTGAAAAATATTCTATGTTCAAATGAAATTTAGAATATAGTAAAAGTTAAATGACACTTTATTTCAGTTTGGTTTCAATAATGGTTTACATAATTAAGATATTAATAGTACATTAATATTAATAAGTTATTAGAAATATTTATAAAGATTACTCATGGGGTGATATTAAAAATTTATATATTGACATAGTATATGAGTAATGTATTAACCACTAATATTATAGTACATCGTTATTAACCTCATATGAATGTTCCTATAATATAGTATGTGTGTTAATTTACAGTGCTTTTGAGAAATACGTAGTATTATTACAATACGTTGCTCCTTACTGTTTGGATTACCAAGGGATTGAGGAAGATTTGTAAACGGCAGGTTTGGAGGAGGAGACTAAGAACTGGGCAATTATGGATGATTTCCGTTGGAATGATTAAATGTATATGATTAAATGTGTTGCATTT
This sequence comes from Boechera divaricarpa, assembly GCA_026770425.1. Lineage (NCBI taxonomy): Eukaryota > Viridiplantae > Streptophyta > Magnoliopsida > Brassicales > Brassicaceae > Boechera > Boechera divaricarpa. The sequence continues at coordinate 29,477,691 of CM049188.1, forward strand.
GTGGTTTAATTGGAGATAAATATTATATATATATATTTAAAACAAAAATGAATTGTCAAGTGAACCGATAAGGAGTAAGTGAAACCTTAGACCATGATTAATGCAGGTTCTTAGGTGAGTTTCTTAAATATTTTATTGATTAAATTTATTATTTTTTTTAAGAGCCAGCTTTTAAAGCTCTTATTTTAGAACCGATTCTATATTTTTTTTTTCTTTTCTTCTTTTTTTTCTATTTTTTTCTTTCTTCTTTTAAAATTTATAATTAAATATTGTTAAGAAACCTAAAATGGATTTCTCCTAGTTAATGATGCACTTACTTTTCTATGTAAGATTATTGATACTAATATACTATACATAATACATTTATTGATACTTTTCTCTTCTGGTTTCTGACCTTTTCACTTGTTATGACTATATAGTGTAAACATTATAAGAAATTTCGAATTGCAATAAGTGACAGTGCATATGTCTTATGGACTTTCAGTGCATAAGAAAAAATCAATTATAGTGTATCTTAATTATATGTTAGATTTTTGTCAAAGCATTTAATTTATAAAAAGTTGTTACTAATTTGAAAAAACTATTTAAATTAAATTAGACATTACTGAAAAGTCCCAACATAGAATCCAACCTATGCCAAAAAAACCATTTTTAATGTTTAAAAGTGTGTTTGATCTTTTGAAAATACAAACGCCAAAACAAAAACAAAGGTTCTAATATGATAAATGTTCTTCCGCAACACGCAAATTCTTCTCTTCACCAAACTCCTAATACAAATCTTCAAACAAAAATGAAGGATCTAGATTCCTAATATAAATGACGTTAAATTCATCATCCAAAATATTCATACTTTTCAGTTAAGTTTATGGAAAAAGGCTCATGATCTTAACATCATTTGTCATTTTATTTTAGATGCGCCATTCATAATCTCCGCTTCACAAAAATTACTTCTCTGATCGCTTATTCTTCTTCGAATTTTTTTATATTATTTATTTGTGTCTTATATGATCAAGATTGTGTGTTGTATTTTATGTATTTAAAATGCATGTTGTATTATTAACAATTTAACAAGTTATAATTTAGGTTGTTTTGTATATTTGCATCACTTATAATTTATGCAAATTAATTTTACATCATTGATATAAGTGATTCTGGAAGTGGTGATGCAAATATTTTGCATCGGTTGAATAATTATTTGCATCGATTATTGTAATTGATGTTAATATGCATCAGTTGCAAAAAAAATGATGTTAATTTTGCATCAGTTAAGGTTTAGAAGCTCAAGAGAGCATCCACATCAGCAAATTTTGTATCATTTTTTATTAGCATTGATATCAGTTTGTTATTGATTTAAATTTTGTATCATTTTCTATATATATATACTAATAAAAGTAAGGTTTAGAGGCTCTAGAGAGCATCCACATCAGCAAAAGTGAGGGCTTCTAAAGATGACACATCACCAACTAAATAATCACAAATCAAAATAATAAAATTCATCATAAATCAAATTAATAAAATAATTAATCATATATATATATATATATATATATTCATATCTCATTATTAGGCTTATTTTAAGGCATATTCTTGTGTCTTTACTTTCTAAACACCATGAATTTAAACTCCAAAACATTATAATAAATTTTATTTAGATTTAGTTCTACTATATAAACACCGAAAGAAATTATGAGATTTCAAATAGACATTTTTTCTATATTTTTCTGTATTTTAAAACATTAAAAATCAAAAATTGACATCAAACTACTTAATTATAAAATAACTTACAATAAATAAAATGTTATGGTAGTTCTTTTTTTAGAGACATGTTATAATAAATTTTATTATACTATATCAATACTGAAAGAAATTATGAGATTTCAGAGAAAAAATTTTCTATAGTTTTCTGTATATGGATCAAAATAAAAACAGAAGAACATGGTCCTATAAACACACACCAAGACGTTTTAGTGACTGCTCTTTTATTTCCCAGCTCGATGTGCCAGCTCGACCTGTCCTAGTGGAGCTGGGTCCAAAACTTCAAGATTGTATTTTTCCCTAGTATTAATCTTCTGATAATGTGTATTTATTGAAATACTTAAAAATGTGATGAAATGATTAATGATAATTACATCCCAGATATTTAGGAATTTTTGACTTCAAATGTAATTAGTAATGATATTCAATGAGTGTAATTAAGTTTACAACAACTCAAGCATAACAAAGCCAGCATTCTCCACAGGCATACAATGAAAATTACTTTACTGACGAACCCAATACCACTATACATATGCTCGAACGACTTTCGAGGGAGGTTTTAAAGAAGTACAACGAAATACTTAAAAATGTATTAATAAAAAATAGAAAGCTATTTGCTAAATCATCGGATTCAAAGATTTGCTGTTCTGCACAACTTTCGATTGCAGTGGATAGGATTCTTGAGAGGGTAGCAATGGTTAAGAGGATGATGGAAGAAGGGAAAGATCTCCAGAGTGAGTATTCACAGATAAAGGATTTGAAAAAACTTGAGGTTATATGAAAAAGACTGCTTAAGACATTGTTTATGAATGCACAGTCAGTATTTATAGCATGTTGAATCACATTTCAGATGCATTTTGTGATTGTAAGTAAATCAACCGAATTTTTTTTTTGAAAAGGATGCATAAATTACAACCTTCTCTCTTTCTCGTTCTTTAAGATGTGGGGCAACCAAAAACGATATGAATATAATCTCTCGAAAGAACATATATAATTCTGAGACTATATAATAGTTGGATTTTGATGTATAAATGAGAATGTTTTGAACTTACGACAAGACAACTTGACTTTTCGTTCTCAAAAATTTTGATAGCTAAATCCATATAAATGGAAGATATGTAAAACCACATTCAAGGTCATATATACTAATAATTGGTCCAAAATTGAAAAGTGAAGAGAAGAAACATATTACACACATTGTGTTAATCATCTAGTTTAGTTAAGATAATAATAATAATTGGTCCAAAATTGAGATAACCGGTAAGGAAAGAATTGGGTTGGTACAAACAACTTGGGTTAAGGAATCATGCTTTTCACAAGAAATCGCACCAGTTGGGCGGATCGAACGGTCCCTACTGCTTTACCCGTAAACTAGTTCGGGTAATCTCTGACCCGGAAGTTTCTCTCTCTCTCTTTCCTTAAGGAACAAACTTTAAATTTTCTGCAAAATCGACGAGGAAGAATCAAACATCAACCTGAGAAGCTTCTTCAATCCTTTCATTCTACGTATCGATCTCGCATTTCTCCGATTTGTTTCTTGCTTCCATTGCCCTTCCTTTGAACCAGTCATCTCCAGGTGATCGGTTTTTTTAAAATTAGGGTTTTTGATTGTTCTAATCCGATCTCTCGGTTCCATTAAGATTGGTGATGAAATTCGAAGCGTGATATGAAAAGATCTGAAGGCTTGATGCCAGAGCTTGCGTTGCGTGGGTTCCGAGATAATTGTTGATGGAAAGAGAATCAGAGCGAAGTTTGTCGGAAAATTTGAGAAGAAGCGATCGAGAAGATGTGAAGGTAATCGAGTGGGAAGAATTCGACCATGAGCTCACGAGGTTATGGAGTCTTTCTTCTGCTCTGAAATTAGCCACAGAGAAGAAGCAAAGCCTGCAGCCCAAACTTGATTCTCTTATTCAGGTTTTTTTAGGGATTTATAGATATAGTGGATTGGGTTGTTAATAAGAAAGGAGGGTAAAAGCTAATATTGTTTCAGGCGGATGAATTAAGCAAAGAAGATTTCACAGGCTCTAAGGTTAAAGCCTAGCTCCTCTAATCTCTCTTTGCCATTAGGAGAGGCTGGAGCATTTGGTCAAAGCTGGGATCAATGCCGTAGTATTGGATAGTTCGCAAGGGAACTCTATTTACCAGCTTGAGATGATCAAGTATGTCAAGAAAACTTACCCTGAATTGGATGTGATTGGTGGCAATGTTGTGACAATGTACCAGGCCCAGAATTTGATCCAGGCAGGAGTTGATGGGTTAAGAGTCGGTATGGGATCTGGTTCTATATGTACCACTCAAGAGGTTTGTGCAGTTGGTCGTGGACAGGTAAATGAAATATCTCTGAATTCTTACTATTTAATTCTTCTAAACCGTGTAAACTTAGTGAATTTATGTAACTAAACAGATTCGTTCTTTTTGTTTTATTTTGAACCTCTTAGGCTACTGCTGTGTACAAGGTTTGTTCGATCGCTGCACAGAGCGGGATTCCAGTTATAGCGGATGGTGGTATCTCAAATTCAGGTCACATTGTAAAGGCTCTCATCTGAGATTTAAATAAAAAGTTAAAATTTATTATTAAAACTGAATTAGTTGAAATATGTTACAAATATTAGTCATGTGCTTAATCAGGAACATGTTAAATGAAAATTTCGACTAAAATCAACTTTTCTTAGTGTATCATTGACCATCTACATTTCAAATTATAAATTACATTACAAATTAATATATATATATATACATATATAATTCTCAACTTTGTAAAGTATACAGCTCATTAAATTGTAATGAAAAATCTCCAGAGATATTAGTTTAAAGATGGTTTTTTTTTTCTTTCCAGTTTTTGCTCATCGCTTCGTCTCCTTGTTTTGCTAATAGGCTATAGCTCTCCTTCATTTGATTGTTTTGCTTGTCGATAAAACTCGTCAAAATTTTGGGTTCTGGGAGATCATCGTTTTAGTTACTGCTATTTGTTTTATGAACATCTAATTGATTTGTGTTTCTTAATACTACTCTTGATTTCTATCTTCCAAGTCTTCTTACCTGCTTATTTGTATCAATCGAGATTTTGTTGCATTGAGAATTATCTGAACCCTATTTGTTTATACCCTTACATCCTTCTTGAGTAGTTACTACATAAAATAGCTTTGAAGACAGTATTATAGCATCATGCCTTACATTTGCTTGTTCAATTTGATTGAGTGGTTTATTCTTAACCTTGTCCTCTTGTTTTTTTCCCTTGATAATGCTTTTCTGTCAGAATGATGGAGTCCAAACCAAAAAGGAGGATTGTTACAGAGAATGGAGATACAGGGGAGGATTTAGTTCTTGCAACATTGATTGGAAATGGTGATGATGTGGGTCCTCTTGTTAGGCATGCTTTTGAAATGGGACGGCCTGAGCCTCTTGTTCATCAGCTCAAAAATGTGGCGAGGAAGAAGGAAGCTGAAATTGAGGATCTATGCAAGACCCACTATGAAGAATTCATTGTTGCAGTTGATGAGCTCCGTGGTGTGCTGGTTGACGCTGAAGAGCTTAAGAGTGACCTTGCAAGTGACAATTTCCGCTTGCAAGAGGTTGGTAGTGCCTTATTGGTAAAGCTGGAAGAGCTTCTCGAGTCTTATGCAATCAAGAAGAATGTAACTGAAGCTATTAAAATGTCAAAGATCTGCGTTCAAGCACTGGAGTTGTGTGTTAAATGTAACAGTTACATATCTGAAGGCCAGTTTTACCATGCCCTGAAAACCATGGATTTGATTGAGAGGAGCTACCTGAAGCTTATCCCACTTAAAGTTCTAAAGTTGGTAATAGAGAGAAGAATCCCAGTGATCAAATCACACATTGAGAAAAAAGTGTGCAGCCAATTTAATGAATGGCTTGTTCACATTAGGAGTTCCTCAAAAAATATTGGACAGACTGCTATTGGCCTCACTGCTTCAACTCGCCAGAGGGAAGAAGAAATGCTGGAACGTCAGAGGAGGGCAGAGGAACAAAACACGGGGGGTTTGGGAGAATTGGCATACACTTTAGATGTTGAAGACTCGGAACAAGATTCTGTTTTAAAGTTTGACCTGACACCTCTGTATCGAGCTTATCACATCCACACTATTCTTGGAGTCCCAGAACGATTCCGTGATTATTATTAATATATGATGTAATTATTAATATTTTGTAAGGTTTATTTATAAGTGTACTCTCCAAATAATATATAGGGGATAATAATGCAGTAATAAAGCTTGATCATCTTATCAGAAAGCAAGACATATTTACAAGTAATTGTAGGCACGGACCCATAAATTCCAACAATGAACTTGCACTAACATGGATTTAACCTTCAGCTAAGATGATATTTCATCTCACCTGAGCAATTTTAGAAAATCTAAAGCAGCTTCAAACTTATGTACTAGAATACCTTTAGTAAGCATATCTACAGGATTTTTTCAGCTTCTCCTGCTTCTCAATCACATATCTGATCATGAAGTTACCTTAAGAGTGAAGGTCTACCTTGTGCACGATTGTCTTCACCATTTTCAAAACAAGCTCTAAGAACTTACCGACAGTTGGTTAACTATACTTTCGTGTTTGAGTTCGAGAGCGACGCTTAATTGAATTGAACCTCAATTGATTAGTTGTTATCTATCATTGATTTCTTGAGAATTTCCCTGAGCCTAGCTCCCATCCATATCAATTCAATCTAAGTTTAATTTGATCATTTGTTTTCTCGTCATTCACTGTTTGCTTAGCACAATCTGCATCTTTCATCTATTGCGTGAGTTTTCTTGAGTTCTTGTGTTCGACCCCTAACTTTACTGCAGCAACTGCTTTAGTATCATTATAGGGTATTAATTTGAGCATATCAATAGATGAAACAAATAACATAACTGAATAAATCATGAAATTAAACAAAAGAATAAAAACAAGGGTTCGGGATCTTCTCTATGATGAACAAAGTCTTGGATCCGTCTCCCTCACAAAAGCTCTCAAATCTCAATGGTGGCTCAAGAATAATAGTGAAAAGTAAAGTCTGCCTCCTCCGTCTAACCTAATGGCTAAAAGTTTGCTTAAATAGGTCTAAAAACACGAGCTGGGCCTCTTTGTAAATAGGGGAAGGTATTGGGCTTCTTATGGTGAGAATTCTCTTCCTTGGATATCTCTCTGTCCCGCGTCAGTCGTCAATATCGATCGATACCGGGATGGTGTCGATCGATACTGAGGCTTCAAAACGGGTACTTTCTTCTGTTTGCTCTAAAAGGCTCCAAATGGTTCCAAAATCTCCAATTTCGTCCAATCAAAATGAATACAATTTAAGGTTTTGCCATGACCTTGCCGGATTATATTTCTGACGAGTATCACTGTGAGGAGTATCAAGTTCTAACACTAGGATCTGAAAAGCTGTCATGGAGGATGATCGGATGTTGCAAACGTCATATTCCACTAGGTACTTAGATATGCATCAACGGTGTTTTGTATTATCAAGCTGTGGTCGAAGAAGTCTCCAAAGGTTACTATGGTAGTTCGTTTTGATATTAGATCTGAGAAGTTCAACTTTATGATTAAAAGGGAGGTACCAAACAAAGAGGGTATCGAGGACGGGGCATTGGAAAATCACCGGAAAAAACTATATGGTGAAGGACGTTGATGGTAACATCATTGGCTTCAACAACTGCTCATAGAAGCATCTATTCCCGGTGAGTTATATACTAAACCTTATTTAAACCTAGAAACCCCTTGTTGAGTTGACAATTCTTTATATATATGTTTTTGTATGGGGCATGATAAGCCTTGGCGAGGTTGTTTTATGAATTGGTTTTTAAAAGTTATTCGAAACCATCTTCCCGTGATGAAAACTTATATTTGTATAACAAAACATACCATGAATGATTCATAATAGAGCCACAATTAGGAACGCAATTGTTTCTTGACAGATGGTAAGATAATCATGACGTCTGGTTATTGGAAGATCGCCTAAATGACTAATTAGTTAAATTATCAAATCAATACAATTACTAACTTGTCTTCTCGTTCTTGCTTTGAAAAGTTTAGATATTGGGTCTTTGTTGAAAATAAAATGATTTAATCATGAGTCATGATTTTTCCAATGTTGACATCGAGTCTTAAATACAACACTAGGACTGTGTAATTATTAAATAATACTACATGTAATGAATAAATTACATGTGTCGTCGTGTTCATGAGTATGCCACACCTTTCCCCTTAGGAGACTGGTCTTGCCGTCGGGGACCAAATGAGAAATCCAATTAACAAATGATTGAACAAGAATTGGATTTAACCAAGCCCACCAATGCCCAAATACTAACCAAAGCCCACAGCCTAACCTGGCTTCGCAATACACAAGGCTCCAACGGTAACTTGCCAAATTATCAAAACGCTGTAGCTTCATAACCTGATCATTAACTAATCAAATATAGGAATTCATAAAATTGTTAAGTGGTTTCAAGATTTTACATAATTAACTAAATATAAACTGTGTGGAATTGTAATTTATGTTGATTAGTTTGTGATAAATTCAAATCATATAACGCATAATAATCATGTAATCTGTTTATAACACACATACGATTTTAACACAACGACATTGCAAGTTTATTTTACATTAATTTTTTTTAATTCGGTTTCTTTATTTGGTTTAACAATATATATTTTTAAGAGACGAACAACATGTGTTATTAAGCTACTTGATAATAAATCTTTTACTTTTTCTTTCTACTATCTTTATAAATAATATGGTTCAACAAATTTCTTTAATTAATATACATTAAATTTTTTTAAAAATTATTTATAGATTATAAAAACAAATCGTCAAACAAGTATGATTAAAACCAAAGAATGGAACTGACTAAAAAAAATAATGTAAAATATTTGGTGTAACGATATATATTTATTAATTATGAACCGATTTATAAATACTCTTACTTGATGTTTATATTAATTATATTAATAAGAATATAATTAGTCAACAGAAATCATAATTAATAAAGGTTATTAGAAGATACGTATTGTTAGTTTTGAAAACTAACAAATCTGAAATTCATGACTGATATATTAACAATATCACAATAAATTAATAATTAATTAAAAATGTTTTAACGAAAGATAAAATTGTGGAATTATTCCCTTATAGCATTATTCCCTTACTCCAGATCTGCATAGCATCTCCGATGTTGATCACAAAAGATCCAGGAACCGGTGGCACGTGAACCCAGTTCCCTGACGCCAGAGAACGCACGTGTAGACCACCGATCTGGTCTTGTAAGAGAATGGTAAGAGAAGAGACGTCTGAGTGGCGACCAACACCGACGGTTAGGTCCGGGTTAGGGCAGATCGGATAGTAGTTGAGGTTGACTCGAATGGAACCCATGAAGAGTGATTCTTTCGTCTCGTCGAGCTCTTTAACATTGAGATTCTTCCCCAAATACTCTAAAAGCTTCCTCACCATCTTCTTCGACTTGTTGATGTACTCTAACGTTTCATTCCTGTAAACAAAAAAAAATCAAGAATTATATATGAATCAATGATTACAACCTAAGAAAATATTTGATTTTGAAATAGTGAAACTCACCTGCAAATATGAGGCCAGAACTGTTCAGCTTCAGCTTCAGAGACGAAGAAGAGACTAAGATAATCTTTCCACTCGAGAGCTTTCTCTGCACGAGGACTAAAACTCGTCCCAAACCTAACAGTCGTGGACAAAGAATTCTCCTTTGTGAATTTGCTCTTCTCCTCCACAGGGAGATTAAAGAATCTGTGAGTCGCAGCCTTGACGTTATCAAGAACTTCCAAAGGAACTCCATGATTGACCACCTGAAAGAAACCCCATTTCTCAGCAGCATCACAAACAGCTTCAGCGACTCTGTTCTCGTCAGGGTTGGACATATCGATCACCGGAATCGCTTCGTCTGTTTCGTTGACGAATTTGTTGATGAGTCGTTCTTCAAGTGGCTGAATGTATTGATCTGGAAGAGCTTTGATTCCTGTTTCTGATAAACCCTTTACACCATTTCCTTTGTTGACTACGAAGTCGGTTACTTCAGCTGGGTTTGAGAATTGGGCTGTAGAGAGTGTTGGAGCCATTGGATTAGTAAGATTAAAGCTTTTTGGTTTGTTTGCTTACACAATTTGAGACTTTTGGTTTTTGATTGTGTTGTGAAGATTAGTTATAGAGAGGAGAGAGTATTTATAAGCGAAGATTGAAGAAGAGAATGCGATCAGCTGATGACCGAACAACCTCTATGGCTCTCACCATGCTTCTGCCGTTTTTTTTCTTTTCTTCCCGCGTTTATTCCTCTATTTAAAAATATCCAATTTGTATTAATTAACTAGATATTGGATCCGTGCGATGCACATATTCTTTTAATTAACTAATATATATAATATACTGATTTATTGATTAAAAATAAAATTATACATTTCAAATAGATAAATGTGTTTATCAAATTTTAACAGATTTACCACAATTTCGTTCTATTTATTGTTTTAAGGGAAACGGTCACTATTAATACGTCTATATAGGCACTATTAATACTGATGGGAGTATGTTTTTAATGATTGTAATTAATTTTCTTAATATGCGTGATTTTTTCTAAAACCCCCAATATATTGAAACAGAGGGAGTAGTTTTTTTCTTTATATAAAATGTTAACATATTAATATCGAATTTCAAACTTTTAAAGCATATGTCGAAGCAGAGGTAAGACTTACTTGGGAGTTTTCACACGGTATAAAACTGTGTGAGACTGTTTACATACACTATAAAACAGAATTTGCGAACTTAGCACAAACGATATACTCTCGACTTACTTAAGACGAAGAGAAACGAAGAAGATACTGAGACTATTTGAGTTTGAGAGATTTCAAGCTTTTGTTTTTCTCTGAGGTGTGTTGAATGAATGAGATTACTCCTCTATTTATAGTAGAGGGTGAGTAGAGTGTGAGCTGAGAAAATAGGGGCCGACGCGTGTGGAGCGTGGATTACACGCTCCGCGCGTCCTCGGTGGGTGCGTCGGGATCGGACGACGGGACAATGCAAGTGTGGGATCCGAGGTGTCCGCCGGAGGAATCTGTCAGCGTTGTACGACCGGCGGGGATTTTCTAAACCAAATTCATGGAAGAAGAAGTGAAGTTGCTCTGTTTTTGGAATCTGGTAAGTGTTTTTTTAAGTTTTCGAAGAGACGAGTGAGAGATAGTGTGGGAGAGATGCGAAGACAATATTTCTAATTTTAATTTATGATAATATAAAAAATTATTAAAGTCCAACGAGACTGGACCGATTATCTTTAGTTTGGTTACTATCTAAGTGGATGATTCATAAATTAGGCAAGTGCCTTATCTTTGAGTTTAAAATGCAGAGGGTTAAGACTTTAAATATAAACTTGTTGAGAGTGCATGGTTAAGAGTCCGATTATCTAGATCTTCAACCTCCATATTCTCACAGCTTTCTTTTTCTTCCTTCCTTGCCACTGTTTCGCCAATCGACAGCTGCTGAAGTTTATAACTTCATTGCGAGTGTCTTTGATCCTGAAACGAGAGGCCACGTGGAAAAGCTCAAGGAAATGGATCCTATAATTTGGGTCAGGTAGGGGGTGGGTCGGATAACATGACACAAAATGCACAGTCCTACTACTCTTGGTCTCTTGTTTACGTTCATAAAGCTTTGGTAAGATTTCATGTATTCCCTCTCGACTCCACATGTTCTAGGTTCGTCAATCAATGCTTCTCCTAGTCTTTGCTCTCATATTGTTGTGTTTTGTGAATCCGGTTTTACTCGCTGCTTGACATAACTATATGAGAGCAAAGACTAGGAGATGGAGGGTTGCGAGTGAAGAGTGGTAATAGTTGGTGTTGGTATATGGAAATTATATAACATTAATTGTAACTGATCTATAGGAATGGTGGCTTTAAAAGTGTTGGATCTACTGTGTAGAAGTGAATGGATGTATTTAGTTTGTTGTCATTACTTTTAACAAAAAAAAAAAAAAAAAAAAAAAAAAAAAAAAAAAAAAAAAAAAAAAAAACACTCTATATGTATTTTCTATTCCCATCCATATTTGATTATGATCGTCCTTTACCTTTTGGCTATGGAAGTGTACGTAGAAATGTCGTGAGAACAATAAATTTGGTCGTTAAAGCTTCAATTTATGATTTTGTTCCTTAATGGACAATACTCACCTTTTTTTAAGAAAAAACAATTCCTTAATTGACAATACTCACTTTTTCCATAATAATGGTTATGGTAAAAACTAAGAAATAGAACCACATATATCATTTTTAACTAGCTGTTACAAGGCTTCCCTTCCCAATATTCATACATACGTATCCTGGTTGTTAATTTAATTTTTCAGCGTCCAGATTCTTGGTGTTTCTGAACCTGTATAAGGGAAAAAATATACCCAGTTAATTAGCTTCTTTATGCACAGGGAAAAATGTAATAACTAATATAATTATTCTACGCTTTTGTAGTCCAGAGAGACCAAACCTTCCGATAGCATATCTTCTTTGTTGAAAAAATGGGACTTCATGGGAGAGTCGATCAACAATACGCATGAACAAGGGCTTGTTCATTCTAAAACGGCGTCGAAATATATGAGGAGGGTATGTTGCATTTTCACTGAAATAGTCGTTCCATAAGCGATTGTGGCCTTGTTCACGTTCTCTTTCAATATATGCTCGTTTCTTCTTTGGCTTTGTTACTGCATGCCGATCAAGAACGCCGTCGAACATATTGTCGCATTTTTTATCGAAGATTTACAGAACAGTTAGCAATTTACACTACTAAGTGTATCTTAGAATTCTGGATAAGCATTCACTAACAGGTTCAATTTGTTCACGAATCGCCTTAGCATCAGCTTTCGTTGGCTAAGGATAATTTGTTCACCTAAGGTCTAGCAAGCAATCTATTAATAATAAACTAAAATTTGCATTAATTTGTATGCAAATTGCTAGAAGCTAAAGGTTAAAAGGATGAGAAATTAACACTCACAAGTAGGTTTATAGGATGAGGGCAGAGTGGACCTTTGCATGACATAATCTATTCCCTTGAGAGCAGCTGATGGAGTGTAAACCGTTATCGGAGGTGGATGTGAGGACGCTTTGCGATCAAGCGAGAGCGATCCTTGTTGAGGAATGGAATGTTCAGCCTGTTAAGTGTCCTGTTACCGTTTGTGGCGATATTCACGGCCAGTTTTATGACCTTATTGAGCCATGGGAACGAAGTTTTTAGCTCTGGGTTTGTCTCTGTGTCTTGTTCTCTCAAGCTTCTATGAAGTTTCTTGCCAGGTAATACACAAAATACTTTTTCTTTAACCGACAGAAATTATTTTTGGAAAATTGATGTGTCAAACTTCTGAATGGTGCAAGGGCACTTATGTTCCAATCAGGTATTCTAATGTCGTATTGGAGTGATTGTGTCTTGACTGCTGCATTTCTTATCAACGCGGAGCAAATTTGTCCACCTCGACCCTTCTCAGGTGGTGAGCAATTTAGCGAGGTTTGTGGTGTTGGTGTGGTGCTTCGTGGTGCTTGTACTGATTCAGAGCTATACAGCTAATCTCACTTCTTTCCTCACAGTAGATTTTATTATGACAAATCATCATATTTTTCTATGGCATGGTTAAATGTTATCATCATCGGATTCAGAGTAGTTTTATAAATTTTGAATTGTAAAATATGTACTTGTAGTTGTACTAGATATTTGGTATGTGGAATATATTAGTGACGAAAAATACGAAAGTAAAAAAATCGAGAGAATCGAGAGAGTCGAGTTCACCAATCGAAAAACTAACATTAAATAACTTTCAAAACGCGTCTAAAACAAATATCTAAAAGATGACGGCAAGATAGATCGATCGATCCTAGTATAGGATCGATCGATCCCTTTTACAAAACACGTGGCCATCGAGTCACTGAAGCGAGATCGATCGTTCTCAGCTTAGACTGATCGATCGAACGGTTGATCGCAACATGTCTGCTGTCGACGATGTATTGGCAAGTCAGGATCGATTGATCCTTTGTTTATATCGATCGATCCGTTTTACTAAACATTTTTTAAAACGCTAAGTATAAATCCGTCTAATGCTCCATTATGGAACAAATAGGACAGGAGCATTAGATGAACTAGTTAGCTTTCATCTGTTGATTTCTGGTCGATGCCACCTCTGTGAAGTTTCTCGAGAAGCTTTTCGTGATGTTCTTGGCCCGAACAAGTAACTCCAAGGTCTCTATAGCTTCTTAGGGCTCCAAAACACTAAAAATCAAAGTTTTTGCTCCAGGTATCTACAAACACATAAACGCAAGCAAATGCACTAAAACTATCCAAAATGCTAACTATATCGTACGACACTATCTTATATGAATGCATAAAAACGTGTAAATATGAGTGTTATCAATTCCCTAGACTTATCTCTCTGCTTGTGCTCAAAAGGCTCAACTAGTGAAGAATATTTTACTATATCTATATTGAATATCTACCTTAGTTTCCTCTGAGGCATCCTTATGAGGAGCTTCATTCCAAGGACTGTCATTAATGATGAAAAAAAAAATGGAATTACACAGAAGCAAATGAAAGAACATGATAATCACAAATAGGGCGCTTTTGAAATGTGAAAAATGTTACCTGAAATCACTTCACTTAAATAATGAGTGTTTGGGTGACCAAAAAAAAATAAAATAATGAGTGCTTAATTTATAGATAAGCGAATTGAACCAAAATTGACTTCAGTACCTTCAAATTTGTCTCTAACTTGGTATTATATACGAGTTTTTTTGTAAATTATTTACCAAGCTTCACGGAACGCACACCGATTATCCTTATGTCGGATCGGGTCCAATATAGTAGATTTGCAAGGTGCTTTGGGTTATGATAGAATTTTCATTTCTGGAGAATGACCAGCTTTTTTATTGTACTTAGAAGATTCAGAAAGATTATAATTTTTTTAATATTTTTTTATTATCTTTTATTTCTCGATCTCTAAATTATAAAGCTGATATATTATCTCGTAGTGTCAAAAATTAGTCAGATATAATTATATTTGTAAATTCTTTTCCTTATTTTGGATTTTCGAACTTTTTTATTGATTCAAACAGGTTTAGTATTACACTACTCTTTTGTCGAAAGGACTGCTCAGAAAGGGAAGTGAACTACCACCTGTGTCCAAGGCTAAATGGTCGTCGTTTATGGAACTTTATATATTTAAGGTTGAATCCCAACTTTAGGGTTTCATCAATAAAGTAATATTTTAATATTATTCTTTGTTTCTCTATTTTACTATTTTGCCACTAGTCTGCGCTTCTCCACTAAATATGGTTCTTAAGCTCGGGTATAACACCATGTTAGTGACAAAATCTTAATTGACCTTATCTAATATATTTTTTAATATTTTCTTTTTGTTTGGTCTAATTTATTGTGTTTATTGAATTTAGTTTAACTTTGTTTAATAAATTTTAATAGTAAATTTGGTTGTTTCATCAAAGATTTTTTTCCACCATTTTGGACCTCTTAACAAATTGGCTAAGTGAACAAAGGATTCACCTTTTTAAAAATACTCTAGGTGAGAGAAAATATCTAAATAATTTACAAAAAAACTCGTATATAATACCAAGTTAGTGACAAAATATAAATTGACCTTATCTAACAAATGCTTAAATTTATGTTTACATCTACACTGATGGTATGTTTATGATACAAATTTTCTATTAAACAGCATAAACAGCAAAAATACTCAATTTTTTATATGATTCGAAGATTGCTTTAGGTTTCGGCGTACGATCTATTATACACATAATTTTTATTAGAAGTTGAATCTAGCTAAGCTTTGGTGATATCGAACAATTTTCTTTTGTCACCGACATAACTAGCTGAAATAGCGTCACGTCAAAGTCAATATTTTCCAACCACTATGCTTCATGCATGTGAGAATGGGTACTAGTGTTCTACCAAATTTGAGTATAGATTAAGACTTCATTCGCATAATGGTAAAACGTGTAAAAAAAATTTGCATGTTGCATATTACATGCTGCTGTTACTTTTTTTTTATTAAAGAGTTTTCGTACAGTTACCAGAAATTTAATTTTGTAATTAAATAATTCTTAAACTCAGATCAGATATTCAACTTCTTCCAAGCATGTAAATTAATACTCAACCAAACGAGATGCTCGAAACCACATCATAATTACATGGGTCCATTAATTGACCATTTGATATCTTTAACACTATATATTAAAAATGTTTATATTATCTTTGATATGTCCTCTATTTGTCTGTGTATCTAGATATTGTATCTAGATACTATATCTAGATGTTGCATCTAGATGCAGTTCGTTTCTGTTTTTCATTTCTGCATCTAAATATTACATTTAGATACAGTTACGTTTGTATGTGTATTTTGAATTAACAGTTGGATGCACTTATAATCAAATGACCAAAAAGGACATATCATTGTTTACAAACATTTTTTAGATATAAATTTTGTAATACTAAGAATTTATAACTAGTTCTCGATACGTTTCTTTCACTTTTACGGGTTTTCAGAAATTTTATGGTTTTTTGAAAATTTTATGATTTTTTGGAAATTTTAAGGTTTTTGGAAATTTTACAGTTTTTCAGAAATTTTACTGTTTTTCAGAAATTTTACGGTTTTTCGGAAATTTTATGGTTTTCCGGAAATTTAACGGTTTTCAAAAAAATTTACGGCTTTTCGAAAATTTTACGGTTTCTGAAAATTTTACGGTTTTTCGGAAATTTTACGGGTTTCCAGAAATTTTACTGTTTTCCAAAAATTTTACATTTTTCCGGAAATTTTACTGTTTTCTGAAATTTTACTGTTTTCCAGAAATTTTACGGTTTTTCAGAAATTTTACTGTTTTCTGGAAGTTTTAAGGTTTTTCGTACATTTTACGGTTTTTTTGAAATTTTACGGGTTTTTAGAAATTTTACTGTTTTCCCGAAATTTTACTTTATTCAGAAATTTTAAGGTTTTTCATAAATTTTACGGTTTTTTGGAAATTTTACTGTTTTCCAGAAATTTTATGGATTTTTCAGAAATTTATAGTTTTTCGGAAATTTTATCGGTTTTTAGAAATTTACGGGTTTTCAAAATTTTACGGGTTTTCGATAATTTTACGGTTTTCTGTAAATTTTATTGTTTCCGGAAATTTTACGATTTGGGATTAGGTTTTTATTTTGATATTGCATGAGAGGTGGAGAAGAAGAAAAGAAAATCAGGGGTATTTTAGATTTTTAAATTTTTGGATGCATTTAGGTGTATCTAGACTTTTCATCTAAAAGAATTTCAAATATCTGGTTTTTTTGGATGCACTTTATAAGTGCATCTGATTACAGCATCTAAATTATGCTTATATTTTAAATTAAACGAACATCATTTGGTATCTGCATCTAAATGCAGTATCTAGATACACAAACGGACAGCACCATTTCTCACACGCACAATAATTCAAAAAAATAAAACCTTAAGCCAATATTTCTAAAGTGTAATTTTCATCCGCTTTATATTTAATATTTCCTCGATATGCACATGTTTAATAATAAGTCGTATTTGCCCGAATTGAATCTTTATTTAGATGGAAATCACTATTATTGGCTTGTATAATTTCTATTTACGTTATCAAGTACTTTATGTAAGAGAAGTCAGTGTCAATTAATATTAGCTCAACCTTAACGTATTCGACTGGGCCTGCGACTTCAGTTAATCATACCGAACCGAGCCAATTGTTTTGGTTATTGGTTAACCAAAGTAATTCTAAAGGGTTACCAAAATTAACAGAAAAAAAATTTCGGTTTGGTTTGGTTCACTTCTTGATTAATTTTGGTTGAGTTTCAAAACCGAAATTAACCCAACTTTTGTTTATTTTTTAGTTCAGTTAAAACGATTAAATTTGAGAATTTCGGACGATTAAAATTTGAGAAATTCGGTTAAATTTAGATACTTCGGTTCGGCTAAATTCGTGTATTGGTAAAAACCGATCTAATTTTGGTATAATCTGGTTTAAAAAAAACAATTACCTGAGAAACCAATCGGTTCTACCAAAATCAAACCAAACCAAAATTCTCGGATAACCGAATCCAAATTAAAAATATGCCGATCGGTTCAGCAGAAGCAACCGAAAACTAAAATTTTTGGTTCAGTTCGTATCAAAATCGCAAGGCTATATGACTATCCATAATTGGAATTAATTGCTTCGCCGACCATTTAAAACATTGTATTTATCTTTTAGTTAAATCTAGAAATCTCTTCGGTCCTTGCAAATTAAGCTTCTGATTATTTTTTTTAAATCTAGATTTGAATACGTGAACAAAGATTGCGAATTTTTCTTACGATGATGAACAAAACAATCGTGCCTTTTTTTTTCTTTTTTTTTTTGTCACTCAACAATCGTGTGCCTTTTTGAAAGAAAGATAATTGTTTAAAAACCTTTTTCTACTGTTTAACGCAATATGTTTTTTAATAACCAGAAAGTTTCAAACAAACGTCAAATATATCTTTGGAATTTGTGAAAACATAAAAAACAAATTTTATTTAAATCGTAAAAAAATGATCAATAATAATATAAATCATACTAAAATTACATGGTAGACTGACTAACCAAGAAAATCTTCAACCAACAGAACACACGACTTGGTTTTATGAAAAAAAAAAAAACTTTATTCCGATTTGAATATAACAAGTGCGAAACACTGCATAATACCCGATCAAGATGAACAATGAAGAATTCTGCATGTGCGCATAAAGTTCTGTGACCACGCAAGCAAATTGAAAGTTATATATGTAATTCAAAAAGTTGGTATTTGGGACAATTAATAACCCAATTTAGAAAAACAAAATTGGCGTGCCAGGTTGATGACTTCAATACGTGGGCTTAAAATTGTCTAGACAAAATGTTATCACCAATTTATTACAATTTTTACGCGTCTGTCTTCTTTTTCTCTTTTTCTCTTTTTCTTTTCGATTTATTGTGATTTTAGTTGAGTGTGGCCTACTCAAAAAAATAGTAGTCCAGAAACCCATTCAGTCATTCACTATATATGCATGGATAAAATGGATTGAAGTTACGCCTGGTCTCTGAGGTAGGTGTTCGATTTTGAGGAGGCAACCTAGTTATGAGTTGAAGATCTATGCTCCTTCTTTTTGCTAGGTATGTCAATCGAAAGATTTTGGCATGCGGAATTGGTTGGTCGATCCTCTCCTATCCGGGATAGATATACATATATATTATATCTAAATTCAGTGAGATAATAATAGAAAATATTTTTTAATTTATTTCGTATTATTAAGTTCTTAAACCTTAATATGATATCAGATCAGAAATCATCATGAGTCTGATTCAACTTCTTCATTTTCTGTTTCCATTTTTAATTTTTTCTCAATTTTTTGATTACTTTCTTAGATTTTGTATGAGATAGTCTCTTCGTCAGCTTGTGCTCCAAATCCCGCCCAACTTGTCATACCATGGTAGTACAAACGATGATGCTAAGCTGGTGGATAATATGAAGAGGAAACTTCCTGAGCCATAGTGACGAGGTGAATGAGGTATGAAGTGGAAAAAAAAATTCAGTCGCCACCCTAAGTGGAAACTTCCTGTAACCATATGCTAAATTACAGGTTAACTTTTCTCTGAATTATTCGATGACCGAGGATTTGAAGTCAGTCGCCACATAAATGAGGTACTTCAGTAAACCATGATTTTAGCTTTCAATTTCCGATCAATTCTACGAAGTCAATTGTGAGAATTACTTTTTGTAAGTTTAAGAATCGTGTAAAGAACTCAACTCTTTATTATGTTTAGAAAAGACTCAACCAAAAACTAAACATTCGACTCTCAATATATCATAAGCACTCAACGCTTTGATATTTATATAGAGAGTTCTTATCCCAGTCGCATTAGAAGATCATTAAACGATAACACCAAATCTACTTAATATTATTCTAAACTAGATAAAATTAAATACTAAACCACCTTCGTCATTAACCATTGGCTCGGTAAACGACCTGCGGTCCAAGCAATGTAGATTAACCAACATTCTCCCCCATAATCTTCAAGCTTGGATTATGGAAGTCTTCAACACCGATCTTGTCTCGCATTTCTCTGAATTTCACGCGTGCTAGTGCCTTGGTTAGAATGTCAGCCCCGTCGTGCCCGGACCCTGTCGCACCACGAGGCGCTGTCTACGAGTCGGGTTGTTTGGGAATGCAGCCCCAATCGGGCGGTAAATTCCGTCCAAGGCTAAATGGAATGCTTCGTTATAAACGTAATGGCATTTCTGATTTTTTCTTGTTTGCTTTAAAGACTAATAATATTGTATATAATTGTTTATAATTTAAATGTTTGTTTATAACGTGTAATTCTCAAGTAATAGTATTACATATGTATTATATAATTTTTAAATTAACTTTAAGTAGTAATATTATAGTGAAAATTTGTTTATAATTTTATTTTTCTGAATTTTGGAATCTAAAAATTAGTTATTGTTAATTTCTCTATTTAATTTTAAATTCAAATTTCTTTTTACTAATTGATTTATTTAAATTTTTTTGAATAAATTTAAAAATTGATTTTGTGAAGATTTTATATTCAAATATGTATTTTTAATAGTAAAAATTAATTAAGTATAATTTGAATAAAACTGAAAAAATAGATTTTGTGAAGATTTTATTTTTAAATCTGTATTTTTAATAGTAAAAATAGATTTAGTATTTAAACATTTTTATCTTTAATGATTTTTTTGTTAGTTTTTAAGACTAATGGTATTATATGTAATTTTTAAAAATTTAAATGTTATTTTCAAATGGGTACTCTCCAAATATTAGTAAGAAAATTATTAACCATACATTATTCTCTACCTGAATAATTCCAATGAACTCAGTCACGACATGGCTTTCATGTTCCAACATGTACACCAAATATCTCCAATCTGACATATATGCATCTACAAACTCTAGCAATAAAGAAGAGAGTCTGTGTTTTTTTTTTTTTTTTTTTATAAAGTGTACTACGTCGGGTGTTACTACACTAAAACCAGGCATTGGCAGTTCACTTACAACAGATGGAGCAAATCAATAGAATTCGTGTCTCCTCTTTCAAGCCAAGTTCTTTACCTGGAGAAATCTACGGTCACAGACTCACAGTTTTGTTCTGTAGCTCTGGTTTTTGGAAATACTTCACCCTTCAATAAAGACTTGTCACCTTAGGTAATCATCAATACACAGTAAAAAGACAGCGTTACATCTACAAATCTAGATCAAGTCTATTTTTGTTTTCAAAATCTTTTGTCATTTTTAACAAAATTAAATTCTGTTGTATCACAAACACTGTCATTTAAAAAAAATTAGATATAGTAGCCACACAAAATTTTCAACCCCGCTAAAAAAAATCATAACTTTATATAAAAAAAAGAAAAAATTCCAGATACATTTATAGTGTGCAATTAACTCTAACATTTTTATGGACTTTCTTGATAACAAAAAAAATCTGTATTCTTTAATTTTTTTATTTTTATTTCTTCAATATTTTGAATTACCTGTTTTTTTCCAAAAAGCAAAATTACACAGATATATCTACTTTATACATATACATATATATAAGCTTTTTATATTCATTCTTCAAAAATTTTAAAAATTCAAATAATTTGGAGAATTTTGATAATTCATAAATCCACAAAATAAGTGAATAAACTATTTATTTAGTGGGCTGGTTTAGTTTTTCTATAAAAGAAAATGGAAAGTGGTGCCTATGGTGGTGGAGAAGTTGTCCATATATTAGTCAAACAAATACATAAATATCTATCTCTTAAGGTCAACGGAATTAATGGCCAAGTAGCTGAGCCATTCAAGTGTTCGTTACCACTAATTACTACACTTGTATTACAAATTAATTAAATTTATTATCAGCGAACGTAACGTGATAATAATGAGCATTTTTGGATACATCTATGTTTTTTAGACTTAAAAAACATTTTAAGAAATGTATATCTTAAGTTTTTAGCATAAATAAATTTCTATAAACTTACTATAAGTTTAGTACACTATAAGTCTCTATAAGTTAAGTAAGATGATTTAACCATACTATAAAAAAATCAGATTATTTTATAAGCAAGTTAAAATCGCATGAATATTTTTATAAGATAAATACTTCGAAATCCATATGAATCTGTTTAAAGCTAAATGTGTATTGTTTCTGATAAACCTGTTAATTATATAATGGTAAACATTCATAATGTAGAATCATCATGAACGACATTTGAAACCCTTTCTTCTTTCTCACTTTCCAAAAATGTTCATAAAAATTTTTTTTGATAGTTTTTCAGTTGTAAGCAAGT